>LR812536.1:67951393-67986393 GCA_903798195.1 Danio kyathit
CCACCGCTCCAAACAAATGACTGAGACGGATCACTCTGCCTACTCATGCCTGAGTCCTGCAGAAAAATTGATTGACAGGTGGTAATTTGTGTGTAACTTATCTTTATTTATTTATGATTTGGTTATGGGTAAAACAAAGACCAGGTAGTTGAAGCGGTAGGCTACAAATAATTAATTCGTTATGAATTAATTAATTATTCATAAATAATTTATTCACCTCCGCCTATGAAGACGATGTCATCGTCCATCGCGATGTTTCACATTAGACATCGTACGATGCTAAATTAGTCAACATCGCCCAACCCTAATCTTCAGAAACCTATAGGTGACGTTACGGATACGTCTAGGGAAAACCTCACTTAATTTTGAATCATTATTTCTTAAAACAAGACAATATGTTGTGCTTGTCTAGAAAATACTTCTTGATTTAAGAGTTTTAAGATATTTGGACTAAAAACAAGACACAAAATCTAAGTAAGACAATAATTTTTTGGCAGTGAGAGAAAGTGAAAGTTGCTTTTGCATGTAAAGCTGGGCTGTAATGCTGCGTTTCAGGATGACAGGATAATGTGTGCAGACGTTTGTAAAAGAATTGATTCTGAAAGTGTCTTTCAAGCACTCGGAAAATCTGCATGTGCGAGCTTTTACCGTATGACATGGAAATGAGTGTTTTTAAGTTAAACAGTGGAGGATTTTTAAGGGAAGGAAGGTGTTTTATGTATTAAAGTGGATCATAAATGTAATGTTTCAGATCAGTTAATGGTTGAGTATTCTTTTATAGATGCAGACAGGAACATATAATAAAATACACATTTTTTGCAATGCAAATTGAACCAAGTCACAAGAAAACTCCAGAAACTATGATGTAAAAAAAAAATGAGGGAACTGGTGACTCCTGTATGAAAGACTCCATCAAAACACATTCATTTTAGTGAACCAATGGCTGCTATGAACTGATTCTTTTCAGTGAATCAAAACATATCATGAATCCAGAATTGTCAAATTAGTAAACCAATGACTCCTATGAACTGTTATGAACTGATTCTTTTTGGTGAATACAAAAGAAAACTAGCTTCCAAACAATATTGTCAGATTCCTGAACCAATGGCTGTTGTGAACTGATTCTTTTCAGTGAATCAAAACAATTCATGAAAATAGTATTGTCAGTTTCCTAAACCAATGACTCCATTAAACTGATTCTTTACCAGTGAATCAAAACATATCATGAATCTAGTATTGTTAGATTACTAAACTAATGGCTGCTACGAATTGCTACGAACTGAACTGGAAAATCAAAAACACATGATGAATACAGTGTTGTCAGATTCCTGAACCAATGTCTCCTATGAACTCTTATGAACTGATTCTTTTTGATGAATGTGAAAAGAAAACTAGCTTCCAAACAATATTGTCTGATTCCTGAATCAATGGCTGCTATGAAATGATTCTTTTCAGTGAATCAAAACATGTAAGGAATCTAGTATTGTCAGATTCCTGAACCAATGACTCCTATGAACTGATTCTTTTCAGTGAATCAAAACATATCATGACTCCAGAATTGTCAGATTAGTAAACCAATGACTCCTATGAACTGTTATGAACTGATTCTTTTTGGTGAATACAAAAGAAAACTAGCTTCCAAACAATATTGTCAGATTCCTGAACCAATGGCTGCTATGAACTGATTCTTTTCAGTGAATCAAAACATATCATGACTCCAGAATTGTCAGATTCCTGAACCAATGGCTGCTGTGAACTGATTCTTTTCAGTGAATCAAAACACATCATGACTCAAGTATTGTCAGATTCCTGAACCAATGGCTGCTGTGAACTGATTCTTTTCAGTGAATCAAAACACATCATGACTCAAGTATTGTCAGATTCCTGAACCAATGGCTGCTGTGAACTGATTCTTTTCAGTGAATCAAAACATATCATGACTCCAGAATTGTCAGATTCCTGAACCAATGGCTGCTGTGAACTGATTCTTTTCAGTGAATCAAAACATATCATGACTCCAGAATTGTCAGATTCCTGAACCAATGGCTGCTGTGAACTGATTCTTTTCAGAGAATCAAAACACATCATGACTCCAGAATTGTCAGATTCCTAAACCAATGGCTGCTGTGAACTGATTCTTTTCAGTGAATCAAAACATATCATGACTCCAGAATTGTCAGATTCCTGAACCAATGGCTGCTGTGAACTGATTCTTTTCAGTGAATCAAAACATATCATGACTCCAGAATTGTCAGATTCCTGAACCAATGGCTGCTATGAACTGATTCTTCTCAGTGAATCAAAACATATCATGACTCCAGAATTGCCAGATTACTAAACCAAAGGCTACTATAAACTGTTTTGAACTGATTCTTTTTGATGAATATGAAAAGAAAACTAGCTTCCAAATAATATTGTCAGATTCCTGAATCAATGGCTGCTATGAAATGATTCTTTTCAGTGAATCAAAACATATAAGGAATCTAGTATTGTCAGATTCCTGAACCAATGACTCCTATGAACTGATTCTTTTCAGTGAATCAAAACATATCATGACTCCAGAATTGTCAGATTAGTAAACCAATGACTCCTATGAACTGTTATGAACTGATTCTTTTTGGTGAATACAAAAGAAAACTAGCTTCCAAACAATATTGTCAGATTCCTGAACCAATGGCTGCTGTGAACTGATTCTTTTCAGTGAATCAAAACACATCATGACTCAAGTATTGTCAGATTCCTATACCAATGGCTGCTGTGAACTGATTCTTTTCAGTGAATCAAAACATATCATGACTCCAGAATTGTCAGATTCCTGAACCAATGGCTGCTGTGAACTGATTCTTTTCAGTGAATCAAAACATATCATGACTCCAGAATTGTCAGATTCCTGAACCAATGGCTGCTGTGAACTGATTCTTTTCAGTGAATCAAAACAAATCATGACTCAAGTATTGTCAGATTCCTGAACCAATGGCTGCTGTGAACTGATTCTTTTCAGTGAATCAAAACATATCATGACTCCAGAATTGTCAGATTCCTGAACCAATGGCTGCTATGAACTGATTCTTTTCAGTGAATCAAAACAAATCATGACTCAAGTATTGTCAGATTCCTGAACCAATGGCTGCTGTGAACTGATTCTTTTCAGTGAATCAAAACATATCATGACTCCAGAATTGTCAGATTCCTGAACCAATGGCTGTAGTGAACTGATTCTTTTCAGTGAATCAAAACATATCATGACTCCAGAATTGTCAGATTCCTGAACCAATGGCTGCTATGAACTGATTCTTTTCAGTGAATCAAAACACATCATGACTCAAGTATTGTCAGATTCCTGAACCAATGGCTGCTATGAACTGATTCTTTTCAGTGAATCAAAACACATCATGACTCGAGTATTGTCAGATTCCTGAACCAATGACTCCTATGAACTGATTCTTTTCAGTGAATCAAAACATATCATGAATCCAGAATTGTCAGATTAGTAAACCAATGACTCCTATGAACTGTTATGAACTGATTCTTTTTGGTGAATACAAAAGAAATCTAGCTTCCAAACAATATTGTCAGATTCCTGAACCAATGGCTGCTATGAACTGATTCTTTTCAGTGAATCAAAACATATCATGACTCCAGAATTGTCAGATTCCTGAACCAATGGCTGCTGTGAACTGATTCTTTTCAGTGAATCAAAACTTATCATGAATCCAGAATTGTCAGATTCCTGAACCAATGGCTGTTGTGAACTGATTCTTTTCAGTGAATCAAAACAAATCATGACTCGAGTATTGTCAGATTCCTGAACCAATGGCTGCTGTGAACTGATTCTTTTCAGTGAATCACAACATATCATGACTCCAGAATTGTCAGATTCCTGAACCAATGGCTGCTGTGAACTGATTCTTTTCAGTGAATCAAAACTTATCATGAATCCAGAATTGTCAGATTCCTGAACCAATGGCTGCTGTGAACTGATTTTTTTCAGAGAATCAAAACACATCATGACTCCAGAATTGTCAGATTCCTGAACCAATGGCTGCTGTGAACTGATTCTTTTCAGTGAATCAATTCAGTTTGTTAAACTGTAGATGAATTTCTAACATCAAAAGTCGACAAAAAAAAAAAAGATCAACATCCCAAAATGCAACCGGAAATAGTTTAGTTTATTTAAAGCTTTATTAAGAGTATTAAATCGATTCAACTTGTGGATTTCCTTCATTGATAAATGCATAAACCTTGTAAATCAGCTGTCTAGTTGTTTGTATGTTTGATAAAAAAATACGACCTGAAATAAAATTGAAGGCAAAATATTCAACGTTTTCCCACGTGATCACATGACATCCAGTGGTCATACCAGGCTTCATGTGATCAAGCTGGCTAATTGCGCACGCGCCTGCTTTAGCGCACCGCAGCAAAGTGATCATTTGAATGGATGGAGATGTCGGTCTCACGGAAAAGAAGAGAGAAGAGATTATATGCCGGCAGCTAGCTCTCTGCAACTCTCACATGGTCGCCCACTGAAGCTAAGCAGGGCTTACATGGGAAAGCTAGGTTGCTGCCGGAAGTGGTGTTAGTGAGGCCAGCAGGGGGCGCCCAACCTATGGTCTGTGTGGGTCCTAATGCCCCAGTATAGTGACAGGGACTCTATACTGCTCAGTGAGCGCCGTCTTTCGGATGAGACGTTAAACCGAGGTCCTGACTCTCTGTGGTCATAAAAAATCCCAGGATGTCCTTCGAAAAAGAGTAGGGGTTTAACCCCGGCATCCTGGCCAAATCTGCCCACTGGCCTCTGTCCATCATGGCCTCCGAACCCTCCCCATATCATAATTGGCTTAATCACTCTGTCTCCTCTCCACCAATCAGCTGGTGTGTGGTGTGCGGTCTGGCGCGAAATGGCTGCCGTCGCGTCATCCAGGTGGATACTGCACACTGGTGGTGGATGAGGAGATTCCCCCCCTAACCCCCCCCCCCCCCCCCCCAATGTGTAAAGTGCTTTGAGTGCCCAGAAAAGCGCTATATAAATGTAAGCAATTATTATTATTATTATTATTATTATTATTATTATTATTATTATTATTATTAGACAGTTCAAAGTTGAATGGAGAGAGACAGTTGAAGTCAGAATTATTAGCCCCCCTGTTTATTTTTTTCCCCAATTTCTGTTTAACGGAGAGAAGATTTCTTCAACACATTTCTAATCATAATAGTTTTAATAACTCATCTCTAATAACTGATTTATTTTATCTTTGTCATGATGACAGTAAATAATATTTGACTCGATATATTTCAAGACACTTCTATACAGCTTAAAGTGACATTTAAAGGCTTAACTAGGTTAATTAGGGTAACTAGGCAGGTTAGGGTAATTAGGCAAGTTATTGTATGATGGTTTGTTCTGTAGACTATCAGAAAAAATATAGCTTAAAGGGGTGAATAATTTTGACCTTAAAATGGTGTTTAAAAAATTAAAAACTGCTTTTATTCTCGCCGAAATAAAACAAATAAGACTTTCTCCAGAAGAAAAAACATTATCAGACATACTGTGAAAATGTTCCTGCTCTGTTAAACATCATTTGGGAAATATTTAAAAAAGAATAAAAAATTCAAAAGGGGGTGAATAATTCTGACTTCACTGTCTGTATGCGGTTTTTTTGCCACGAGCCAGCACAAAGCCATTCTGCTTGACTTGTAATGAGAATAATAAAGAGTGGAAATAAAGTAATAAAGAGTGGAAATGAGTGCATTTTGTCTGACATTGCATCTCTGAGATATGCAATCTCAGCTTGCATCATCATGGCTGCATCCAGATACTATTGTTTTTTGGCCTATACCTTTTGTTGTGTTTTGTACAAAAATGCACTTATATTGGTGGTTTTATCACATTTACATTGTATTTAATTCGTTTTGAAATGGGCGATGCAGTGGCGCAGTAGGTAGTGATGTCGCCTCACAGCAAGAACGTCGCTGGGTCGCAGGTTCGAACCTCGGCTGGGCTGGGTCAGTTGGCGTTCTGTGTGGAGTTTGCATGTTCTCCCTGCGTTTGCGTGGGTTTCCTCCGGGTGCTCCGGTTTCCCCCACAGTCCAAAGACATGCAGTACAGGTGAATTGGGTAGGCTAAATTGTCCGTAGTGTATGTGTGTGTGGATGTTCCCAGAGATGGGTTGCGGCTGGAAGGGCATCCGCTGCGTAAAATCGTGCTGGATAAGTTGACGGTTCATTCCGCTGTGGCGACCCCGGATTAATAAAGGGACTAAGCCGACAAGAAAATGAATGAATGAATGAATGAATGCAAATGCCACTGTATTTAAAGAAAAATACATAGCGTTGGCTTGTGATGCATGTTATTGATGTTTATTAAAAACAAGTTATGTAATATCAATTGTTTCAAACCTTTGACCTTAATAAAAATTCAGATTTAGACCAATTTAATGTAGACATTAGCTATGTTTCGATCCACCTATTTTTATGCTCATTTTGGAGATGCGCAAACAAAAACCGGTTGATGGAAACGCCATGATGCGCATAAATTTTGAAAATGCTCATAAAAAACATATGCGCATGACTGAGTAGGATAAACTTTTTATTCGATAAGAGAAGATGCGCTTAAACTGCGATGGTAACACTTTTATAGCACAAATTCCAGTGTGCGCATGAAAAAATGTCATGTGATTTTGTTATAAGAGATCATGTGATGATAAAAATGGGTGTAAATGGACAAACCAGCAGGCTGACCGCATTATAAACCATCTGAAATGTTATTTTGGTCATTCAAAAACGCCTTACCGTTTAAGTATTTGTGTTATTATATTATTAATGACCTCCAGAATCAAGAGCGTCTGTGCTCCGCATCTGACACCTTCAAACGCCACCGCGCGTTCACTGAGTGTCAGGATTGTCTTCTGAGGTGCAAGTCATTTATTGTATAAAGATAAAGTTTCTCCTATTGCAGCAAATTCAGGTTTTACTGTTGATATTTGGCGCCAGATAATCAGGAAGTGAAGATTCTGTTCGCTTTGACTCGTTGGATGGAAACGCAGCTTTATTCGCACATCTTTTATGCGATAATCCAGTTTTGCGCATAAAGTTCATTTGCATTTTTGGATGGAAACATAGCTATTGAGAACCCCTGATGTACAGTGATGTGAATCTTAAAAACTCCTGGTCCAGATTTACAGACGTTTCCTCTGAATGACAGAATTCTGTCATGGACCCTTTTCCCAAGATTGTTGGCATCTTAAATCCTTGATAGTTTTCGTTAAAAAAAAAGCGTATGAGCATTTATATGAGCATTATATAATCTTTGCATCAAATTACAAAATAAATAAATAAATACATAAATAAATAAATAAATAAATAAATAAATAAAAGTATATTGCTTGTGTGAGGTGTTTGTATGGAGACAGGACAGTAAATCTGACATTATTCTCTCTTCTGGCTGCCGTTATCAGTCTCACACTATTGTTTTCCTCCTTCTGAAAGTCTTGTTAACACCACACTGGAGTTTTTCTGTCATCGTTTCAGCAAAAAGGATTGTAAAATAATGATGTGTTGTGCTCTCCCATTCACTGCGCTCTGACTTCACCAACCATGACCACTTCTGCTTCTGAGAAACACGCTAATATGGAAAGGCTCCATTGCGCTTCCTAAAGTGATGTAAGAAAAGTGTTGAGGACGTGACGCTGTTCATACTGTTATTAATTAGACACTAGTGTTCTCTTCATGAGAGTCACTTTAAGTGCACTTAGCAGAACACACTTGATGAGAGTCATTAACAGGAGAGTTTGTCCCTCCTGAACATCTGCAAACACACACACACACACACACGCATCTTTCTGCTTAATGACACTTATCCTTCTTTCATTTAAAAACACACACTAATGCATCAAAGATTAACTTCACTTGCCCAAACAACACAATAAAAGCTTAATAACAGATTATGTACAGTGGGCACACAACTAAACACCCAAAAACAACAAAAACCTATAAATCTAACACTGAAAGTTGTTCATTTTCTCAGACTTTTTCTAAGCTGTAAGTAAATAAAATACAGTCGTGTTTTTGTTGTGCGTTGCATGCCAAGCCTTTGTAACTGTTTGTGACATTTATTTTATTAAAAGTTGTGTCTATATTTTTGACGGTTGCACATTACCAGAACTTTAGTAGAAGGAGGCATTAAGAAAAATGAATCCTGTAACTACACAAATATTATAAATATTACTCAGTACTTATTTGAACAATTACACTGTAACTAATAGATTAAATGTCAATTAATTAAAACCATGTTCAGTCTGTTGTTCATAATTAGGAAAACCTGATGTATGGAATTGTTAAATAGTGTATAGTGTGATGTTATGAAATGTATGTGGTTTATTTATTTATTTATTTATTTATTTATTTATTTATTTATTTATTTATTTATTTATTTATTTATTTATTTATTATAAAGCCACAATTTTTTCTTGTGTGTATTATTTAAAAAAAACACTCTTTTCTTGTGCTATTTATTTGTTTATTTATTTATTTATTTATTATTTTAAAAAACTTTTTGTGCTATACATTTATTTGTTTAATTTTTTATTTATTGTAAACTACAATTTTTTGTGCTATTTATTTATTTATATATTTTAAAACACTTTTTTGTGCTATTTATTTGTTTATTTATTTATTTATGTATTGTAAACCACACATGTTTTTCTTGTGCTATTTATTTATTTATTATTTTAAAACACTTTTTTCTTGTGCTGTTTATTTATTTATTTATTTATTTATTGTAAACCACAAGTTTTTTTTCTTGCGCTATTTATTTATTATTTTAAAAACACAATATTTTTCTTGTGTTATTTATTTATTTGTTTATTTATTTATTTATTACTTCTTTAAAAAACACCAGTTTTGTCTTGTGCTATTTATTTATTTGATTATTTTCTGTAGAGTGTGTGGTTAATTATTTATGTTGTTGTTTATGTTTTGTAATTGTATTTTTTTTTTTTTTTTTTGTTAATTTTTCATTCTTGCATGTAAAAAAATAAATGAGATTTAATGATGTTCACTGGTTATTTTTATTTTCATGATTTATTTTTTATTGTATTTGTTTTTATTTTGTAGGTAACTGCTGCAGATAATTAATCTTCCCATCAAAGTAATACAATTTAAATTAAATAAATTAAAATCAAATTAAATAAATTCTGATATATTACGCAAGCAGAATAATGCACCCTCTTCCATTGAATTATTAGAAAATAATGCACACCTAAGCTATAACATTCTTATATTACATATATATTTAGTTGGTTTAATTAACAAAAAATAAACATGTGATGTATTGTTTTATTGTTTTTTTATAGCATTTGATTGTTTTATTGGTTATTTCTGATGTTATTCTTTATTATTATCTATCCTACATAAAAACCTGTAGAGTTTTTTCTGTAGAGAGAATTTTTCAGTGTTTTTTTTTTTTGCACAAACAGCAGCCGACTGAGCCTGAAGCATAAATAAGAGACAATATAAAATCCTACATGTGTGTTTTTCTGCGTGCGGATTAAAGTTCAGATGTATGTCGCCGCTCAGATTATCCTCACACTTAACCTCGGTCTGTCCGACAGAAACACACGTCTAATCTCAGCATGATGTACACGGAAAACAGCATTAATTCCATTCACTTTTGTGAATTTTAATCTCAGCGGGTGGATCAGACTGATTTATTCTGAGAAAACTGCATCTGTTGAGATGATAACACACTCCGTACACTTATAACAGTGCTGGTGCTAACACTCAGATTACACTCCGAGATATTTGGATATTTTTAGTTTTTTTATATTTCTTAGTTTTTGTTACCTATTTATTTTTGTTTTTGTTAACTTTGTGAAGCCAAATTATAATAGTATTTATAATAGTTTTTTTACCATCTGTTCAGTTCATATAGCTTTATTTTATTTATTTATTTATTTATTTATTTATTTATTTATTTATTTATTTATTTATTTTGTATTTATTTATTTATTTTATTTTATTTACATTAATTTTGTTTTATTTAAATGTATTTATTTATATTTTATATTATATTATTTAAAATATATTTTATTGCATTTTTCAATATGTTTTTTGTTTAATTTATTTTATTTTATTAAATTTTGTTTCATTTAATTTTTTTAATATAATTTATTGTATTTTTCCAATTGAATTTATTTATTTTTATTTATTTATTTATTTATTTTTATTGTCTTTCATTTTATTGTATCCTGTTATTTTTATTTATTTGATATATTTTTTATTTATTTATTTTTATATTTGTTCATAATATTTTATTTTCATTTATTTATTTTTTATTTTATATTATTTTAGGTATGTTTTATTTTATTATTTAGCTCTTCATTCTTTATATATATATATATATATATATATATATATATATATATATATATATATATATATATATATATATATATATATATATATATATATATATATATAATACGTTTTTTATTTGTTTTATTTTATTTTATTTATATTATTTTAAATATGATTTAGTTTTTCTTTAGCTTTTTTAGTAAAAATGTATATTATATTATATATTTTTATAGTGTTTTCCTATTTATTTTTTGTTTAATTTAATAAATTTTTTTATTAATTATTTTATTATTTTATTTATTATATTATTTTATTTTATTTTTATTTATTTATTTTTTATTTATTTATTTTTCATTTAATTTTATTTTCAGCCAAAGAAACAATATGTTCTCCAGATAAAGATGGGAAAATATTTAAAAATATAATTGAAATGTAAATGATAAATAATAAATTATAATATATATTATATAATATATAAATTATATTCTAATAATATTAATAATGATAATAATAACAACAACAACAATAATAATAATAGTAATTATTATTATTGTTGTTATTATTATTATTATTATTATTATTATTATTATTATTATTATTATTATTATTATTATAAATATTATAAGAGTTTTCACCTGTACAGTATTTCTGCTTATTAAACGGGCACTTGTATTATAATGAGAATTATAATATTCCATCATACTGTTTAAAAGTTTTCTAAAGTGTACTTGTTTTTCACATTATAAAAAAGCTCTAAACCCTCTAAATTGTCTATAGATTGATATATTGAGATCAGTAAATGCTGCAGTGTGTTTGATGTACTTTTCCAGCCGTGTGCCGCATTGATGTTTAATGATCCCCAACACATGCGTTCAGTCTGTTTTGGCACATATAGGACATTCATGATGTGTGTGATGTTTTCCTATTTTTAACATGCACATTTTCATCTGCAGGAGAAACGAGATGTGTTTCTGATTTGAACTCGACAGCTCCAGTGATGATGCACTGAATCTCGTATAATGATGAATACACACATCTGTTTCTCTATCAGTATATTTGCCTACTAGTTAAAGTCATTGTTTGTATTATATATATATATACAGTTGAAGGCAAAATGATTTGCCCTTCTGTGAAATATGTATTTATTTTCAAGTATTTCTGAAGTGATATTTAATGGAGCAAGATGAAATTTTCACAGTATTACCTATAATATTTTTTCTTCTGGAGAAAGTCTTATTTGTTTTATTTCAGCTAGAATAAAAGCAGTTTTTTTATTTTTGAGGTCAATATTATTCAATATTTAAGGGCAATATTATAATTATCAATAATAAATGTCACTTTAATCTGAATACTAGTATCGTGAAGAATATTGAGTCAAATATTATGTGCTGTCATCATGGCAAAGAGAAAAGAAATCAGTTATTAGAGATGAGTTATTAAAACTATTATGATTAGAAATGTGTTGAAGAAATCTGCTTCCCATTAAACAGAACTTTAACATTTAACAGGAGGGCTAATAATTCTGACTTCAACTGTATATGATAAAAAGTTATTAATGATACAGCAGACTGAAGTGAATCAGTATACAGTATTAGAATATAATACATGTTTTCGTACGGTGTTATTGTTGGTTGATACATTATCAGATGCATATAAAGCTATGTAGTGCAGCGGTGCCCAATCCCGTTCCTGGAGATCTACCTTCCTGCAAGTTCAGTTACAACCTTGATCAATCACACCTATCTTTAATTACCAAGTCCTTCTTCAGATCCTGCTCAGTTGTTTTAGTTGTTTTTGATCAGGGTTGGAGCTAAACTCTGCAGGATGTTAGATCTCCAGTAACAGGATTGGGCAACCCTGGCCTAATGCATCAGCCAAAACCCTTGTTGTAGTTTATTTTCTGTATCATTTTTACAGGATGGATTAATTTAAAGATGGTTTGGGGCTATACCTTAGATAATTTGTGCATATACTGATTTATTTTTTATTATGATTGTTGTTTAGTAAGTGTTGGTTAAAGTTGTTTAAACAATTAAGCAAGGTTTGTTTGTTTGTTTGTTTTGTTTTGTTGCTGGTGTTAATAATTTACACTTAACAATATATTTAAAAATAACTTTGTTTGAATTTAAATAATATGAAACGTTGTTATTTATTTATTTATTAAACTATTATTGTCAATTTTTAATTCTTGCATGTGCAAAAATGCTCAAGATTTGATGATGTGATAACACTGGCAGTTTGTAGATTCATTATTTATTTAATTATTTATGTATAAATTTCAAGACACTTCTATACAGCTTAAAGTGACATTTAAATGCTTAACTAGGTTAATTAGGGTAACTAGGCAGGTTAGGGGAATTAGGCAAGTTATTGTATAACTGTCACAATCACCAGCGATCTTCTCCCCTTAGATCGCTGGTTTACATGCACAAACACCCATGGACTACAAATCCACCATCATATGGACTACATCCCCCATACATGCATACTCTGACATCACACACAACCGGTTCCAGATCTGCACTGATTACACCCACAGCTGAAGCCACTCAACAACTGATTACACACACTACATAAGCAGAACATACACTCACTCCATTGCCGAGTCTTGTTACCTGTTCACAGTGTCAATTCAAAGCGTTTCCTTGTCTTGTTTTTGCCGTGTTTGGACCCTTGCCTTGTTTTTCTGTTTCTGCCTGTCTGCTGCCATCCTTGTGACCATCTGCCTGCTATATTGACCACGATTCTGGATTTCCCTCATAAGACTGTTTGCTCCTGTCTTGATCATTGCTTGCCTGACCATCCCTCCAATAAAAGCCTGCGTTTGGATCTGCACCTTTGTTGTCATGTCACTTCCATGGTTACAGAAGACTCGGCCAAACATGGATCCAGCAGGACGTCTCTTCAGGCTAAGGCAAGGTATGAATTCCCTCGAGGACCATATCATCTCTTTTCTGGACATTGCCAATGACACCACTCTCCTGGACTGCATACTTATTGATTTTTTCTATGATGGACTAAACGAACCACTGAAATCCACCCTCATCCGTTATGGTCCTCGGGGGTCTTTCCAGCAAGCCCTAGATGTGGCTTTACGAGCCATTGGGTCAACCTTCACCGTAGGCGAGGTGGAGGAGACCCCTAAATGTTTTTTGGGGGGGGGCAATAGACAGCAAGACCCGCCGGCAACGGGGCTTGCTGTTCCCTACAATAATACTATAATGCTGGCATCTCCTATACTTCTGTCCCCTGTTCACCAGCCTAGACCACAGCCAGTTGACAAAATGGCCGCCAACAGTCCAGTCAAGCACAAGAGGGCCACCTCCAGTTCTCCATGTCACAAAATGGCCACCTCCAGTCCTCCAGGTGACAAAATGGCCACTTTCAATCCTCCAGCTAACAAGATGGCCACCTCCAATCCTCCAGCTAACAAAATGGCCGCTTCCAGTTCCCCAGTTCACAAAATGGCCACCTCCAGTCCTCCAGCTCACAAGATGGCTGTCTCCAGTTCTCCGTGTCACAAAATGGCCACCTCCAGTCCTCCAGGTGACAAAATGGCCACTTCCAGTCCTCCAGGTGACAAAATGGCCACTTCCAGTCCTCCAGCTAACAAGATGACCACCTCTAGTCCTCCAGCTAACAAAATGGCTGCTTCCAGTTCCCCAGTTCACAAAATGGCCGCCTCCAATCCTCCTGTTGACAAAATGGCCGCTTCCAGTCCTCCAGCTCACAAGATGGCCGCCTTCAGTCCTCCAGTTGATAAAATGGCCGCCTCCAGTTCTCCAGCCGACAAAATGGCTGCCTCCAGTCCTCCAGGTGACAAAATGGCCACTTCCAATCCTCCAGCTAACAAGATGGCCACCTCCAATCCTCCAGCTAACAAAATGGCCGCTTCCAGTTCCCCAGTTCACAAAATGGCCGTCACCAGCCCTCCAGCTCACGCATGGGTAAGCGCCAATGTGCCACCAGCTCACAAGATGGCTTCCTGTTTCAAGTCCGTTCCGGTTATAGTTCCTGTTCCTGAAATGCCATCACCTGAGCCACCAGAGCTGTCACTGCCAGAGCTGCCAGAGCTGCCAGATCCTCAGTCACTGCCAGAGTTTCAGTCACTGCCAGAGCTGCCAGATCCTCAGTCACTGCCAGAGCTGCCAGATCCTCAGTCACTGCCAGAGCTGCCACATCCTCAGTCACTGCCAGAGCTGCCACATCCTCAGTCACTGCCAGAGCTGCCAGAGTCGCCGCCGCCAGAGCTGCCAGAGTCGCCGCCGCCAGAGCTGCCAGAGTCGCCGCCGCCAGAGCTGCCAGAGTCGCCGCCGCCAGAGCTGCCAGAGTCGCCGCCGCCAGAGCTGCCAGAGTCGCCGCCGCCAGAGCTGCCAGAGTCGCCGCCGCCAGAGTCGCCGCCGCCAGAGTCGCCGCCGCCAGAGCTGCCAGAGTCGCCGCCGCCAGAGCTGCCAGAGTCGCCGCCGCCAGAGCTGCCAGAGCCATTGACGCCGCCAGAACCCTCTGTATTCCCCGAATGGTGGGCGCCAGGCATTGCTGAATTCCCCGAATGGCGGGCGCCAGAAACCTCTGAACTCCCCGAATGGCGGGCGCCAGAAACCTCTGAACTCCCCGAATGGCGGGCGCCAGAAACCTCTGAACCCCTCGAATGGCGGGCGCCAGAAACCTCTGAACCCCTCGAATGGCGGGCGCCAGAACCCTCTGAACCCCTCGAATGGCGGGCGCCAAAACCCTCTGAATCCCTCGAATGGCGAGCATCAGAAACCTCTGAATTCCCCGAAGGGCGGGCGCCAGATTCTCCTGAATTCCCCGAAGGGCGGGCGCCAGATCCTCCTGAATTCCTTGAAGGGCCAGGGGCACGAGACCCACCTGAGTCCCACGAAGGGCCAGAGCAGTCACCTGAGTCCCACGAAGGGCCAGAGCAGTCACCTGAGTCCCACGAAGGGCCAGAGCAGTCACCTGAGTCCCACGAAAGGCCCGAGCTGTCACCTGAGTCCCACGAAAGGCCCGAGCTGTCACCTGAGTCCCACGAAAGGCCAGAGCTGTCACCTGAGTCCCACGAAAGGTCAGAGCCGTCACCTGAGTTCCACAAAGGACAAGATTTACCACCTGAGTTTCAGGAAGGGCTGCCAGAGTCGTGTGACGTGCTAGAGACACATGACTTCCCAGTACCGCCAGAGCCGTGTGACGTCCCAAAGCCTCCTGACCCACTGGGGTTATATGAACTGCCAGTGCTACTTGAACCTAAGCCTCCTGACCCACTGGGGTTATATGAACTGCCAGTGCTCCTTGAACCTAAGCCTCCTGACCCACTGGGGTTATATGAACTGCCAGTGCTCCTTGAACCTAAGCCTCCTGACCCACTGGGGTTATACGAACTGCCAGTGCTCCTTGAACCCAAGCCTCCTGACCCACTGGGGTTATATGAACTGCCAGTGCTCCTTGAACCTAAGCCTCCTGACCCACTGGGGTTATACGAACTGCCAGTGCTCCTTGAACCCAAGCCTCCTGACCCACTGGGGTTATATGAACTGCCAGTGCTCCTTGAACCTAAGCCTCCTGACCCACTGGGGTTATACGAACTGCCAGTGCTCCTTGAACCCAAGCCTCCTGACCCACTGGGGTTAAATGAACCGCCTATGCCTCCTGAACCCAAGCCTCCAGACCCACTGGGGTTAAATGAACCGCCTATGCCTCCTGAATCCAACCCTCCAGACCCACTGGGGCTATCTGAGACGCCAGTGCCCCCTGAACCAAAGCCTCCTGACCCATGGGGGTTATATGAACTGCCTGTGCCTGCTGAACCTAAGCCCCAGACCAACTTCAGCTCCATACTCCAGGCCTTTTGCAACTCCACACTCCAGGCCTTCAGCAGCTTCACTTTTCAGGCCTTACGCAGCTCCAGCTCCATTCCCCGGGCCTTCCACGCTCCATGTCCTCAGCAACTTCACTCTTCAGGCCTTACGCAGCTCCAACTCCATGCTCCAGGCCCACCGCAGCTCCAACTCCATGCTCCAGGCCCTCCGCAGCTCCAACTCTATGCTCCAGGCCCTCCGCAGTTCCACTCTCCGGGCCTTCGGCTGCTTCATGCTTCAGACACCCCTCAGCTGCATGGTCCTGGCCCTCCATCCCTCCCCCTGTTCCGCCTCCGCTCCACCTCACGCCTGAACTATGATAGGAGTGTCTGGAAGCCACTCCTTAAAGGGGGGGCTCTGTCACAATCACCAGCGATCTTCTCCCCTTAGATCGCTGGTTTACATGCACAAACACCCATGGACTACAAATCCACCATCATATGGACTACATCCCCCATACATGCATACTCTGACATCACACACAACCGGTTCCAGATCTGCACTGATTACACCCACAGCTGAAGCCACTCAACAACTGATTACACACACTACATAAGCAGAACATACACTCACTCCATTGCCGAGTCTTGTTACCTGTTCACAGTGTCAATTCAAAGCGTTTCCTTGTCTTGTTTTTGCCGTGTTTGGACCCTTGCCTTGTTTTTCTGTTTCTGCCTGTCTGCTGCCATCCTTGTGACCATCTGCCTGCTATATTGACCACGATTCTGGATTTCCCTCATAAGACTGTTTGCTCCTGTCTTGATCATTGCTTGCCTGACCATCCCTCCAATAAAAGCCTGCGTTTGGATCTGCACCTTTGTTGTCATGTCACTTCCATGGTTACAATAACAATGGTTTGTTCTGTAGACTATCGAGAAAATTTTTAGCTTAAAGGAGCTAATAATATTGACCTTAAAATGGCTTTAAAAAAATTAAAAACTGCTTTTATTCTAGCCGAAATAAAACAAATAAGACTTTCTCCAGAAGAAAAAACATTATCAGACATACTGTGAACATTTTCCTGCTCTGTTAAACATCATTTGGGAAATATTTAAAAGAGAATAAAAAATTCAAAAGGGGGCGAATAATTCTGACTTCACTGTCTGTATGCGGTTTTTTTGCCACGGCCAGCACAAAGCCATTCTGCTTGACTTGTAATGAGAATAATAAAAGAGTGGAAATAAAGTAATAAAGAGTGGAAATGAGTGCATTTTGTCTGACATTGCATCTCTGAGATATGCAGTCTCAGCTTGCATCATCATGGCTGCATCCAGATACTATTGTTACAGGAAAATAATATGTATTTATTACATAACATTACTTAATATTTTTTTTTTTTAAATATATATTTGATAAATCCAGCCTTATTTCAAAACATTAATTTATTTGCTTTTATTTATTTATTTATTTATTTATTTGCTATAAAAACACACGTTTTGTCTCGTGTTATTAATTAATTAATTTATTTATTTATTTATTTGTTCCTTTATTTATTTTGTTATTCATTTGTTTACTGTCTTGTTATTTATTTATTTATTGTTTTTTTTAAACACAAGTTTTATCTTGTGGTATTTAATTATTTGTTTGTTATCTTAAATGTATTTATTCATTTATTTATTTATTTATTTATTTGCTATAAAAACACACGTTTTTTCTCATGTTATTAATTAATTAATTAATTTATTTATTTGCTATAAAAACACACGTTTTTTCTCGTGTTATTAATTAATTAATTAATTTATTTATTTGTTCCTTTATTTATTTTGTTATTCATTTGTTTACTGTCTTGTTATTTATTTATTTATTGTTTTTTTTTAAACACAATTTTTATCTTGTGGTATTTAATTATTTGTTTGTTATCTTAAATGTATTTATTTATTTATTTATTTATTTATTTGCTATAAAAACACACGTTTGTCTCGTGTTATTAATTAATTATTTAATTTATTTATTTATTTGTTCCTTTATTTTGTTATTCATTTGTTTACTGTCTTGTTATTTATTTATTTATTTATTTATTTATTTATAGTTTTTTTTTTTAAACCCAAGTTTTATCTTGTGGTATTTAATTATTTGTTTGTTATCTTAAATGTATTTATTTATTTATTTATTTATTTATTTATTTATTTATTTATTTGCTATAAAAACACACGTTTTTTCTCGTGTTATTAATTAATTAATTAATTAATTTATTTGCTATAAAAACACACGTTTTTTCTCGTGTTATTAATTAATTAATTAATTTATTTATTTGTTCCTTTATTTATTTTGTTATTCATTTGTTTACTGTCTTGTTATTTATTTATTTATTTATTTATAGTTTTTTTTTTAAACCCAAGTTTTATCTTGTGGTATTTAATTATTTGTTTGTTATCTTAAATGTATTTATTTATTAATTAATTAATTTATTTATTTATTCATTCATTCATTCATTCAATCATTCTTTCTTTCATTCATTTTTGTCCACCAAAATTGACATACAAAACATTAAGTAAAATGCAGTTATCACACAAGTACTGTTTCCTGACAGGAGGAGTTTTTTTTTTTTTTCAAATGTGAAGAAACATCAACACTACAGATCAGATACAGACACACACACATACAGAACAGGAGAAAATAAGACAAGAGAAGTGCATGTGCTTCTGCTATCAGCTGTCATGATCCTCTAAAGCATGTAGATGGCAGACAGTCACATAAATCACCGCCGTATCACAACATTAGCGACAATATGGCAGTGATTACTCACAAAAACACACTCCAAAAACAACCATCAGCGTCCACAGGCGTGTAGGAGACTATATGTCACTGCTGAAGATGATAAGTGGATTGATTACATTTGGGATTTAAAGAAGACCTATTATGTTTTCTTTATACATGATGTAAAATGCGTCTCTGATGAGTGTGTAGTGAAGTTTAAGCTCAGAATAGCACACAGATAATGTCTTCCAGCTCTCTGAAACTGACCCTTTTAGGCTTTGATTCTAATTGTGGCGTTTTGGTGACTGTCGCTTTAAATTCAAATGAGATTGTGCTTTTTACAGAAGAGGGCGGAGCTACAGATGCATACGCATGAGCATAGTGACAGATGTAAAACAGCAGTGTGTGTCGTCAGTGCTGGTCAGGTGTGCATGTGTGCTTCAGTGTGAGTGTGTGCTTCATGCTTCTGTCAGTCTATGTCGCTCCTGTCGCTTCATCTAAAACTCCACATCTATAATCCTCTTAGTCTATGCTGACATTATCTTCAGCAGCTCAAACACTCTAATGGCTAATGGACAGATGGCTGCTTCTCACTCAGGGCTGCTGTTTATGCTAATGAGGGAGAGATGGTCACTAGTGGGCGGGGCTTTCCCCCTCTGATGACACGTACAAAGAGAGAATGTCAATCAAAGGGTTTCTGCATCAAGTCTGATTATAACACACACAATTAATTCATGTTTACCTTGAGAGGCTGGAGATATTCACACACTGCTGACACACACACACGCTCCTTATAAAGGTGATTTTTGCATAATAGCTCTCCTTGTTAACATAAACTAATAAACGTAATGTAAGCATATTAATCAGTCATGCATAAATGAAATGGGTAAAACTCCTGAATGCATTTGGAAAACAGGTTTACGAGTGTGATTTGTTTCCACCTCATGCATTTTAACTGTGTTTTACTTTCTAACAACACACAGAACTGTTTTCAGCATTTAGAGGCTGACTCTCGGAGATCTGAATAAATGCATCTTTAAAAATAGGATTGATTTCAATAAAATCTAAAATGCAAAAGGATCAAAATTAACTATGCAATGTTATATTTGAGTGCATCTGTTTTGTTTATGTAGGACTGACAATTATGCAACACATAAAGTTTAATATTCGGCAAAGATGGAAATGTCCAGGGAAAAATTGAAATGTGTTTGTGTGTGTAATGATATGGTGGCTCAGTGGTTAGCACTGTGGCCTTATGGCAAGTAGGTCGCTGGTTCAAGTCCCGGCTGGGTCAGTTGGCATTTCTGTGTGGAGTTTGCATGCTCTCACCGTGTTAGTGTGGGTTTCCTCTGGGTGCTCCGGTTTCCCCCACAGTCCAAACACATGCGCTATAGGGGAATTGATGAACTAAATTGGCTGTAGTGTATGAGTGTGTGTGTGTGTGAATGAGTGTGTATGGGTGTTTTCCAGTTCTGGGTTATGGCTAGAAGGGCAGCCGCTGCGTAAAACATATGCTGGAATAGTTGGCGGTTCATTCCGCTGTGGTGACCCCTGATATATCAGAGACTAAGCCGAAGGAAAATGAATGATGAATAAAATTCAAAAATATTATGCATAACTTTTTTAAATATTTGCCAAATGATGTTTAACAGAGCAAGGAAATTTTCACAGTATGTCTGATAATATTTTTTATTCTGGGGAAAGTCTTATTTGCTTTATTTTGGCTAGAATAAAAGCAGTTTTTAATTTTATAAAATCCAATTTAAGGTCAATATTATTAGCCCCTTTAAGCTATTTTTGTTTTCAATAGTCTACAAAACAAACCATCGTTATACAATAACTTGCCTAATTACCCTAACCTGCCTAGTTAACCTAATTAACCTAGTTAAGCCTTTAAATGTCTAATAAAATATTATTTACTCTCATCATGACAAAGATAAAATAAATGAGTTATTTAAACTATTATGGTTAGAAATGTGTTGAGAAAATCTTCTCTCCGTTAAACAGAAATTAGGGGAAAAATAAACAGGGTGAATAATTCAGAAGAGCTAATAATTCTGACTATAACTGTACATGAATGAAACGTTAAAGTTCAGTGTTTGTCATCAGAATATACACTGTAAAACCCAAAAAGTTAAGGTAACTCAAACCTTTTGAGGAAACCGATTGCAACAAACCATTTGAGTATAAAAAAACTAATCTATATGAGTACTGTGAACTTTCTCCATTTAAGTTGAAGACTTCTAGTAAATTTTGAGTTAACTGCATTTAACTACATTTCATTTGTTAAAGTTGACTGTTGGGTTTTACAGTGTAGACATGAATAAAATTGTGTGTAAGCGCAGCTGATGTGGACGATGTATAAAGATATTGTTTAAAAAGTCTACAGATGCAGAGATGAGTATAGCACAGAGAAATAAGCACTTGAATGTGTATTTCTATGTTTTATTTGCACAGAAGATGTAAGAAGAATTGACCAGTGAACCATAAAACCAACTGTTTTCTTGCCTTTGCAGAATATCTGGAGCAGCTGATCTAAAAAAAAAAAGAGATTGCAATTTAGTGTTTTATGTTTTGGTCATTTCAGACAGTTCAGAGTCTCCGAAAAATACTTGGTACAAACTGTTACACTTTCAAGCATCGATAAATCATGAAATGTGCATGAAGTTCCCTGAAAGCTTATATGAAATCTTCTGATTCTCTTTAAAGATTTGCTTTTTATAAAGAAAAGCGCTTGTAGCAGTGAATGAAGGTTTTCATGTTGAGTTGAGGCAAAGTCAGCGCGCTTTAGAAATGCAGCAGCTAACGCAACACTAAAGGCTTTTCTCATTGAGAATGTGATGACAAATCTCCTGTAATAAAGCAGTTTGGGTATTTTGATAACTCTGAAAGCAACTCTGGATTCTGAGGTCTCTTGATGATCAAGTGTGGTGTTTTTTATTATGCTGTAAAAAAATAGTTGAATCAAATGAACTTATCTGAACTTAAATCAGTCAAACTGGCTAAAAAAATATTGCGTTAAACTTTGAATAGCTAAAACCAATTAGTTGAAACCTTAATTAACCACCTTAAATTAAGTTAAAGGGCACCAATGATGAAAATCATCATTCGAACTGTGTCTAGAATAGTGTGTCCACAGTCATACTGGAGTGATATAAAGACAATACGCCTCTTTATTTAAATTTCCTGATGTTAAAATAGGATCCAAATCCCTTTCATTTTGAGGCCGGCCGCAACGTGATGTAGAAGTGTGGTTTCCCCGCCCACTGAATTGATTGACAGCCGCGTATTAACATATCTCTGTAATAACACGTATAATCATATCAACAAGACAGGATGTGCGCAAAGCAACCGGGATTAAAAGATCTGTTCAGCTATGACCACTATGACGTCTATCAAATGTTGGATTTTGGTTGCCATATCTGACGAATAAATGTCAGTATTTGACGTCATATATGATGTTGGTTTAAGATGTTTGCTCGACGTTGGATTTTGGTCACTTTCTAACACAACCTACAATTGTCCAAATATCAACGTTATTTGATGTCATTATTGGATGTCAAAATAATGTTGTCCTTAGACGCTGGCTCGACATTGAATTTTGGTCACCTGACATCACAACCTAACCTAACCTAATATTAACGTCTTATGATATTGTGTGCCTTCTGGGTGTTACTTTTACACATATTAGGTTTACACACGTATGCAAATTACATGTAAACGCATCAGCTTTTCACCGTGTAATACTCACCACTCTTGAGTACTTTTAAAAGCTCTACTTTTTACTCTTACTTTGAGTAATATTTACAGCAGATACTTTTACTCTACTCGCACTACATTTTTAGGCAAGTAATTGTACTTTTACTTGAGTATGATTTCTCAGTACTCTTTTCACCACTGTATACTAGTTAAATCAGATGAGAACAGATCTGATCTGACATTGAATTGAATCAACATTGAGCCGATCCGAGCTGAATAAATGAGCTGAAATGAGCTACACGTCTTCTGCTTTACTGCTGCAATTGAATTTGTTTTATAATTGATGAATTTAACAACATTAACACGCATGAACGTGATGCTGCATTGCACAAAAGCATACCATAAATTAAAATGACTTGACACTCACGTGCGCAGTACGCTTTACCCTTTGCATATGACTGTTTGCATTGGATTTGCATAAGCCTAAATATAACTCAATATTAATATAGGCATCAATATTTAATCCTATAAATAAATGACCACGCTTAAACTGGCTTTGGTGAATCATTTATAAAAAGAACACATTAACGTTTAATCACATTTTTGTTCCCATGGATACAAAACAGCCAAAATGACAGCCAAAGAAAAGGACGCTTCTACATTCCTGCTGTGAAGTCGTCTGAGCGCGTGGGAGTCTGTCACACTGTATATGCATATAGCATTTGTGCATTTCTGATAATGCACTTCAGATCTGATGCTTGTCAACAATGCTAATCGCCGTCTTTGATTCTGCGGTGCCTCGCAGCGCCGGCGTCCTCCAGGCTTTCTGTGTCATTTCTCAGCAGGAACACTGCGTCTGCGGTATTTACAGGGCAGAAGAGTTAGCATGACGCCGCCGCGGCCTTCACTGCGTCTGATTGTATGGAAATATCCTGAACGCTTGCAGCTGTTTGACATAACAGTAAAGCATACATTGTAGTTTATAATAAATACTGTAGTGTTGGAGTGTTTTTGAACCATACTAAAGTGCTTTAATTGACCTGTTGCGGTAATTCTATAGTTGCTATGGTAACACAACAACTGTATACTATAGTAATTGATCCATAGTTTAAATTATATTGTTGCTATGGTAGCACAACAACTGTATACTATAGTAATTGACCTGTTGTTGTAATTCTATAGTTGCTATGGTAACACAACAACTGTATACTATAGTAATTGAACTGTAGTTTTAATTCTGTAGTTGCTATGGTAACACAACAACAGTGTACTATAGTAATTGTAATCTCCGTGCGCATAAACGCAAAGCATAATGGGTTATGTTGCGTTCTAAGAAAAAGGTCTATAGTAAAGTATTTTAGTTGGCCTGTTGTGGTAATTCTATAGTTGCTAATGTAACAATTGTAGTAATTGATCTGTAGTTTTATTTCTATAGTTACTATGGTAACACAACAACTGTAACAATTGATCTGTAGTGTTAATTCTATAGTTGCTATGGTAACACAACAACTGTAACAATTGATCTGTAGTTTTAATTCTATAGTTGCTATGGTAACACAACAACTGTAACAATTGATCTGTATTTTTAATTCTATAGTTGCTATGGTAACACAACAACTGTAACTATTGATCTGTAGTTTTAATTCTATAGTTGCTATGGTAACACAACAACTGTAACAATTGATCTGTAGTTTTATTTCTATAGTTACTATGGTAACACAACAACTGTAACAATTCATCTGTAGTGTTAATTCTATAGTTGCTATGGTAACACAACAACTGTAACAATTGATCTGTAGTTTTAATTCTATAGTTGCTATGGTAACACAACAACTGTAACAATTGATCTGTATTTTTTATTCTATAGTTGCTATGGTAACACAACAACTGTAACAATTGATCTGTAGTTTTAATTCTATAGTTGATATGGTAACTAAACAACTGTAACAATTGATCTGTAGTTTTAATTATATAGTTGCTATGGTAACACAACAACTGTAACAATTGATCTGTAGTTTTAATTCTATAGTTGCTATGGTAACACAACAACTGTAACAATTGATCTGTAGTTTTAATTCTATAGTTGCTATGGTAACACAACAACTGTAACAATTGATCTGTAGTGTTAATTCTATAGTTGCTATGGTAACACAACAACTGTAACAATTGATCTGTAGTTTTAATTCTATAGTTGCTATGGTAACACAACAACTGTAATAATTGATCTGTAGTTTTAATTCTATAGTTGCTATGGTAACACAACAACTGTAATAATTGATCTGTAGTTTTAATTCTATAGTTGCTATGGTAACACAACAAGTGTAACAATTGATCTGTAGTTTTAATTCTATAGCTGCTATGGTAACACAACAACTGTAACAATTGATCTGTAGTTTTAATTCTATAGTTGCTATGGTAACACAACAACTGTAACAATTGATCTGTAGTTTTAATTCTATAGTTGCTATGGTAACACAACAACTGTACCAATTGATCTGTATTTTTAATTCTATAGCTGCTATGGTAACACAACAAGTGTAACTATTGATCTGTATTTTTAATTCTATAGTTGCTATGGTAACACAACAACTGTACCAATTGATCTGTATTTTTAATTCTATAGCTGCTATGGTAACACAACAAGTGTAACAATTGATCTGTATTTTTAATTCTATAGTTGCTATGGTAACACAACAACTGTAACTATTGATCTGTAGTTTTAATTCTATAGTTGCTATGGTAACACAACAACTGTACCAATTGATCTGTATTTTTAATTCTATAGTTGCTATGGTAACACAACAACTGTAACAATTAATCTGTAGTTTTAATTCTAGAGTTGCTATGGTAACACAACAACTGTAACAATTGATCTGTAGTTTTAATTCTATAGTTGCTATGGTAACACAACAACTGTAACAATTGATCTGTTTTTTTTTTATTCTATAGTTGCTATGGTAACACAACAACTGTAACAATTGATCTGTAGTGTTAATTCTATAGTTGCTATGGTAACACAACAACTGTACCAATTGATCTGTATTTTTAATTCTATAGTTGCTATGGTAACACAACAACTGTAACTATTGATCTGTAGTTTTAATTCTATAGTTGCTATGGTAACACAACAACTGTACCAATTGATCTGTATTTTTAATTCTATAGTTGCTATGGTAACACAACAACTGTAACAATTGATCTGTAGTTTTAATTCTATTGACCTTATTCTTCAATGCGGAAGTGCGCTCGTTTTTGCGATTGTTTTAGAACTTCCGATTCAGTTGCCTATGGGAGAAATGACTAGGAATAATAAACGGCTGAAAACGGTCAAACTACTCGCTCTACAAGCACGTGTTTGCATGATCATACAGACAAAATAGAATAATATAATAAGAAAACCTCAGTTTGCAACATCAAGCAGCAGAACGAGCTGTTTTTAACGTCTAAAAATGAATGGAAGTGAATGAGACCGGAAGTCTCGTGCCAAAATTATTCAAATGGCTGCGCCCGCTCGTGCGCGGAGAATAAGGTGAATAGGTGCTATGGTAACACAACAACAATAGTAATATAAACAAATGACCAAATACTGTATTTTTTTATGACTATAAGGTATATTTAACTAACAACACAGTTTACTGAAGTAAAACTAAATTACTATAGACCACAGTATTTATTACTGTCAGTCAGTTCACAGTAGTCAATGCTACAGTATGCTGGAGCATTAACAAAGTGTTGTAAATTCATTCATTTTCCTTCAGCTTAGTTTTTATTTCAGAGGTTGCCACAGTGGAATGAACTGCCAACTATTCCAGCATATTTTTTATGCAGCGAATGCCCTTCCAGTCGCAACCCAGTACTGGGAAAAGTGTTGTAAATACTTTAATATATGCAATAATATACGCTTTACTATAGTATGGCTCAAAACACTATAGTATTTACCATAAATTACTCTAGTATTTTTTTTTTTTATAATGTGCTTCGTCATTCAGATGAGTGAAAAAAAGCAGATTCCTCCAAGTCATTTTCAAGGTGAGATTGATGTTATATTTAATTTAATTTTTTGCTGATCATCGCTTTTTTCGTCCCTTAGATTGCAGGAGAGGTCAGAGACCCGGTGGGAGCAACAGATGATGAAATTAGCATCACCGCCAGGGACTAATCGAAGCAGAACTAATTTGAATTTGTTAAATTTAACGTTAAGCAGCGAGGGCACTTTTTGTGCACCATCAAATAAATGAGGGAATTGGCTAAATGAACAGGGTTTCAAAGACTCAGTGCATTAGCACATGAATACTTGTCAGCTTGTGCAACACAAATCCTCTCACACAGACAACCGCTTCACAACAGCCCTCCGTATACAGCTCTCTCTCTCTCTCCCTCTCTCTTTATCCCTCGCTCGCCCAATAAAAATTGCACAAATGTCTAAACGCTTGTCTCATGGATAATTGTTACGCTCTGTGAACACAGTTTGCACAGAAGAAGACTGAAATAATCTGCTGGCGTTATTGTAGCAGTTTGCAATTTAAATACAAAGTGGCTATTAGTTTTAACACTGTAATAAATTACACAAAAATTGTCATGTATTGTTTAATTTTATTAAATTGATAAGCTGGTGGTTCATTCCGCTGTGGCGACCCCGCAAGGGACAAAGCCGACAAGAAAATGAATGAATGAATTTAATTTAATTTTATTTTTGTTTCATTTCGTTATTATTTATTTTATTTTATTCAATTTTATTTTAGATGTATTGTACTGTATTTTTCAATTGAATTTTTAATGAATTTTTTATTTTATTTGTTTATTTTATTTTATTTTATTTATTTTGTTTTATTTTACTTTATTTTATTATATTTTTCAATCGAATTTTTAATGATTCTTTTTTATTTTATGTTGTTTTATTTTATTTTATTTTATTTTATTTTATTTCATTTTTATTTATTTTATTTTATTTTAATTTATTTTATTTTAAATATATTTTATTGTATTTTTCAATTGAATTTTATTTTATTTTGTTTTGTTTTGTTTTGTTTTGTTTTATTTTATTTTAGATATTTTTTTGTATTTTGTTTTATTTTATTTTAGATATATTTTGTTGTATTTTTCTATTTTATTTTATTTTATTTTATTTTATTTTTCTCCATAATAAAAATTGCACCATCAGATCTTGAAACACTGAGATTCTGAGGGCCTGCTTTCTCCTAAATTTGGTTAAGTCACCCTTCTTGGCCAGATTGCTCACTCTGCTTTCATTGGTCAGATGGCCCTAAGCTGTTTTGTAGTAAAGTCTAAAAGGAATACAGTTGCTTTTACATGGACAAATCAAAAGAGCATCAATTTTGTTA
Source organism: Danio kyathit (assembly GCA_903798195.1). Lineage (NCBI taxonomy): Eukaryota > Metazoa > Chordata > Actinopteri > Cypriniformes > Danionidae > Danio > Danio kyathit. The sequence continues at coordinate 67,979,340 of LR812536.1, forward strand.
CACTGTACAACAATAATTTATATGTATTATGTTAATGTGAGGGGTAGATTTAGGGTTGGGGTGGGGGTAGACGTTAATAAAACACAATGTAATAAGTAATTAAATAAATAATTTAAATAATTCTCATTAATTTCCAGCAGGAGCAAATTACACTTTTTGTGTACACAATTTTGTCCACATTTGACCTAACATTATCACTTAAGGTGTAATATTTTAGTGGAATAAACTGATGATTTAGGGGATGATCAATTTGTTTTAAGGAGTCTGTGATGAATAGAAACTTAAGAACAGATTTTTTATTTAAAAAGTCCTTTGTAACATAATAATTTTTTTTTATTTTTGACCATCTGAATGTGTCCTTGCTGCATTAAAGTATTGTTTATTGCAATCATACAGTCACCAAACCCATCTCACAATACCTAATGTATCTCACCGGTCCTGCACCACCCAACCTGCTCTGAGCTGGGATCGAACCAACGACTCTTCGCATGGGAGTCAGTTGCTCTAACAAGGAGGCTAAAGATCATGGTCAGAGCACCTTTTTGGGTTCAGAGGAGTGAGGTTTACCTGTTAAAGCCCTTCACTTGCTAGCCTCTGTTACAATAATGCCCTTAAACCTCACTTCCCTCTGGTCACGGCACTGATGTAACCCTGCCGGTCCTACATCACCCAACCCGCTCAAAGCTGTGATTGAACTGGCAACTCTCCATATGGGAGTCAGTTGCTCTAACAAGGTGTTTAAAGATCATGACCCCTAGTGTCTGTCACTAGAGCACCTTTTAGAGGTCACATGCTGGCCTCTGTTACACTCACACCCCTAAACCTCACTCCCCTCTGGGTCATGGCACCAATGTAACCCTGTCGGTCATACACCAACCAACCTGCTCCGAGCTGGGATCAAACTGGCAACTCTCCACATGGGAGTCAGTTACTCTAACAAGGAGGCTAAAGACCATGGTCTCTAGAGCACATTTTGGGTTCAGAGGAGTGAGGTTTACCTGCACAGCACTTCATTAGCTGGCCTTAGTTACACTCACCCCCCTAAATATCACTCCCATCTGAGTCACGGCACCAATTTAACCCTGCCAGTCCTACACCAACCAACCTGCTCCGAGTTGGGATTGAACCGACAACTCTCCGCATGGGAGTCTGAAGATCATGGCCTCTACCGTCTGTTGCTAGAGCACCTTTCAAAGGTCAGAGGACTGAGGTTTATCTGCACAGCACTTCACTAGCTGGCCTCTGTTACACTCATCCCTGAAACCTTACTCTCATCCGGGTCATGACACCAATGTGACCATGCCGGTCCTACATCACCCAACCCGCTCCGAGCTGGAATCGAACTGGTGACTCTCCGCATGGGAGTCTGTTGCTCTAACAAAAAGGCTAAAGACCATGGTCTCTAGACGAGTAAGGTTTACCTGCACAACACTTCACTAGCTGGCCTCTGTTACACTCATGCCCCTAAACTTCACTTTCATCAGGGTCACGGCACCAATTTAACCCTGTTGGTCCTACACCAACCAACCCGCTCCGAGCTGGGATCGAACCGGCGACTCTGCTCATGGGAGTCGGTTGGACCAACAAGGAGTCAAAACATCATGGCCTCTAGCGTCTGTCACTTTTTGTTGTCAACCTTTTTGGGTTCAGAAGAGTGAGGTTTACCTACACAGCACTTTACAAGCTGGCCTCTGCTACACTAACTCCCTAAACCTCACTCCCATCTAGCTCATGGCACCAGTTTAACCCTACACCAACCAACCTGCTCCGAGTTGGGATTGAACCGGCAACTCTCCGCATGGGAGTCTAAACATCATGGCCTCTAGTGTCTGTTGCTAAAGCACCTTTTAGAGGATAGAGGAGTGAGGTTTACCTGCACAGCACGTCACTAGCTGGCCTCTGTTACAATCATCCCCCCTAAACCTCACTCCCATCCAGGTCACTTCACCAATGTAACCCTGTTGATTTTGCACCAACCAACCTGCTCCGAGTTGCGATTGAACCGACGACTCTCCGCACGGGAGTCAGTTGCTTTAACAAGGAGTCTAAAGATCTTGGCCTCTAGCGTCTGTCACTAGAGCACCTTTTAGAGGTCAGAGGACTGAGGTTTACCTGCACAGCACTTTACTAGCTGGCCTGTGCTGGCGCACCTAAACCTCATTCCCATCTGGGTCACAGCACCAATGTAACCCCGCCGGTCCTACACCACCCAACCCACTTCGAGCTGGAATCAACCTAGTGACTCTCTGCATGGGAATCGGTTGCTCTAACAAGGAGGCTAAAGACCATGGCATTTTACTAGCTGGCCTCTGTTACACTAACATCACAACTACATAGTTTAAAATCAACCACAGCTCTTTTACAATACACTTAATAGAACATTTTGTACAGCAAACATAATAACACTGTTATTGACCTCGTAATACATCTTGTTATTTTTTCCCCACTAAAGAACAGTTCTCCCAGAAACATCATTCAAGTCATAAAGTTTAACACATCCATCCATCCATCTAAAGTCACACAAATCAACTTTCCCCAAATCATGACAGATTCTGACAGGTCGCTGAAGTGCCAAGGCTCTTAATGATGTAGTGAGACTCCCGAATTTCTCCATTACACACCGCCTCTCCTCGTTGCGTCAGAAAAATCTGTCCCATGTGCATCCAGCCTCTGCAACAAAGAGCCCCCTCTGGCATTAAAAAACACACTGAATACTGTTCCTGCATTGTAGTCATATTGAGCTTTCTTTGTAAAAACTACAGCCTTTTTACTATAGCATGTGTGAATATAGGCTAGGCTATAAATAAAGCATTATGTCATGATAAACAGTCGAAGTCTGGATTATTAGCCACCCTGTATATTTATTACCCAGTTTCTGTTTAATGGAGAGCAGATTTCTTCAACAAATTTCTAAACATAATAGTTTTAATGGCTCATAATAACTGATTTATTTTATCTTTGCCATGATGACAGTAAATAATATTTGACTAGATATTCTTCAAGATACTAGTATTCAGCTTAAAGTGACATTTAAAGGCTTAACTAGGTTAATTAGGGTAACGTTAGGGTAATTAGGTAAGTCATTGTATAACAGTGGTTTGTTCTGTAGACAATCCAAAAAATATATAGCTTAAGGGGGCTAATAATATTGACCCTAAAATGAGTTAAAAAAAATTAAGAACTGCTTTCATTCTAGCCGAAATAAAACAAATAAGACTTTCTGCAGAAGAATAAATATTATATGAAATACTGTGAAAAATTCCCAACTCTGTTAAACATCATTTGGGAAATATTTGAAAAAGAAATAAAAATTCACAGGAGGGCGAATAATTCTGACTTTAACTGTATGCATGTTGCTTTGAAATGCATATGCAAATAAAACAATCAGAGTGATAATAGCGTGCGGCAGGTGAATGTGTTTTATTCCTGCTGCGGTTTTCTTTGCTCAGACACAGGCACTGATTTCACCACATGAACAAAGACAAGTCAATGACACTTCTGAGTCAGTGAGCACTGGAGGGGATGAGTTTGAGATGCTCTTGTTTAACATCTGACTTCACCTCCTCTAGATGCCGAGTGAGACCTGTGTTCAAAACACCTGACTACTACTGCATACATCTTAACAATGTTTCTGTATTAAAGTGCCCTTATTAGGATTTTCTGGGTTTTAGATGTAGTGGTGTGTAAAGTAGGCTAGTGGTTTGTGAATGTGAAAGGTCAGCCTGATCTCACGAGGAAACTTAAGTATTTTACGTTTTGTCAGTTTAGTGGCTAATTCAGTCGTACGAAAATGTACGGTTTAAAAAAAGAGGCGTGGCATCTAACCCCACCCCTAACCCCAACCGTCATTGGGTGATGTGCAAATCGTACTAATTTGCACGAATTAGATCGTACGAATTCATACGAATTAGCCACGAAATCAAAAAGTTACGAATTGCCGTGAGATTGCGTTGGAAAGGTCTGCAAAGTCTCAAAGATAAAAAAATTAAAAGTTGAACTGCTTGGGCCATCTAATAAATCAGAGCAGAGTAGAGCTATTGGACGAATCAGAGCATATTGGAGCTATCTGACCAATCACAGAAGAGTAGAGTTTTCTGACCAATCATAGCAGTGTAAAGCTATTGGACTTATCAGAGCAGAGTTTTCTGACCAATCATTGCAGAGTAGAGCCATCTGACCAAACAGACCAGAGTAGAGTTATCTGACCAATCATATCTGAGTAGAGTCTTCTGACCAATCATAGCAGAGTAGAGCTATTGGACTTATCAAAACAGAGTTTTCTGACCAATCATTGCAGAGTAGAGCCATCTGACCAATCAGACCAGAGTAGAGTTATCTGACCAATCATATCTGAGTAGAGTTTTCTGACCAATCATTGCATAGTAGAGCTATTGGACTTATCAAAGCAGAGTGTTCTGACCAATCATTGCAGAGTAGAGCCATCTGACCAATCAGACCAGAGTAGAGTTATCTGACCAATCACATCTGAGTAGAGTTTTCTGACCAATCATTGCAGAGTAGAGCTATTGGACTACTAATAGCAGATTAGAGCTATCTGACCAATCAGAGAAAAGCCATCTGACCAATCAGAACAGAGCCATTTGACCAATCAGAGCAGAGCTATTGGACTAGTCAGAGCACATTAGAGCTATCTGACCAATTATGACAGAGTAGAGTTATCTGACAAATCAGAGCAGAGTAATACAATCCTACCAATTAGAGCAAAGTAGATCATCTGACCAATCAGATCAGAGAAGAGCCATCTGACTAATCCGAGCAGGGCCATCTGAACAATCAGAGCAGAGTTATCTGACCAATCATAAGCAAAGTAAAGCCATCTGACCAATTAGAGTCAGAGTTATCTGACCAATCCGAGCAGAGTAGAGCTATTGGACTTATCAGAGCAGATTAGAGCTATCTGACTAATCATTGCAGAGAAGAGCCATCTGACCAATCAGAGCAGAGTAATGTTATCTGACCAATCCAATCAGAGTAGAACTATTGGACTAATCAGAGCAGATTAGAGATTTCTGACCAATCATAGCAGAGTAGAGCCATCTGACCAATCATTGCAGAGTAGAGCCACCTGACCAATCAGAGCAGAGCCATCTGACCAATCAGATCAAAGCAAAGCCATCTGACTAATCACACCAAAGAAGTATAATCTGAGCAATCAGAACAGAGTAGGGCCACGTAACTAATCAGAGCACAGTAGGTAGATAATGACAGCAGAGTGAAGCCATATGGCCAATGAAAAGACAGTACATACATCTGACCAACCACAACAGACAAGAACATCTGACCAATCACAGCACAACAGGGCCGCCTGACCAATCAGAGCAGGATATGCTTCCAGAAAAAAAAACATTGTTTAGAGCAGGGGTGTCAAACTCAGATCCTGGAGGGCCACAGCCCTGCACAGTTTAGTTCCAACCCTGCTTCAACACACTTACCTGCAGGTTTCAAACAAGCCTGAAGGACTCAATTAGTTTGATCAGGTGTGATTAATTAGGGTTGGAACTAAACTGTGCAGAGCTCCGGCCCTCCAGGAACTGAGTTTGACACCTATGGTTTAGAGAGAGAGCATCCTTGAAGCAAGCGTTTTAGACACCGTGAGCAAAGAGCTGACACTGCAGTGGATATAATGAGAGAATGAAAGTGTTTTTGACCTTGGATGGATGTAAACCTATTGTTGGAAACCAATAAAACAAAACAAGCAGCCTTAAATTAGCACAATATAGGCACTTTAATTGCATGGTGATGTGTGCAGCGCTAGTGCCTGGCCTTAGCCACTGATCTGAGACCAGCTTCATTTTCATCTCCATAATCCCTCGAGAGAGAATCAGCTTCAATTTCTGCAGGTCTCAAAGCTCTGGAGAGCGGCTGGAAAACTACTGTGAGCTCCAGTCTGGTCTTCTAGAGCAAAAGCACATGCAGAGTAATGAAGAGAAACCTGCTTCAGGACACTCACTATAACAGAATATAACATAACTTAAAAATGAAATCATAGTAATATCAATTATTTTGACTACCTGGACTGTACATATATCTTATCAACTTTTATTTCTTTGGCTTCCATTTATTTATTTATTTATGTATTTATTTATTTAACTTATTTAATTTAATTTTAACTAAATTAATTTATTTTTATTTTGACCATTTATTTATTTATTTGTTTGTTTTAGTTTTAGCTTTATTTTAATTAATTTTAATTTAATTTTAACTTAATTTTATTATTTATTTAAATTTTAACTTTATTTATTTTAATTAATTTTAATAAATTTTAATTTAATTTATTTTAATTTAATTTTAACTTTATTTATTTTATTATTTATTTAAATTTTAACTTTATTTATTTTAATTAATTTTAATAAATTTTAATTTAATTTATTTTAATTTAATTTTAACTTTATTTATTTTATTATTTATTTAAATTTTAACTTTATTTATTTTAATTTATTTTAATTTATTTAATTTAATTTTAACTTAATTTAGTGTCATTTAATTTTAATTTAATTTATTTTTATTTTAACTTCATTTATTTTATTATTTACTTAAATTTTAACTTTATTTATTTTCATTAATCTTAATTTAATTTAATTTTCACTTTATTTAAATTAATTTAATTTTAACTTTGTTTATTTTTATTTTAACTTCATTTATTTTATTATTTATTTAAATTTTTTGCTTTATTTTAATTATTTTAATTTAATTTAATTTAATTTTAACTTTATTTATTTATAATTAATTTTAATTTAATTTAATTTAATTTATTTTAACTTCTTTTTTATTTTTATTTTTATTTTAACTTTATTTATTTATTTATTTATTTATTTATTTATTTATTTATTTATTTATTTATTTATTTATTTATTTACATTGAGTCATATAACCTTACCAAAAAATAACATAATAACATGTAAATATATGAATAAAAAATAACAAAAAATAGCATATAATAACACACACACACACACACACACACACACACACACACACACACACACACACACACACACACACACACACATATATATATATATATATATATATA
>LR812536.1:67991393-68006393 GCA_903798195.1 Danio kyathit
AACTCTTGTTTTGGTGGCAGAGTCCAGACACTAGCTCTGTCTTGTTGTGCTCGGCTCGAGTTTTCTCGGGTCGGGCACTTGCGTTCTGTCATTGTGTGTGTCTCTGTGTGCGCGCGCTGTCATGGGTGCGCGCGGACCGTGCGCGCTCCCGCTTGATGCGGAAGTGTACGGCCTGCGCGTGCTTGTGAAGCGCGCGCTCGTACTCGTGTTTGTTTTGTTCTGTCTGCATCGCGCGGTTTCATTCTCAGCGTCTCAGTCTGGTTGGTTTTGGTTTCGGTTGGCGCTGAGATGAAACATGCGCGTTGCTTATGTGTGAGCGCACGGTAAGATGTTTTTATCTATCGTGTGCTCGTGTCTTGTTCAGTCTTCTGTTGGTGTTGTGTTTAGCACGTGGTGCATGTTTACATACACCGCGTGCTTGTGTTGTCTTAAGAACACGCGGTTAATGAGTTCTCTCATTGGCTGCGTGTTCTAGTCTTGTATTGTCTAGCCCTACCCTCCTTGTTAACCCATTATTCGTTTATCATGTTCACCTGTTTGTGTTAATTTACTTCAGTTTAAAATCTCCTCATGTCTGCTGTCCTGTGCCAGTTCGTCATCGTACATCGCCTTGTCTTGATGTGTCCCCGTCTTGATCCTTGCCAGCCGGCCCAGTCTAGTTTGGTTTGTTTATTTGTTTCGTCAGTGTTTTCCCCCTCGGGGTTGTTTATTTTGCCCTTTTGTTTTATTTTATTATAAATTAATATCTTAACTCTGCGCTTGGGTCCTCGCCTCCTTTTTCCCCTAACCCTACCGTGACAGCTACTAATGTACTGATAGACCCACCCTAAAATATTTATAGTCCGGCCTTACATGACTGATAGCGCCGCCCTAAAAAACTGTTAGCTCTGCCCTAAAGTACCAATAGCCCCACCCTTAATTACTGATAGCACCGCCCTAAACTACTGATAGCCCCGCCTTAAATCACTGATAGCACCACCCTAAAGTACCAATAGCCCTGCCTTAAATGACTGATAGAACCACTCTAAATGACTCTTAACCCACCCTAAAGTATTGATAGCACCATCCTAAATGACTGATAGCCCCACACTAAAGATTGATAGCCCCACCCTAAAGGACTGATAACCCCACCTTAAATGACTAATAACCCTGGCTTAAATCATTGATAGCACCCCCCACCCGCCCAAAAAAAGATCAATAGCCCCACCCTAAAGGACTGATAACCCCACCCTAAATGAATGATAGCCAAGCCTTAAATGACTGATAGCCCCATCTTAAATGATTGATAGCCCCGCCCTAAAGGACCAATAACCAAACCCTAAATAACTGATAGCCCCACCCAATGACTGTATATAATATGGACGACGCGACAGCGCCATTTTCCATTAAACGCTTTGAAGGAAAAATCGTCTCGTGACGGGCACAAACTGTCGCAAAAGACTGCTGAAATTGGAGCCAGGACATGCGCAGAAGGACTGCTTGATGGAGCCAGAGGAGGAGCTGCGGAATCCAACTTCCAACCAAACGCTTGTACGTCAAATCAACCACGCCCCCCAAACTGCTCACTTGACCGCTGATGTCTGCACAATAACAAAGGCTCGCTAATGCTAATACGCTTTGTGTTTACATAGTAGCCTGCGTTTGCTGTTTTATCAACACAAATGGTTGTAATAACGTTAACAAAGGTGAGGTTTTATATAATGAAGATTTAATCGCGCCAGCTCCGGGCCGCAGCGCACATCACTTGCGGGCCGATCCGGCTCAGATGCGGCAGCGTCGGCTCGCTAGCGTCGGGCCGGTGCCTATGGACGTACTGCCCGAGTCAATCGGGCCAGATGCGGCGGCCGTTAGCGAGTCGATGCTGCGGCATCCGAGCCGGATCGGCCCGCGAGTATTGTGCGCGAGTAGGTACAGCAGATGGAGTCGGGCCGAGGGCTCCGGCAGGCGAGAGTCTAGCCGGAACTGGCCCGAGTGTATTTTTCTATCTGGGTAGTTAAGCGCAAACTGATAAAGCCATGACCTTACCGAATAAACAGTGGTCCACCAGATCCTGTATGTCAGAAACTATAGTTTACTGTTTAGCAACTCATTTTATCATGGTAAAATAACACAGAAATGCAATAATAACACTTCAGTCTCCTGCCGAAGCTCCGACGTCTGCTTTGAGAAACTGTCAATCACAGCTGTCAATCACGATGACACGCCCAGTATTAAATTACTACTCAAAACATACTCTTTACAGAAATGAAGATCTGCACCTATATCAGCACGATAACCAGTGCCTTAACTGACCAGAACCATCTTTCAGAACAGTTTATTGCAAGTGTAATTATTTTTTTTATTTGGTCTCATGTCTCCTTCATTAACACGGAGGAGGCGGGCTTTATGACTTGTACTGCAGCCAGCCCCCAGGGGGCGATCTAACGGCCGAGACCTTCACTCAAAAGCAGGCTTGCAGCACACTTGGCCCCACCGTAAATGATTGATAGCCCCACCCTAAATTACTGATAGCCCCACCATAAATGATTGATAGCCCCGCCCTAAAGGACCAATAACCAAACCCTAAATGACTGATAGCTCCACCGTCAATGATTTATAGCCCCACCCTAAAAGGACTGATAGCCGCACGTTAAGTGATTGATAGCCCCACACTAAAGGACTGATATCCCCACCCTAAATGGCTGTTAGCCCCACCTTAAATGATTGATAGCCCCGCCCTAAAGGACCAGTAACCAAACCCTAAATGACTGATAGCCTCGCCCTAAATGACTGATAGCCCCTCCTTAAGTGATTGATAGCCCCACCCTAAATGGCTAATAGCCCCACCTTAAAGGACTGATGGCCTCGCCCTAAATGACTGATAGCCCCACCGTAAATGATTGATAGCCCCGTCCTTAAGGACCAATAACCAAACCCTAAATGACTGATAGCGTCGCCCTAAATGACTGATAGCCCCTCCTTAAGTGATTGATAGCCCCACCCTTAAGGACTGATAACCCCACCATAAATGACTGATAGCCCCACCTTAAATGACTGATAGCTCTGCCTTAAATGACTGATATCCCCACCCTAAATGGCTGATAGCCCCACCTTAAATGACTGATATCCCCACCCTAAATGGCTGATAGCCCCACCTTAAATGACTGATATCCCCACCCTAAATGGCTGATAGCCCCACCTTAAATGATTGATAGCCCCGTCCTAAAGGACCAATAACCAAACCCTAAATGACTGACAGCCTCGCCCTAAATGACTGATAGCCCCTCCTTAAGTGATTGATAGCCCCACCCTAAAGGACTGACAACCCCACCATAATTGACTGATAGCCCCACCTTAAATGACTGATATCCCCACCCTAAATGGCTGATAGCCCCACCTTAAATGATTTATAGCCCCGTCCTAAAGGACCAATAACCAAACCCTAAATGACTGACAGCCTCGCCCTAAATGACTGATAGCCCCTCCTTAAGTAATTGATAGCCCCACCCTAAAGGACTGACAACCCCACCATAATTGACTGATAGCCCCACCTTAAATGACTGATATCCCCACCCTAAATGGCTGATAGCCCCGCCTTAAATGACTGATATCCTCACCCTAAATGACTGATATCCCCACCCTAAATGACTGACTGCCCCGCCCTAATGTAATTCCATGTGACAAGAAGTAGAGAATGTTTGGATGGGGAAGATTGTAATATTTGATAACTGTGGAGAGGTAAGCATGATCGAACACCCAATGAGGGGGGAGAGCATGCTCGGAGCCCGGCGGCTAATCAGCAGGCCAATCAGAAATAATAAATAACACCTGTTTATTCTAGTGATTGGACCGGAGAGACACCCTTCTTAAGGAGAGGAGAAGGAGCAGCCGGAAGAGGAGAGAGCACACACACACACAGCTACACGTGTTGTGTTTACCTTTAAAAATAAAACAAACCTTTACTTACCTTTTATCGCCGACCCTGTCTTCTTCTTCCCATCCTACAAACGAACGTTACTACAATAACAAATTATGAAGGCAAAATATTTTTGTGACAAAATAATGAAGTGCACAGATACATCGTTTATAACAAGCACTACTATATACATAAAAATAAAGAATACATTTTGATTTCATGACTATAACACTAAACCGTGGGTTCACTTCATCATTTGCATATTCATGAGCATGGCACAAGCATGCAACCTGTTGACGTGTTTGTCCATCTGTCACCACGTAGATCTGCTCTGGTGGTCTTAAGTCTTCTGGAACTAAATGAAATATTAATAAGATCTATATTTATCCTCCTCATAAGATCAGTGTTTTCCTGCAACGATCAAACCAATGATATGTTTACTAGACAACAATGTAGTTGTCAAAACAGGGTAGTGATATATACAAAAAGCACACAATCAAGGTGATAATAATCCCTTCAAGTTTAAGAATGAACACACACACACACACACACACATGAAACACTATTAAATACTATTACTTTATTCCAATATTTTCTATTTAAAAAAAAAATTACAATTATATGGTCATGAAATCGATAACAGTACAGTTTCTGTGTAATCTACAGAAACATGATTTAGTGAAAGTACTTGACAGCTCTGCTGGACTACAGGATTGAATGAGAGCAGGGATGTATTATTTCTGGACAAAAGCACAGCATCATCTGTTGGCCTGGCATGAGCAATGCAGCAACTTTTTTCACGATGGCTTAGTGGTTAGCACTGTAGCCTCACAGCAAGAAAGTCGCTGGTTTGAGTCCCAGCTAGGCCAGTTGGCGTTTCCGTGTGGGAGTTTGCATGTTCTCCCCTTGTTGGCGTGGCTTCCCTCCGTGTGGTCCGGTTTCCCCCACAGTCCAAACACATGCACTATAGGGGAATAGATTAACTAAATTGGCTGTAGTGTATAAGTGTGTGAGAATGAGTGTGTATGGGTGTTTCCCAGTACCGGGCTGCAGGTGGAAGGGCATTCGCTGTGTAAAACATACTGGATAAGTTGGTGGTTCATTCCACTGTGGCGACCCCAGATTAATAAAGTGACTAAGCCGAAAGAAAATGAATGAATGAATGAATGAATGAATAGGGTTTTTCTCAACAACATTACCATCTGCATGCAAATCTTTAAAACAATTTTCAATTTTTAGCACATTGTGGCCTTCTAACCTATCATTAATTTCATCATCTCAGGAAAACTGATCTTATGACAAGATAATATTAATATTTAATTTTGTTCCAGAAAACTTAAGACCACCAGAACGGATCTGTGTGGCAACAGATGGACAAACATTGCATGCATGTTGACTGTTTATGAATATGCAAACAATAATTAAAACCTGAGGATTATAATGATAAACCTTGAAACTAAAAAAGTAATTAAAAATTAAATAAATAAATAAAATAAAAGATTACACTCATGAAAAAAAAAAAAAACTAAGCAGCACTTGCAACCAATATTAAGAAAGTTGCTGGTGTTAATCATCAATCATTAAATTGTCTTTTTTATTTTATTTTATTTTATTTTTTTAATTTTTAATTTTATTTTATTTTATTTTATTTTATTTTATTAAATTTTTTTTGTCATTTAATTTAATTTCATTTTATTTTATTTTAATAGATTTTTAATTTAATTTAATTTTATTTAATTTAATTTAATTTAATTTTATTTTATTTTATTTTATTTTATTTTATTTTATTTTATTTATTTATTTATTTATTTATTTATTTATTTATTTATTTAATTTAATTTAATTTAATTTAATTTAATATAGTTTTGTTTTTTATTTTTATTTTTTGTAATTTTATTTTATTTTATTTTATTTTTTGTAATTTTATTTTATTTTATTTTATATAATTTAATTAAAATTTTCATTTGTTTTTAATTTTATTTAATTGTATTTATTTTTTTTAAATATTTTAATTTAATTTAATAAAATTTTATTTTATTTGTTTTTAATTTATTTTATTTTTATTTATTTTTTAATTAATTTAATTTAATTTAATTTAATTTAATTTAATTTAATTTAATTTAATTTAATTTAATTTAATTTTTTGTTTTTTTGTTTTCCAAAAAAAAAATTCTGATATTCAAGATTTTCTTTATAGGGCACCTTAAATTAACTTTTTTTATTTTTAATTTAATTTTATTTTATTTTATTTTATTTTATTTTATTTTATTTTATTTTATTTTATTTTATTTATTTTATTTTATTTTATTTTATTTTTAATTTTTTTTATTTATTTCATTTCATTTCATTTACAGGTTTGCAATACAAAAGTAAATTGGATGGGCTAAATTGTTCTTTAAATAATTTTTCTTTTTAAATATTTTTTTATTTTATTTATGTTTTTACTAAATATCTGCTCGTCTAAAGCCAGAACACCTTGTGTTTCTCTTTCCAGTACTGAAGAGAATCATTTAATCCTTTTTTTTTTTTTTTCTGAAGTTAATTACAGTCAAAAGGAAGGTGAATAGCCACAATATGTCAATCCGTCAGATATTGATGGCTATAATTTAATGAGTTGACTGTATTATATGCCTACAAATAACACGCTGACAGCTTTAAATCCATCAGCTGGTCAAAACTAATTAGCAGCGGCTCACAAAAACAAATTGTCCTTCAGCCGATAGGAAAGGAGCTAAAAAACCCACCCAAATCTGTTTGTGGTAACAAATGAATCTGTCCCGCATCACTGCGTCAGTCTCTGATGGAGGATGGCATATCTAAAGAGCCACACAGTTCGATATATCCGGACACATACTGTACCATCCCGGGCTTTTTTCGTTAACTTAATTGATTGCTGGTCTCGACTGGAGAAAGGATCTATATCTGGCAACATGCTTTGGGAATTGCTTCTCTTGTGTGTTTCTCTCTTTCTTGCCCTTTAACAAATCCATTTAACTTCTGCAGCCTCTCTAGTCACAGACATTGATGGGATTTTAAGCTGGACTGAAATTTGGGATCAGAGGCGTGGGATAGATTTGAGTCCTGGCTGTCTCTGATAGCTTGTTTTGGGAGCTGTGCTAATCTGTTAGCGTCATCTATCACTTAGCCGCGGCCTTCATGCCTGTCAAGTGTTGAGTCAATAGACAGTCCTTGGTGATGTGGACGGCACCAGATATAGCTCAAAAAATCAACCGCCTGGAAAGCATATTGGGAAAGTTTGAGAGAAGCTCAATTGAACATGTCATGTGGACATAAATTCGAAGCAGCTCTGATTGATATTAAGCAGATTTCAAATATGATAGAGATCATTTAGATGGCTCAATGCTGGTGGAGTATTTTGGGTGTTTTTGTTGGGATCTGGCATCGCAGATTAATGCACCGGTGAGATTTATTTTCAACATGAAATGAAATTTTTTTAAATATCCAATTCTGAAATAAATACATAATTATTAGTTGTTTTTATGATTAGCTCGTAATGCTGTCCACTTTTTCAGCAGCAGAAAAAATCAACCATCAAAGCATATTGGGAAAGTTTGAGAGAAGTTTAATTGAACATGTCATGTGGACATAAATTTGAAGCAGCTCTGATTGATATTAAGCAGATTTCAAATATGATGGAGATCCTTTAGATGGCTTAATGCTGGTAGAGTTTTCTTGGATGTTTTGTTGGGATCTGGCAACGCAGATTAATGCACCGTTGGAGTTTATTTACACACTATACAGTATATCCACAGCAGTTTCCACCTGAAATCCATTGTTTTTTTTCCCTCACAGAAAGTATATAATTATGAATGAAATAATAAATAATTATTTGTTGTTTTTATTATTAGCTCATACTGTTGTTTTGCTCAATTAAAGCTTAATTGAACATATAAATTGGACATCAATTAAAAGCAGCTCTGATTGATATTAAGCAGATTTAAAATATGATAGAGATCATTTAGATGGCTCAATGCTGGTGGAGTATTTTGGGTGTTTTTGTTGGGATCTGGCATCGCAGATTAATGCACCGGTGAGATTTATTTTCAACATGAAATGAATTTTTTTTAAATATTTAATTCTGAAATAAATACATAATTATTAGTTGTTTTTATGATTAGCTCATAATGCTGTCCACTTTTTCAGCAGCAGAAAAAATCAACCATCGATGCATATTGGGAAAGTTTTGGAGAAGCTCAATTGAACATGTCATGTGGACATACATTTGAAGCAGCTCTGATTGATATTAAGCAGATTTCAAATATGATAGAGATCATTTTTAGATGGCTTAATGCTGGTAGAGTATTCCTGGCTTCTTTGTTGGGATCTGGCAACGCAGATTAGTGCACTGGTAAAATTTACTCATACTATACAGTATATCCACAGCAGTTTCCACCTATAATCCATTCTTTTTCCTCTCACAGAAAGTATATAAATATGAATGAAATAATAAATGAACAATTGTTTATTTTTTTATTGTTATTATTAGCTCGTAATGCTGTACAAATTTCAGCAGCACAAAAAATCAACCATCAAAGCATATTGGGAAAGTTTCGGAGAAGCTCAATTGAACATGTCATGTGGACATAAATTCGAAGCAGCTCTGATTGATATTAAGCAGATTTCAAATATGATAGAGATCATTTAGATGGCTTAATGCTGGTAGAGTTTTCTTGGATGTTTTGTTGGGATCTGGCAACGCAGATTAATGCACCGTTGGAGTTTATTTACACACTATACAGTATATCCACAGCAGTTTCCACCTGAAATCCATTCTTTTTTTCCCCTCACAGAAAGTATATAATTATGAATGAAATAATAAATAATTATTTGTTGTTTTTATTATTAGCTCATACTGTTGTTTTGCTCAATTAAAGCTCAATTGAACAAATAAATTGGACATAAATTAAAAGCAGCTCTGATTGATATTAAGCAGATTTAAAATATGATAGAGATCATTTAGATGGCTCAATGCTGGTGGAGTATTTTGGGTGTTTTTGTTGGGATCTGGCATCGCAGATTAATGCACCGGTGAGATTTATTTTCAACATGAATTTTTTTAAATATTTAATTCTGAAATAAATACATAATTATTAGTTGTTTTTATGATTAGCTCATAATGCTGTCCACTTTTTCAGCAGCAGAAAAACTCAACCATCAAAGCATATTGGGAAAGTTTCAGAGAAGCTCAATTGAACATGTCATGTGGACATAAATTTGAAGCAGCTCTGATTGATATTAAGCAGATTTCAAATATGATAGAGATCATTTAGATGGCTTAATGCTGGTAGAGTTTTCTTGGATGTTTTGTTGGGATCTGGCAACGCAGATTAATGCACCGTTGGAGTTTATTTACACACTATACAGTATATCCACAGCAGTTTCCACCTGAAATCCATTCTTTTTTTTCCCTCACAGAAAGTAAATAATTATGAATGAAGTAAAAAATAATTATTTGTTGTTTTTATTATTAGCTCATACTGTTGTTTCGCTCAATTAAAGCTTAATTGAACATATAAGTTGGACATAAATTAAAAGCAGCTCTGATTGATATTAAGCATATTTCAAATATGATAGAGATCATTTAAATGGCTCAATGCTGGTGGAGTATTTTGGGTGTTTTTGTTGGGATCTGGCAACGCAGATTAATGCACCGGTGAGATTTATTTTCAACATGAAATGAAATTTTTTTAAATATCCAATTCTGAAATAAATACATAATTATTAGTTGTTTTTATGATTAGCTCATAATGCTGTCCACTTTTTCAGCAGCAGAAAAAATCAACCATCAAAGCATATTGGGAAAGTTTTGGAGAAGCTCAATTGAACATGTCATGTGGACATAAATTTGAAGCAGCTCTGATTGATATTAAGCAGATTTCAAATATGATGGAGATCCTTTAGATGGCTTAATGCTGGTAGAGTTTTCTTGGATGTTTTGTTGGGATCTGGCAACGCAGATTAATGCACCGCTGAAGTTTATTTACACACTATACAGTATATCCACAGCAGTTTACACCTGAAATCCATTCTTTTTTTCCCTCACAAAAAGTATATAATTATGAATGAAATAAAAAATAATTATTTGTTGTATTTATTATTCTACTGTTTATTATTATACTGTTGTTTTGCTCAATTAAAGCTTAATTGAACATATAAATTGGACATAAATTAAAGATTGATTGATATTAAGCAGATTTAAAATACGATAGAGATCGTTTAGATGGCTCAATGCTGGTGGAGTATTTTGAGTGTTTTTGTTGGGATCTGGCAACGGAGATTAATGCACTGGTGAGATTTATTTTCATTCATTCATTCATTTTCTTGTCGGCTTTGTCCCTTGCGGGGTCCCCACAGCGGAATGAACCGCCAACTTATCCAGCACGATTTTACGCAGCGGATGCCCTTCCAGCCGCAACCCATCTCTGGGAACATCCACACACTCATTCACACTCATACACCATGGACAATTTAGCTTACCCAATTGACCTGTACTGTATGTCTTTGGACTGTGGGGGAAACCGGAGCACCCGGAGGAAACCCACGCGAACGCAGGGAGAACATGCAAACTCCACACAGAAATGCCAACTGACCCAGCCCAGCCGAGGTTCGAACCTGCGACCCAGCGACGTTCTTGCTGTGAGGCAACAGCACTACCTACTGCGCCACTGCGTGATTTATTTTCAACATGAAATTTTTTAAATATTTAATTCTGAAATAAATACATAATTATTAGTTGTTTTTATGATTATTTTTAACCATGAATTTGGATGTAACAGTATGGCAATTTTATTTCAAAATATAGTGACCAAAATGATCACAGTTACCAATATTATCATGGTAATTTTGTCAAAATTATATGCAAATGTTTAAAAAAACAAAAACAAAAAAGTCACACATTTAAGGCATTCCACTAAGTTTTGTATTAAAAAATAAACAAACAACAACAAAAAGTGCAGCTTTATGGATTTTTCTGACTAGTAACCCAAAGATGGATCCATGCATTTTGGATCAGATTTAAAGGAGAGCTATCATGCCCTTTCATACAGGATGTAAAATGCTCTCTGATGTCTCTAGAGTGTGTAGGGAAGTTTGAGCTCAAAATAGCCCACAGATAATGTTCTCCAGCTCTCTGAAACTGACCCTTTTAGGCTTTGATCCTAATTGTGGTGTTTTGGTGACTGTCGCTTTAAATTCAAATGAGATTGTCCCTCTTTTCAAAAGAGGGCGGAGCTACAGATGCATATGCATAAGCATAGCGACAGATGTAAAACAGGACTAGCGTTCTCAGTGCTCGTCAGGTCTGCATGTGTGCTTCAGTGTCAGTGTGTGAGAATGCTTCTGTCAGTCTATGATGCCCAAATTTTTTAATATGAGGGCCAAAAACCAAACTTGATCGAGGCTAGTGGGCCGAAGGTAAATATAGTTCCCATGGTTAATTTCCTAATTTATTTAATACAGTAATGTTTAAAATGACTAGAAAACTCTGCTTCATATTAACTAATACAGTAATATAATGAACTTGTTACATTCATTCATTCGTTTTCTTGTCGGCTTAGTCCCTTTATTATTCTGGGGTCGCCACAGCGGAATGAACCGCCAACTTATCAAGCACATTTTTATGCAGCGGATGCCCTTCCAGCTGCAACCCATTTCTGGGAAACATCCACACACTCATTCACACTCATACACTACGGACAATTTAGCTTACCCAATTCACATATACCACATGTTTTTGGACTTGTGGGGGAAACTGGAGCACCCAGAGGAAACCCACGCGAACGCAGGGAGAACATGCAAACTCCACACAGAATTGCCAACTGACCCAGCCGAGGTTCGAACCTGCGACCCAGTGACCTTCTTGCTGTGAGGCGACAGCCCTACCTACTGCGCCACTGCGTCGCCATTATTATTATTAATATTATTATTAATATTATTATTATTATATATTTTATTATTATAAATTTTATTATAAATATTATAATTATTTATTCATTTAATTATTTATGAACTTGTTACAGTAAAAACAAAACAGAATTACACTAGTTTTAGCCTCGATTTGCTTGCCGATGTCTTCTGCATAGTTCTCTATCTATCAAATGACATTATTTACATTTAAAAAATCAGATTCATTTACAACATTTAATTGAAACCTTTATATTCAACTAGCTTTTTTTGTAGCTCAGCAAAAAAACAAGCAAAAAAAAAGCTTACGTCAAATTAGAAATGACGATCTCTGTGTTAAAAGCATTCGCCCCAACCCTCTTCATCATATTCATTCTCCTCTCAGACGGGATGGTGGGCCAAATCAAAGGTTACAAGCAGCCAGCTTTGGCCCGCGGGCCCTACTTTGTGCATCTCTGGTCTATGTCACTCCTGTCGCTGTTCATTTGTGCTTCATCTAAAACTCCACATCTATAATCTTCTTAGTCTATGCTGACACTATCTTCAGCACTTCAAACACTCTAACGGCTAATGGACAGACGGCTGCTTCTCACTCAGGGCTGCTGTTTATGCTAATGAAGAAGCCTAGTGGGCGGGGCTTTCCCCCTCTGATGACACGTACAAAGGGAGAATGTCAATCAAAGTGTTTCTGCAGACTGATTTTATCAAGTCTGATTACAAATAATTAATGTTTACCATTGGAAGCTGGATATATTCACACACTCTTACACCACAACTGTGCTTAAACCCCTTATAAAAGTGATTTCTGCATAATACGTCCCCTTCAAGATACTGAAAATGAGCTTGCTTCCATATAGCTTCACTATTTATCTGTGTTTTTACAGTCCACCATTTATGTTTCATGTTGGCGTACTCTAACTTCATCACATTACAGTTTATATCACTTGCTAAATCATAACAGACGTGAACGCTTGGCCAGCAGGAAAACGGCGACTTTAATCGCTGACCCTTGTCTTGTCTTGTCTGTGGACGTGGGAACGAACGCAGCGTTTCATTAAGCGATGCAGTAACTAATTATCCTGCATGTATTCGCAGACGTTTCTTGCTGTAGAACAGATGTTCTGGCTTTGGTCTTGTCCATCCTGAGGTTCTCCAGCTGTCTGCTAATTCAACGTACGATTCTGTTTTCCTCTTCTAACAAGCGCTGATGTTGTCTTTTTGTTTTTTTTTTGCAGACACTCGGCTTCACCTCATTGCTTTCTCTGAGCTCAACATCAGTAATTCTGCCATCGTGTAAATGCTAATGACTGCATTCAGATGCCAGGCGTGAAACCTGTGTGTCTTTACTGCATGTGAGAGACTGGGTTATACTACTGATTGGGTGAAGGACACCAAACTGTGTCTCTTTCAAACATATTTATATATTCATGAACATATTATATAAGCAATGTGTATTTATTTTATAAAGAAATATCAGGCTCGTAGCCAGGGGGGGCTTCGGGTGGTTCGGAAGACCCACCCTTCACTGTCAAAGGTCCAGAATGGGTCTCATACATGAGCTCATTGTCTTATTTTGACTGCTGCACCATCATAAATTGTGAAAATAACCCATCGGAAATAGCTTTAAGACCAAGTTTCCCAATGCAAACAAATATTTTTTGGAGTCCAGCATCCAACTGCACAAGAAAACACACAATCTGCAGTAAGTGAAGTCATCTTTTGCTACTGTATTGTTTTTAAATAGAGAAAACATTTTACAAGTAACTTTTATTCTAAATCTTGGACCTTATTCCTGACACAAAAAAATGACCAAAGAAAGGCTAAAGCACCAAAAGCACAGCATATTAACATTGATTTGAATACTATTTTGGCTAAAATAGTCAAACAAAAGTGTGCTTATGGTGACCATCCAGCAACTTAATTCAGAATAGTGCTTAAAATGTCACTAAAATGCTGTATTTACATTTCATAATTCAATAGAAAATTAGGCGAATAATTGCAAAAAGGTCCACTTTTTGAGAAAAAAAGAACCACAATTTTCACCAGGCTGGCTACAGGCCTGAATGTGCAATAATAAATAATGTATATTTAATAAATAAATGAATAAACAGACAAATAAACAAATAATGTATTATTAAACAATACAAAATAAATACATACATAAAACAAAATTAAATAAATAATTAAATAAACAAACAAACAAACAAATGCATAAAATAAATAAATATATACATACATACAAAAATAAATATATGCATGAAATAAATGCATACATAAACAAATGAATAAACAAATAAATTAATTAATTAATTAATATACGTTACTTATTATTGCACATGTATTTAATTATTAAATATATGTTAATTATTATTGCACATTTAATAAATATATAAAAACACAATTAAATAAACAAATAAACAAATAATAAATTACTAAACAATACATAAAAATACATACATATGTAAAATAAATACATATATACATACGTAAAATAAAGTAAAATTAAATAAATAATATAAAATAAATACATATATATATAAAATAAATATAAGCATAAAATAAATACACACATAAACACATGTATGGACAAACAAACAAACAAACAAATAAATAAATAAATTTACATTACTAATTATTGCCCATTTATTTATTTAGTTATTTAATAAATATACATTTTTTATTATCACACATTTAATAAATAAATAAATAAATAAATAAATAAGTGTGCAATAATAATGTATATTTTATAAATAAATAAACAAACAAACAAACAAATAATAAATTACTAAACAATACATAAAAATAAACACATATGTAAAATAAATACATATATACTGTACATACATACAATTAAATTAAATAAATAATATAAAATAAATACATACATATATAAAATAAATGTACACATAAAATAAATACATACATAAACACAAGCATGGACAAAAAAACAAACAAATAAATAAATAAATAAATTTACATTACTAATTATTGCCCATTTATGTATTTATTTAGTTAATAAAGATACATTTCTTATTATTACACATTTAATAAATAAATAAATAAATAATAAACTAACAAACAAATAAACAAACGAATACATCAAATAAATAAACATATATATATACATTTGAAGTCAGAATTATTCGCCCCCCTTTGATTTATTTTCTTCTTTTTTAAATATT
>LR812536.1:68011393-68016393 GCA_903798195.1 Danio kyathit
CCTCCATCCACCCCTTCTCCACCTTTCTTTCTTTACCACGGGGAGCTCTCGAGAACTACCTGATCTAGTACTCCCCGTACATGCTCAATTGACCAGGCGGGAGCCCTGGGCTCAATTATCTCCGAGCTCAGGGTTCTCTCCCGGGACAGCATGCCAAACCTGCTAAAAGCGTCAAGCAATATCTAAGTGTGAACTCTTGAATGCTATTTTAAGGATGGAAAAATACACTCTGCGCCCCGGCGCATGGTCTAACAGGGTTGTGCTTATTCTCTTAATGGGTTCTGGGTGTGTTTTAAGCATAACATGCATTAAACCAATCAGAGTCCCATCTTGCATTCCCTTTAATGCTGCGCTCACACCAGACTCGGATGAAGCATCAAGCGCGAGTGATTTAAATGTTAAGTCTATGCAAAGACACGAATAGACATCCTGCGATGTGTTTCACACAAATGAGGTGGCGAAAATGACGATTTGAGCGAATGGAGTGGCACGAGTTGAGCGTTTTGAGCATTTGACACGCTTAATGGGCAGACTGCGCGTTCCGCGCGAATCGCTCGAGTTGGAAAATCTGAACTTCAGTGGACGTTTGTGTCGCGTTAAACAATCATGAGCTTGCTTTTATGTAGGGGAGTGATTATGACATAGTTCCTGTCGTTCCTCTTGCAGAAACTGAACAGTTCATCACACTGGGCTCGGCTCAGAAAGCACAGCTATTCCCTCAATAAAATCCATGTTAGTCATTTAGCAATGAAGCTAGAGTCATCGGGCAGACAGACGCCCTGCCCATGATGCAAATCCGTGTCTATTGTGAAGTGAATTTGACGCGCGAATGAAACGAGTAAACTCAAAATGTTCACACATCTATTAACATGCAAATAGCGCAATTTATTCAGCGCGCTCCATGTCTGGTGTGAACACAGCATAAGAGTCAGTTGTGTTGCGCCATGGTCCATTTGCTATTTACATGGCAGACTTTGATTAACTCAGGACTTGAGTGTAAAAACTGAACGCTTCACTTGCGAGAAAACAGTTAAACAGAGCATCTGCAGCGCGAGGATAAAGAACGAGCCTCCTTCATTCAGCCTCTTTACTTTCTCTTTACTTGAACTCTTTACTTTACTCCTTTACTTTGGTGAAACGGTGGAAACTCACTCCACTGAACACATCCATCAGCCGACATATTTAATTTCCTTTGTTAAGCACAAAGATTTGTTTCTAAAGTATTTCTAAATTCAGTTCTAATCTCCAGCAAAGGAATAAATGAACAATAATAATGAAGTGTGCTCAGACAACTTTAGTTATATTTAGTTATAAGAGTTATATCCAAACACACGTCCTGTCCTCCCCATATGGTGATGCAGACGTCTCCAAAACCCCACAGGTGGACAAATCTAAACTTGTGTTTATTAAAACAAATATAAATCTGCAGATAATAAATAATACTGCTAATTAATGCCTTTTAACTGCCTTTAATTGTTTTCATCTGTAAAGATATTTGTGTGTTGCTGTTCATCCTGTGTGTATTCAGCAATGTGTAAGTGTTTGGACCTGCATAGGTGCATAACTAACGCACTCTGCTGGACTAGAGCAGCTTTTAGTTGCTCAATGGTGCGGTCTATTTCAGTTCCTCAAAATAGCAACGTGCCAACAATGCACCATACCACACCTCCTTTATAGATCAGCACACCCATGAGTCCACAAAGTGGCGCAAATGGATTTGCTAATTAAACAACGTGGTGCTGCTGTCGCCACAGCTGGGTCAGTTGGCGTTTCTGTGTGGAGTTTGCATGTTCTCTCCGTGTTGGCATGGGTTTCCTCAGGGTGCTCCGGTTTCCCCCACAAGTCCAAAAACATGTGGTATATGTGAGTTGGGTAAGCTAAATTGTCCGTAGTGTATGAGTGTGAATGAGTGTGTATGGATGTTTCCCAGTGATGGGTTGCGGCTGGAAGGGCATCCGCTGTGTAAAACATATGCTGGATAAGTTGACTGTTCATTTCGCTGTGGCGACCCCAGATTAATAAAGGGACTAAGTCGAAAAGAAAATGAATATATGAATGAACAACGTGGTGTAAAACGTGAAAATTACAGCTGCGCTGGTCTAAAAATAGCAACAAATCACGCTAAACACATCTCGCGCCTTATAGCGCCGGGTGTATGATAGAGCCCTTTATGTTCAGATATTTCTTCCTTAAAGGTGCTAAATAAGTATTACTTTAACTGAATATACTCCACACTAAGTGTATTTTTTTTCACTAAACTGCTCCATTAGGAAACAAGGTGTGTCATATGTGCAGCTTAAGAGTGAAAAAGAAACTTAAACTTAAATATAAATGACTGTACAGCAATTGAGAAAAGGTAATATACCTGGAACAAAAGCTAAATGAATTGTGACGATGCAAGAAAGGCCTTTCCACACAGAATAATGAGTCCAGCAGGCAAATTTAAGGCAGGCACATCAGACTCTTAAAAAAACCCAGAGATGTTAGCTATAATTAAACATATGAGAGGCTCAATATCCCTCTAGATGCCATTACATCTGCATTTGGCAGATTTTAAGGTTTAATCGCTCAGTTAAGTCCAGAGCTTGTTCAGACTCAGGAAGATACCGTGTTTAATGTGAGTTTATTCAGAGGGTCTTTTTTTTCCTCCACAGATGGAAAATGAATGGAAACGCTCTCATGCAAAACAGGAGACAAAGTAAACTAATTTGATTCTCTCTCTGGTTTGGCTGTGTACACAGTGCCAATCAATTCTTCCTCATATTGAGTTGAATAGCGCGAACAGAACAAGCAATCAGAAAACACATCATCAAGCAAGAAGGGAAGGAAGCAGCAGACGGATTTAATAAATCACTGATGGGGAAAAGAGAAAAAAAAGGCCACTCACTGTTTCAGTTTTACAGTCAATCAACTCTTATGTAATGCAGATGTCTTTCATCACTAATGTAATGCTGATAACTTTCTTATGTCTTAAATTCTTACAGTGCTCAGCATCATTCATTCATCCATCCATCCATCCATCCATCCATCCATCCATCCATTCATTCATTCATTCATTCATCCATTAATTCATTCTTTCATTCATCAATTTATCCATCCATCCATCCATCCATCCATCCACCCTCCCATCCATATATCCATCCATCCATTCATTCATTCATTAATTCATTCATCCATTCATTCATCCATCCATCCATCCATCCATCCATCCATCCATCCATCCATCCATCCATCCATCCATCCATCCATCCATCCATCCATCCATCCATTCATTCATCCATCCATCCATCTATTAATTAATTAATTAATTTATGTATTTATTCATTCATTCATCCATTAATTCATTCATAAATGTATCCACCCATCCATCCATCCACCCTCCCATCCATATATCCATCAATCCATTAATTAATTAATTCATTCATTCATTTATTCATTCATTCATTCATCCATCCATCCATTAATTCATTCATTAATTCATTCATTCGTTCATCCATTCATTCATCCATTCATTCATTCATTCATTCATTCATTCATCCATCCGTTAATTAATTCATTAATTAATTCATTCATTTATTAATCCATTAATTAATTCATTCATTTATCCATTCATTCATCCATTAATTAATTATTTCATTCATTCATCTGTTAATTCATTCTTTCATTCATCAATTTATCTATCCATCCATCAACATAACCACCCACCCATCCATCCATCCATCCATCCATTAATTCATTCATTCATTCATTCATCCGTCCATACATACATTCATCCATTCATTCATTTATTCATCCAATAATTAGTTCATTCATTCATTCATTCATACAGGCACAGCAGGCACACAATGTCATAAGACATTAATATTAAGTTAGATGTAGGTTGTGACGTCAGGTGACCAAAATTCTCCATCTCGCCAGCATCTAAGGACAATGTTATTTTGACGTCCAATAACAAAATTAAATGACGTTGATAATTGGTTGATTTTAGGTTGTGTTGGAAAGTGACCACAGTCCAACATCGAGCTGACGTCTTAAACCAACATCATATTGACGCTGCTACGAGGAACATAAAACAAACATAAACATGAAATGATTGAACATAAAACAATTAAGTTGTTCCCAAAAAATCTTAAGACGTGTGTTGTTTCAACTCATTTTCAGTAAGTAGTTTAAACAAGCGGCAACATATTTTTTTTGAGTGTGTTGTTCACTTCTCATGTATTTGGCTTGTGTTTTGCATGCATGACATGAGGTCTTTATTGTTCAGCAGCAGGACTCTTGCGTACGGCCTGCACATGCTGGTCTGGGTGATTATTTATGGGTTTGACGTCTGCAGAGAAGAGGGAAATTTAGGCCGGGACACTATCAGCCCCGGACAGACCGTCCAGTGGTCATTTGCTGAGTCGGACAATGAAGACTCTTAAAATAAACTGTTCCAGCAGCGCGCTCTTATCGTCCTCACAAACGCTGGAGACAATGGGCATTACTCTCAATGATGACATTCACAGAGCGGGAGGGAGAGAGAATTAGTTTACATGTGCCTAATTTAATTTCAACTCTAAGATGGATACGTTAATATAGCGTACATCACTTTCTTGGTCCCAGAATGGCACACAGAGTCATTTTTAATCAGCTCTGAGCTCACGCAAAAGTAATTAAACTGTCTGTTTCATTAAAAAAAGCATGATATGATGCTCGTATCTACAATAACAGGTATCCAAAATGACAGTTTCATCAAGAAGTGTTAATAGTTCTTTTTTATTTCAAGTTTTCCTTAAAATTTCATTATAATTATGCAATATTAAATAAGTTGTGTGTGATTCGGCAGCAGTGTTTGGTGTCATTCTTTGCAAAGTAACTAGTAACTATGATTAAATTACTTATAAGGCATTACTTTTCATTCATTCATTTTCTTTTTGGCTTAGTCCCTTTATTAATCTGAAGTTGCCACAGCGGAATGAACCGCCAACTTCTCCAGCATATGTTTTACGCAGCGGATG
>LR812536.1:68018893-68078893 GCA_903798195.1 Danio kyathit
GAAACCCACACCAACACGGAGAGAACATGCAAACTCCACACAGAAACACCAAATGACCCAGGCGAGGCTTGAACCAGCGACCTTCATGCCACCCCACGTTCCTGATACACATCATTAATATAGAGGAAAAGACTACAAGGACTTCACTTTCATGCTGACTTTATAGTGAAGTAAGTTCTTTATCAGACTTGGAAAGCAGCTATAATAAAGCGTCCCACCGCTGTTTTCGGTTAAATGTTTCTCTTTGACTGCTGCTCAGCCAATCAGATTGGGGAACTGGAACTAACTGTTGAGTAAACAGCTAAATCCCTCCGAACATTACTGACTAATGGAGTGACTAATGCCTGTATGGGCTCAAATTTGTTTGCGAAAGCTAATGCAGCTGTGTGGAAACCTGGATGTGAATTTATCATCCGCGCTCTGAGTTTAAAGGTCAGTCTACGTTTTGGAGAAACACTTTTCCTACGTTATTAATGCCTCTAATCAGAGATTGCATTTGTCCAGGATAGTCCACAATGAAATGCTGTCAGTTTCACATAAAAAATAACATGTTTATTAGTCTATTGCATTTCCTGTTTGCCACAGGTTTTATTTATCCATCTGTACTTGGTCAAAACCTTTACCTCTATACTGTATATCCTCATATCTGATAGAAAATATACATTTCTGAAATGGAAGTTAATTGAAGCTTTAGGTGATATATATTAAACTCCTTGCATGTGTTTTTTGTTGTATATCATGCATGTTATACACTCACCGGCCACTTTATTAGGTACACCTTACTAGTACCGGGTTGGACCCTCTTCAGAACCGCCTTAATCCTTGGTGGCATAAATTCAACAAGGTACTGGAAATATTCCTCAGAGATTTTGCTCCATGTTGACATGATCGCATCACGCAAATGCTGCAGATTTGTGATGTGATCACATGATGTGAATCTCCCATTCCACCACATCCTAAAGGTGACTGTGGAGGCCATTTGAGTACAGTGAACTCATTGTCATGTTCAAGAAACCCGTCTGAGATGATTGGCGTTTTACGACATGGTGTGTTATCCTGCTGGTAGTAGCCATCAGAAGATGGGGACACTGTGGTCAAAAGGGATGGACATGGTCAGCAACAAAACTCAGGTAGGCTGTGGCGTTGACACGATGCTCAATTGGTACTAATGAGCCCAAAGTGTGCCAAGAAAATATTCCCCACACGATTACACCACCACCACCAGCCTGAACTGTTAATACAAGGCTGGATGGATCATGCTTATATGTTCTTAATGCCAAATTCTGACCTGACCATCCGAATATGGCAGCAGAAATGGAGACTCATCAGACCAGGCAACGTATCTCCAATCTTCTCTTGTCCAGTTTTGGTGAGCCTGTGTGAATTGTAGCCTCAGTTTCCTGTTCTTAGCTGACAGGAGTGGCACCCGGTGTGGTCTTCTGCTGCTGTAGCCCATCCGCCTCAAGGTTGGACGTGTTGTGTGTTCAGAGATGCTCTTCTGCAGACCGCGGATGTAACGAGTGCTTATTTGAGTTACTGTTGCCTTTCTCTCAGCTGGAACCAGTCTGGCCATTCTCCTCTGATCTCTGACATCAACAAGGCATTTGCGCCCACAGAACTGCCGCTCACTGGATATTTCCTCTTTGTCGGACCATTCTCTGTAAACCCTAGAGATGGTTGTGCGTGAAAATCCCACTAGATCAGCAGTTTCTGAAATACTCAGAGCAGCCCATCTGACACCAACAACCACGCCACGTTCAAAAAGTCACCATGTCTACATGCCTAAATGCATTGAGTTGCTACCATGTGATTGGCTGATAAGAAATTTGCATTAACGAGCAGTTTGACAGTGTACCTAATAAAGTGCCCAGTGAGTGTATCTGGCTTTGATCTTTGAAATAATATGAAATCAAATGAATACAGAGAAGATTAAACTCAGTTGATATAGAAGAGGTGAAATTCTGTATTAACTTTAAATCAGTGATATTTTTATAACAGTGTGACAGACGACTTGCATAAAATGCTAAGAAACATTTTGTCACTTCATGTCTCCTAATAATACTGATATTCAAATGCATAAGCTATCAAATTAAATAATGCAACACAATTCAGTGCAATAATAATGAGCAGAAATTAAACTTTAGTCATTTTAGAAGCTTCAGAAGATCATTTAACCCAGGGGTGCTCAACCCTGCTCCTGGAGATCGACCTTCCTGCTGAGTTCAGCTCCAACCCTGATCAAACACACCTGAACCAATTAATTAGAACATGAGAAGCACTTGATAATTACAGGCAGGTGTGTTTGATATGGGCTGCAACTGAAAACTGCAGGAAGGTCGATCGCCAGGAATAGGGTTGAGCACCCCTGATTTAACCACTGAGGAACAGAGAAAGCGATGGTTCTGGAAAAGTACTTTGTTAAAAGCAAGAGGATTATAAATGAAAAGCCTGAACTCACATTTCAATATGATTATACTAAAATGACATCACAGTGGTTTAGTGATTAGCACTGTTGCCTCACAGCAATTAGGTCGCTGGTTCGAGTCCTGGCTGGGTCAGTTGGCATTTCTGTGTGGAGTTTGCATGTTCTCCCCGTGTTCCAGGGTGCACTGGTTTCCCCTACAATCCAAACACACGCGATATAGGGGAATTGATGAACTAAATTGGCTGTAGTGTATGAGTGTGTGTGTTTTCCAGTACTGGGATGCAGCTGGAAGGGCATCCGCTGTGTAAAACATATGCTGGTTCATTCCGCTGTTGCGACCCCTAATGAATAAAGGGACTTAATTAAAAAATTAATGAATGCTACTAAAATCCATTACATAAAATATATTAAACATTAGGGTGACGCAGTGGCGCAGTAGGTAGTGCTGTCGCCTCACAGCAAAAAGGTTGCTGGTTCGAGCCTCGGCTGGGTCAGTTGGCGTTTCTGTGTGGAGTTTGCATGTTCTCCCTGCGTTCGTGTGGGTTTCCTCCGGGTGCTCCGGTTTCCCTTACAATCCAAAGACATGCTGACAGGTGAATTGGGTATGCTAAAATTGTCCCTAGTGTGTATGGGTGTTTCTCAGAGATGGGTTGCGCCTGGAAGGGCATCCGCTGTGTAAAACATGTGCTGGATAAGTTGGCGGTTCATTCCGCTGTGGCGACCCCGGATTAATAAAGGGACTTTGCCGAAAAGAAAATGAATGATTGAACGAATATTAAACATTACATAACAAAACCAAAACACCCCATTTATACTTTAATTAAATTTGTATTAAATATAAAGACTTTATGTAGGGAAAGAATCCCATAATTTCCAAAATCCCAATTAAAACCCTGTCTGAAATTGCAAATGACAACAGTGTGTCTGCAGCAGCTGCTATCCTAACCTGTTCATGAATTATAATAATTGCCAGTGCATCGCCACATTGTTAATGAGGTGAAATTGACGTAAAAAGCATCACGGTGAAACATGAAGCTGCACACCATCAGCCAAGGTGGAAGACATATGTTTCTGACTGAAGCCTAAATGACAGATTAATCCTCAACATGACAGTAAAAAGACTCAACTTTCACCGCTTCTGAGGGTTTCTCCATAATTGGATTAATCCAACACACTTGAATTCAATGCACAAGATTATATTTGCATTAAAAATGTAACAGTTTCATGGTGTAGCACTATAATACGCCATAAAGTCCAATACCTTTAACTCTGGTTTATTTCACATCACGACCCCGATGATTTAACATCATAAAATGTGATGGATCCAAAGTGAGTTATTACAATATATATGAATATGCCCATAAGTATTAATTTTCTCTGGACTTTATCACATTTTATCATACATAATAGATGACAGAAAGTAATTGAATGCATAAGTCGAGCCTTTGGCAGCAGTTTGAGTTTCTCAGTGAATGTCTATCTATATTCTACACGTTCACTCTCAAGTTTTCCCCATTCTTTTTCATAAAAATAGTTCAAGCTCCATCAAGTTGAAAACAAGACACTCCAGGACATTATCCATTTTTTGGGAGGTTATAATATAGTCCTTTCTCCAGCTCCATCCTTTACTATGGTCCTTTTGTTTCCAGATTTCTTTCACAAATCCTGGCATAACTGTGCTTTACTGCAGTGCTGAGATCTCAATGCAATATTCTCTAAATAAAGTGTAATGAGTAAAAAAAATACTGAGCCAAAATATGTTAAAATTGAGTCTCAGTAAGAGCCCTACAGGTTGCAATCTTTAATTATATTATTAATTAAAACATCCCAATTTAAATGAATCAATCACATATTTTTGAGCCAAAATATTGCAATAAATAAACAGGTATGAATTTACAACATTTTGTATTCCAAGATTGATTGCAAAACAATTCAACTATAGGTGGCGACGAGTTGCTGTTTTGACGAATCACTGAATCATTCAATCAACCGAGTCATTCAGATCGCTCGTTCATTCAGAAATTAAATCATCGCGCAATTGAATCATACATCCGTCAGATTTGTTGTTTAGACATGCTGTTCCTCCAGAAACGCACATCCTTATTACAGGTAAGATCTTGAATAAATTAATCAATTCAACTCGCGGTGAATCAGTGAATCGTTCATCAAATCATTGCTATGCTTCATGTTAGCTTTGTTTGGAAGTATGAGCTCGTTGCTGGAGCAAAAATAGACATTAATAGGCGAAACTGTGCCTAAAATGTACTGTGTGTTATTTAATATTAACGTATTGAACTATTGTTTATGAGCAACATCACAAAATTACTATATTAATGGCTGAAGTCTGTAAACTATGACTCGTTCATGTTAGCTTTGGAAGTATGAGCTTGTTGCTGGAGCAAAAATAGACATATGCAAAACTGTGTCTAAAATGTACTGTATATTATTTAATATTAACGAATTGAACTATTGTATACGAGCAACACACAAAACTACATGTTTTCCTCTACTTTAAACAGTGAATCGTTCATCAAAGAGTCGCTATGATTCATTCAGGTTAACTTGGAATGAGCTCGTTGCTGGAGCGAAAATAGACAGTAATAGGCAAAACTGTGTCTAAAATGTACTGTATATTATTTAATATTAACATATTAAACTCTTTTATATGAGCAACACAACTATTTTATTTTCTCTTTAGTAATGTTTGAAGTCTCTGTAAACAGTGAATCGTTCATCAAAGAATCGCTATGATTCATTTATATTAGCTTTGTTTAGAAGTGAACTCGTTTCTGGAGCAAAAATAGACATTAATATGCGAAACTTTGTTTAAAAAGTATGATATTTAATATTAACACATTTAATATAAGCAACAGAACAAAAATAATTTTATATTCCCTTAATTATTAGCTGAAGTCTCTGTAAAAACAGTGAATCATTCATCAAAGAATCGCCATGATTCATTCATGATAGCTTTGTTTGGAATATGAACTCTTTGCTGGAGCAAAAATAGACATTAATAGGCGAAACCTTGCCTAAAATGTACTGTATGTTGTTTAATATTAACGTATTGAACTATTGTTTATGAGCAAGTTGAGCAACATCACAAAATTACTATTTTATTAATGGCTGAAATCTGTAAACAGTGAATCGTTTATCAAAGAATCGCTATGATTCTTTCATGTTAGCTTTTGGAAGGATGAGCTTTTTGCTGGAGCAAAAATAGACATTAATATGCAAAACTGTGTCTAAAATGTACTGTATATTAACGAATTGAACTATTGTATACTAGCAACTCACAAAACTACATTTTTTCCTCTTTATTAATGGCTAAAGTCTCTGTAAACAGTGAATCGTTCATCAAAGAATCGCTGATTCATTTATATTAGCTTTGTTTAGAAGTGAACTCGTTTCTGGAGCAAAAATAGACATTAATATTCAAAACTGTGTCTGAAATGTACTGTATATTATTTAACATCCTAACATATTGAACTATTATGAGCAACACCACAAAACTACCATTTTACTTTCCCTTCAGTAATAAGGTCACTGTAAAAACAGTGAATCGTTCAACAAAGAATCGGTATGATTCATTCATGTTAGCTTTGTTTGGAAGTATATGAACTCGTGCTGGAACAAAAATAGACATTAATATGCGAAACTTTGTTTAAAAAGTATGATCTTTAATATTAACACATTTAATATGAGCAACAGAACAAAACTATCATTTTATATTCCCTTAATTATTAGCTGAAGTCTCTGTAAAAACAGTGAATCATTCATCAAAGAATCGCCATGATTCATTCATGATAGCTTTGTTTGGAATATGAACTCTTTGCTGGAGCAAAATTAGACATTAATAGACGAAACTCTATTGTACTGTATGGTATTTAGTATTAATATTGAACTATTTTAAATTAGCAACACCACAAAACTACCATTCATTCATGTTAGCTTTGTTATTGGAAGTCTATGAACTGAAGCAAAAATAGACAACAATAGGCGAAACTATGTCTAAAATGTATGTTATTTATATTAACGTATATGAACTGACTATTCATGTCATAAGTGTAATGATTTTATTTGTGAATGGTTTAATATAATGGGAGTTGTATTGGTTTTAATGGAAACTTTATGATCCCTGTGAGTCTCTACTGGTAATTTGCGTAAAACGCTTTAATAGCTAATGCATATGCAAAAAACCATATAAAATGCACTGGCCTTAATGGTACAAAGATAATGGTTTGTAATGTTTTAATGTTACGTAGTGAAAATTAATGGTTTCTGCTGTTGTTTTTATTTTCTGGAACAAATGTAGTCTTTATATTGAGATATTGTGTGTGATGATGCATGTGTATTTGATTCAGGCTGCTGTTTATCATGCGCACAAATCTTTGTGATTATATATTTTTATATAGCAGGATTTCTCACTCTGCTTCTTAAGATAGAGGTTTGTAGATGTCTCATTAATCTGACACTCCTGCTAATCTGACACAGGAATGGATTATGGGCTGAGAAAGCTTTATCGTATCAGTTGTTGGCAGTAATATTTCCCACCTTTTCATGATGGTTTTATATTGTTGGTTTTATTAAATCTGTGATTTTTTCCCCCCTGATAAGCGTGGCTGTTGTTTCAAGAACCTCAAATCTGTTTACAGCGGCCTTTGATCTTCACAGAATATTGGTTTCTTGGAAATTCAATTAGGGCTCAGTCTAGACACGTCTGTATTTTCCTGAAATCATGCGAAACGCCACTTGTGTGACTTGCAGGACAGATTTTAGGAGTAATCTAGACTGCAAACATGGGATATATTGTTTTGAGATTAGAGAAATGGTTTGCTCAGTAATGAAAATTCAGGTTTTTAGTTATTCCCGCTTCGGTTGTTCTAAACAAATCTGACTTTTTTTTTTCGTAATGTGGAATAAACCATTAGACTCACTCAGGGGCGAAGCAGACATTTTAAAAGTGGGGGGGGACAGCTGAGTTAGATCCAAAACTTTATGTTCATATAATTATTAATCACCTGTTTCTAAATGGTCTGTCTCTAAAAGTGAGGGGGAGGTATCCCCCCCATCCCCCCCCGGTTGCTACGCCTCTGGACTCACTGCAAAAAAATAAAAAAAATGCTTTTCTTACTTAGTTTTTGTCTTGTTTCTAGTCCAAATATATACAGAACATTTGTTCTTAAATCAAGAGGCATTTTCTAGACAAGTAACAAATATTGTCATGTTTTTAGAAATAATGGGTCAAAATTAAGTGAGTTTTTCTTTAAAACAAGCAAAATAATCTTCCAATAGGGTAAGCACAGTTATTTTATTTCAAAGCAAATATAAGCTTATGTAGCTTCCCCATTGGCAGATTATAATGCTTGTTTTAAGGAAAAAATTCTTTCTAAAAACATGACAATATTTGTCTTGAAAATGCTTGAAACAAGACAAAAACTCTATGTAAAGCATTTTTTGCAGTGCATTTGAGAACTGTTCACTAGAGGTGTGAACCTACACTGGTCTCACGGTTCGGTTCGGTTCGGTTACGATTATCATGCCATCGATTCGGTTCAATTCGATATCTCTGTGCATCACGGTGCATTGTCGATGCTTTCCCCAAACACCGTTTTATATTTGGGGCTGTCTGTATAAACACACACACACACATAGACACACAGCACCAAGCAAGCGACACAGAGCATCACGCCCTCTCATTCACACACATATACGCACACACAAACATAGACAGCAACACACAGCATCGCTCTCTCTCATTCACACACATAAACACACACACACACACGTGCTTGCTCGGGAGCGATATTGTTAGACCGCCCGCCATATTTGCCAACACTCCCGTTTTTCCTGGGAGTCTCCCGTATTTCAGACCCATCTCCCGTATTGTTTTGTCTCCCGGAAAACTCCCGGAATTCTGGCCTCACCCCCCCCCGTTCCTCAGCTTTTAGGTACAGTCCGGCTTGAAACCTGGTACATGTGCGCGTGCTCTTCAGTCCGCGCGCACCCCTCTCCGCTCTACATTTCGCGCGCACCTCTCCACCCCGCCTCCCCCTCCCTTCTTCAGTTCGCGCGCACCATCGCACCCCCACCCCCACCCCCCGGTCTCCCGGAATTCATGAACCAAATGTTGGCAGGTATGCCGCCCGCTCCCGTTCAACTTACACCAGAGTTACCGACCGATCCTGCGCTTTATTCGGAAATTAATTTCCACGCCGCAAGAAATCTGGTCTGGTCCAGCGGCTCCCGCCTTACACTCGCGGGAATGCAGACCTCTATCCAGAAGTATCGCCGTATCAGCCGAGAGGAGAGAAAATGTCACGCCAGCAGGTCAAATGGGCCACAGGGAGAGAGAGAGAGAGAGAGAGAGAGAGAGAGTAATATAGTTTACTTTCATTCTCTCAATCGCAGTGAAATAGGGGCTTCTGCTGTGTCAGTGAAAGAGTGTCCAGAAAACACACACGCAATGAAATTGTGCACAGATTGTGCGTCAAGTAGGCGAAGCATTGCAAACACTCGCGCTCGCCTCCCTCGCCATAGTAAGCTACCGCGACATAGCGCATAGGATATAAATGACGTCAGTACATAATAACCGGTTATGATTATTACTGAACCGATACCGAAGTGTCCGCGTCTGCATCACAGTGCACCGAAGAAACAATTAATTTTGACACCCCTACTGTTCACACCAATAATGATATCTATTGTAGGGTTAGGCGACGTCAACCAATTTGGCATCGTACGATGTCTAATGTGAAACATCGCAATGGACGATGGCATCGTCATCATAGGTGGCGGTGAATTAATTATTTATGAATAATTAATTAATTCATAACAAATTAATTGGCGATGCGGTGGCACAGTGGGTAGCACTGTTGCCTCACAGCAAGAAAGTCGCTGGTTTGAGCCTCAGCTGTGTCAGTTGGCGTTTCTGCGTGGAGTTTGCATGTTCTCCCCGTGTTCGCATGCGTTTCCTCCGGGTGCTCCGGTTTCCCCCACAAGTCCAAAGACATGCTATAGGTGAATTGGGTAAGCTAAAATTGTCCGTAGTTTATGAGTGTGAATGGATGTTTCCCAGTGATGGGTTGCAGCTGGAAGGGCATCCGCTGCGTAAAACATATGCTGGATAAGTTGGCGGTTAATTCCGCTGTGGCGACCCCAGATTAATAAAGGGACTAAGCCGAAAAGAAAATGCTTGAATGGATAACGAATTAATTATTTGTAGCGTTTCATCTACCTGACCCGTATGCTCTTCGTTTTACCCATAACCAAATGATAAATAAATAATGATAAGTTACACACAAATCGCCATCTGTCAGTCA
This sequence comes from Danio kyathit, assembly GCA_903798195.1. Taxonomy (NCBI): domain Eukaryota; kingdom Metazoa; phylum Chordata; class Actinopteri; order Cypriniformes; family Danionidae; genus Danio; species Danio kyathit. The sequence continues at coordinate 68,028,641 of LR812536.1, forward strand.
CTTTGTCCGCAGGACTCTGGCATGAATAGGCAGAGTGATCCGTGTTGTTATAATGGCGTCCACAAACTTGGTTGGCAAAAAAAAGGTGCACAACCAACAGCAGCCAACCAAGAGTATCTGAGGATTCACTAAAATGACTAAGTACAAGCATGAAAGCGAAAGATTGAAGCAGTGTACTGACGCTGTGACATGTTACCTGATAGATTCAAAAGACCGAAGAGTCGTTAGATAGAGACAAGAGGAATTATATATAACCTTTAACAACTAGTGAGACGCCATCCAGCGGTACATCCTTGATAAACTGTCCGACGTGCACTGCTCTCTGGGGTTTTGTGCTCAAAGCACCCGCTGACTGCCTGGAGCTCAGATGTGCGCGTATGTTGCAGTGCATGCCTGTGTGTGTGTGTGTTTATGTGATGTGCGTTTTCAAAGGTATAGTATGGAAGGAGGTTTTTTTTTAGAAATGCTAAGTGAAATGCCAGTGTGGATGTGGATCGTTTTCGTTCAAAAATGCCATTTTAAAACTGCGATATATTAGTGTAAGCGGGGCCTAAGTGTGTGTATTTTTCCTGAGTGGGTTGCTGCTGCGACAGGGGTTGGGCGGAGGATTGTGATGCTGGCTTAATATCGTGATGTCTAATTGTGGCATCGTCTATTGACCCAACCCTAATCTATTGTCTAAACAGTAAAACTTTATTGTTAACACAAAAGCATGACAGTATTTTTGGTTTATTATAGTTTGATCTCCGGTTTCCGGTTGAGTGAACGCAGGCGCGTTTTGGCTGCCGCTGCTCACCGTGATCACTTATTTTAAATTCTTTTATCCGAATGTTTTATCTGAATATTTTATAAGGAATTCATTTAATCTGAAACCATCTGAATTCTCATCTGAAATTGGAATTCCCACCTGAAAACTTTGTGACTGCTGTTTGACACATTGCGCAGTGGATGATTGACGTGGCTGTTTGCTGACAACTGACACTGACAACTTCTTTGGCTCCGTGGGTCGTCCTCACTAATTTACAGGATACCAACATGTGGCTGTTTAGGCTGCTCCTGTGGATTATGCTTTGCTCTGCTGTGATCAGTGTCGATCCTCGTCTGATGTATTCGGCGGAGGACTTCTTCAAACTAAGACCCGCAACTTTGCAACCTCCGCTATCACTTCTCAATCACCCGGACCTTACCCGCCGGCCGAGACCGAAATACATACATCGGGGATCTCGTCGGAATATTTCTTCATCCACCAATCCTGGCAGGAATGGTTTAATTCGGTCTTTTTGGTCTAACACAAGACTGCCTAGAGTCCCCAGGAGGTGTGTTAACCAGGACGTGCTTTCATCGCTGCCCAGGTCAGATTACATGTCTACTGTTCGTTTTTTGCTTTTTAATGTTCGATCTCTCAGCAATAAAACATCCTACATCCATGAACTTATTGAGGACCAAGGTATAGATTTTATGTGTCTTACTGAGACTTGGCAGAAGCCTAATGACTTTTTTATTTTAAACCAGACTGTACCTTCTGGATATAAGTATTTATGCAAACCTCGCTCTACCGGTAAAGGGGGCGGTCTTGCACTAATTTACCGTGACTGTTTTAAAGTCTGTCCGATACAGATAGTAGAGCCTACATCTTTTGAAGTACTGGCTGTACTACTCAAAGGTCCGACTCCTACTGTTCTGGTTATAATTTATAGACCACCAAAGGTATCTGCATTGAATATATTTCTTAGTGAGCTGTCTGCTATTTTAACACATGTGTGTACCTTATCTCCGAATATTATGTTGATGGGAGATTTTAATATTCATTCTGATAACACTGGCAACACTCAATATAATGATTTCAAACTGGTCCTGGACAGTGCTGACCTTGTGCAGTATGTTCACTTTCCAACACACTCTAAGGGGCATATTCTAGATCTTGTATGCTGTTCTGGCGTTGTCCCTAATAATATCTCTTCAAATGATCATTTAATCTCAGATCATAAATCTGTATTTTTTAATGTTTTCCTTTCTCTGGGAAGAGTTAAACCTCTACGCTCTGTCTCATTTCGCAATATCAAGAACATTGACCATCATGTGCTGGAAGGAATGATTGATTATTCTGTAAACCAGTGTTTGTCCTCTTCTACTTCTGATTTGGTACATTTCTATAACAATAGCTTGTCTCAAATATTAGACACTGTGGCTCCTTTAAGAACCCGCACTGTATCTTATATCAATCCCTCTCCATGGTTTACTCCTGAACTTCGTCATCAAAAAGCTCTAGGTCGTCGCCTGGAGAGACTCTGGAATAAAACTGGTCTTGAAGTTCATAAGCAGATGTATTCTGAGCATCTTGCTTCCTACAAGGGTGCAATAGAAAGAGCAAAATCAACATTCTACTCAAATCTTATCACCACTGGACACTCAAATACAAGAACTCTGTTCTGTACTGTTGCCAAATTGTTGAAACCACATGATTCTGTTTCACTTGAGCCCACTCAGTGTGTTTCCTACTCTAATTTTCTCCATGCTAAGACTGATAATATTCACCATGAATTGCTTAATTCTGTTTTGATTTCTCATGATTATCAGTATGATCATAGCCACATTAGCGGGTCAGTAAGTATTTTCTCTAATTTTGAACTGCCCTCAGTTGATTTTATTACTAGGGAGATCATGAAGTCTAAGACCTCTACCTGCTCACTTGATCCCCTACCTACTGTTTTAGTTAAGTCCTGCATTAATTCGCTCTCCTCTTTTATTACGTCTATAGTGTGTTCTTCACTAACAACTGCTACTGTTCCTTCATCTTTAAAAATGGCTTCTATCACTCCAATACTTAAAAAGACTGGTGCTGATCCTAATGACCTAAACAATTTTAGGCCAATTTCCAACCTTCCATTTGTTTCAAAAATACTTGAAAGAACAGTAGCAGCTCAACTTCATTCACATCTTCAAAGTAATAACATCTATGAGCACTTTCAATCTGGGTTTCGCCCCAAACACAGCACAGAAACAGCTCTCACTAAGGTGGTAAACGATCTTCTCTTAGCTGCTGATTCTGGTTATCTGTCTATACTTATTCTTTTAGATATTACTGCGGCTTTTGATACTATTAGTCATTCACTGTTACTGGAACGACTGGCTTCTGTAGGAATAGCTGACAATGCACTTAGCTGGTTTTCTTCCTATTTAAGTGACAGAAAACAGTTTGTGCAGATAAACAATAGACGCTCTGATCCTGTTTCAATCCTTCATGGTGTGCCTCAAGGGTCAGTATTGGGGCCACTCTTATTTATTATTTATATCTTACCACTAGGTCATATATTTCGTTCTTTTGGCATACATTTTCATTGTTATGCAGACGATACCCAAGTTTATATCTCCACAAAACCCACAACATCTCACCCCCCTCCTGATCTTACTAAATGTTTACATGAGATTAATATATGGATGACTAATAATTTCTTAAAGTTAAATGCCAGTAAAACTGAAGCCCTTCTGGTTGGCTCAAAATCTGTCTTATCCAAAGCTCAATCTTTTACCCTGTTTATTGATAACTCCCCAGTCAATTTCTCAACCCACGTGAAAAGTCTTGGGGTTATACTGGATGGCATGCTCTCGTTTGGTTCTCATATTAGTAGTATCTCACGTTCTGCCTTTTTTCATTTGCGTAACATTGCAAGACTTCGCCCTTCACTATCTCAAAAAAGTACTGAAGTGCTTGTTCATGCTCTGATTACATCACGAATTGATTATTGTAACTCGCTCCTATCTGGCATCCCTGAAAAACAACTTCATAGACTACAGTTAATTCAGAATTCAGCGGCTAGGATAGTCACCGGCTCGCGTACTTCTGATCACATAACTCCAATTCTTTTTCACCTGCACTGGCTCCCTGTTCACTATCGTATACAATACAAAATCCTTCTCTTAACATACAAAGCTCTTCATAACCTGGCCCCTCACTATCTTTCTGATCTTCTTCATTTGTACACTCCTTCGCGCTCACTGAGATCATCTTCTGCTGAACTCCTAGCTGTCCCAAACTTTAAGATGAAGTCATTTGGTGGCAGGGCTTTTAGTTGTACAGCACCAAAGTTATGGAACGCCCTACCTTTGCACATTCGCCAGATGGACTCTATTTCCAATTTTAAATCTCAGATAAAAACGTTTTTGTTTAGGATAGCTTTTAATGATTTGCTGGTTTAATTTTATGCCGCTTCTTATTTTTTTTACTGCTTGTATTTTTATGATGTGCTTGTGATCTGCTGTAAGGTGTCCTTGAGTGCTTTGAAAGGCGCCTATAAATAAAAGGTATTATTATTATTATTATTATTATAGTTGTGCTGCAAGAATCTGTACTGATGTTATTGTTATGGATCAACAACATATGAAATTTTATCATTCAGTCAGTAAAATGTGGTAGATATGCATTCATTTCTGTTTTATATTTTGCGTATTTTTAAGATTAGACCGTACCTGCCAACACTCCCGTTTTTCCCAGGAGTCTCCCGTATTTCAGACCCATCTCACGTATTGTTCTGTCTCCAGGAAAACTCCCGGAATTCAACCCCCCCATCTCAGCATTTGGTACAGTCCGGCGTGAAACCAGGTGCATGTGCGTGCGCAACTTCCCCGTTCTACAGTTCGCACGCCCACATCTATACCGCCCCCACCCCACCCCTTCAGTCTGCGCGCTTAAACCCCAACCGCTGGGCTCCCAGAATTCATGATCCAAATGTTGGCAGGTATGGATTAGACTAGTGTGTGTATGTGTGTGTTTTGTGGGAAATAAAAGTATGGGTGTTACAGGAGGATCATTTTTAACCCTTTATTACAGCTGCTGGAGTAATTGGCAGATTGTAGAAGAGAATGAGTGGTATTGGTGTTTTACCTTTTAACCCAAAACAGTAAATATGTACAATTTCCTTATGCTGTATGGAAAGTTTCGACAGATATTAGACTCTAAATGCAATGCTGATGCACAATAATTTAGTCACGTAATGCTGATTTTGTTAAGACTAACAATTTGATAACACAGTATATCAATAATAGTTTGCATGTTTTGGTGTGATATAAGCTAACTATTGGTGAACGTTAGATTTAGTCATCACTGGTACATGGCATCATTTATTGTGTTGCGTATTTTCCCTCAGTTGGTCAGAGCAAAAGTGTCAGCAAGGTTTCTAACGTGTTCATACAACAATCTCTGGTGAAAATCTTTATTTGGGTCAAACTGTCAGGATGCAGAATCTGCAGTGGTGCAGTGACTGACAGACACACAAACACAGCAAAGCAGATTCATCTGTGCTGAGGGCCTGCACCAATGCTCAACATGTGTAAAAATATACTTCCGCAAATAACAGCGACTGCAGGTTTCTATGGAGCCTCTAAAGGGACACGGTGGTGGGGAAAAAAATGGGTGGGAGGGAAAAAATCTGTGTATGAGAAGTTTTTGCTTTCTCTCACAAATTGTTTATGTTTCCCTTGGAAACATTGCAATAAAAGTCCCTTGCAAAAAAAAATTAAAAATCATTCTCTCACTAAACCTTTGCATTTCCTTGCAAAAATTATTTGCATTCCCTCGTGAAAAAATAAAAATACAAATTGTGTTCTCTCACAAAACTTTTCACAAGGATCTTTACATTCCTGTGAAATTTTCACAGTATATCTGATAATATTTTTTCTTCTGGAGAAAGTCTTATTTGTTTTATTTCGGCTAGAATAAAAGCAGTTTTTAATTTTTTAAAAAACCATTTTAGGGACAAAATTATTAGCCCCTTTAAGATATTTTTTTCTCGATAGTCTACAGAGCAAACCATCATTATACAATAACTTGCCTAATTACCCTCACCTGCCTAGTTAACCTAATTAACCTAGTTAAGCCTTTAAATGTCACTTTAAGCTGTATAGAAGTGTCTTGAAAAATATCTAGTCAAATATTATTTACTGTCATCATGACAAAGATAAAATAAATCAGTTATTAGAGATGAGTTATTAAAACTATTATGATCAGAAATTGGGGAAAAAATAAACAGGGAGGCTAATAATTCTGACTTCAACTGTATATACATATATAATTGTGTTCTCTCACAAAACACAATTTTCACAAATATATGTATTTGCGTTTCCTTGCATACAAATATGTATATTTGTGTTCTCCCTCTAAACATTTGCATTCCCTCACAAAATCTGTTGAGTTCGGAAAACTTTCTGTTCATAGAGTTTTCCAATGCATTAAAGACCAAGTTTGGTAAACATTTTATTAAAAAATATAGGTCTGTTTATATGTACAGGCAAGCATGAACCCAGAGAATGAATGCAACGGAAGTTTCATTTTTTTTAAAAAAAATCTTTGCAATGAATGCACAATTGTTGCGAGCAAACATTCAGTCATTTATTTTCTTTTCGGTATTAATCTGGGGTCACCACAGCGGAATGAACCGCCAACTTTTACGCAGTGAATGCCCTTCCAGCTCCAACCCAACACTGGGAAACATCCATACACACTCATTTACACTCATACATTATGGGCAATTTAGCCTATTCAATTCCCCTATAGCACATGTGTTTAGACTGTGGGGGAAACCGGAGCACCTGGAGGAAACCCACACCAACACGGGGAGAACATGCAAACTCCACACAGAAATGCCAATTGACCCAGCTGGGGCTCAAACCACCGACCTTCTTGCTGTGAGGCCACAATGCTAACCACTGAGCCACCGTGCCATCCATTAATAGTCATTGTTATATCAATAATAGATTAATAGATATGTTTTTTGTCCAGTAGTTTTAGTCTTTATTTTCCATTCACTAAAGCTAAAAATGTTTTGTTTTTTTTCTCTGCTCACATTTTTTGCATCAAGTTTCAAATTGAAATGAGAAAATCGAGTGGCAAAATTTCCAGAATGCAGCTTAAATGAGTTATGGTTTTAAAAATTTAGATTTTAACATTACACTTATAATGCAAATAAATTAGTAAATCTTTTTTAAAAATTATGATTGATTTTTCTATTTCGCTGTAAACAAAGTCTGTAATTTATGGTAAATAAACATCTGCCGTAGTTGCCAGAATTGAACAGTTATAAATGCATAGGAGGTAAAATAAATCTTCAGTAAATTAATGTTATGTACACATTAAGGCAGCTTACTGTTAAACTTTTGAACTCTAGCATTTTTCCAGTTTTTTTGCCGACATTTTTTTACTGTGCATCTTTATGTTTGAACGCTGGTTTGTGCAGCACTCTGATCTCCATTGTTAAGTGCACAGAAGCTTTACCAAGGTTGTGGCATGTAATGCTCCTTACAGAAAGCCACATATAGCCCATGCATTCCTTTTCAAATTCATTATTAATCTCCATGTCTGATGGCTCCAGCTGATGACTGAGGAAAGTACCACACATACCACACGCTTCACAGAGAAAACAAGAGTCGCTTTCAGTAATGCTTCACTGTGCAATGCAGTTGTGAAGTAATCCAGACGCAGCTCTGCATACAATAACTTAAAGATGTTTTCCACCCACACCAAGCATGACATTTCTATAGAAAGCCTTCAGTACGTATACAGGATAGGTCTGCATGATACGGCTCAAATATGAAATATGAGATGTTGTTGTTGTTGCAATATAACATGCATGTCCTTAGAGAAAGGCAATTTTTTTTAAAAAAGAATAATCAAAATAAAATAAGCTAGTAATATATATATATATATATATATATATATATATATATATATATATATATATATATATATATATATATAAATAGGATCTAATTTAGGCCATGTCCACACTAATATGTTTTTGTTTCATTCATTCATTCATTCATTCATTCATTCATTCATTCATTCATTCATTCATTCATTTTCCTTTGGCTAAGTCCCTTAATTATCAGGGGTTGCCACAGCGGAATAAGTCATCACCTATTCCGGTATATGTTTTACGTAGCGAATGCCCTTCCAGCCGCAACGTAGTACTGGGAAACACCCATACACTCTCACATTCACAGACACACTCATGCACTACAGCCAATAACACATGTGTTTGGACTGTGGGGGAAACCAGAGCACCCAGAGGAAACCCACGCCAATACAGGGAGAGCATGGAAACTACACACAAATGCCAACTGGCCCAGCCGGGACTCAAATCAGCAACCTTCTTACTGTGAGGCAACAGTGCTAACCACTGAGCCACTGTGCCACTCCTAGGTTTTGTTTAAAAATGCATATTTTTCTCTACATTTCCACCTTCCATCTACGCTGAAATGACATTTTAGGAAACGAAAACATATCTTTTTGAATGCTTTCCAAAGTAATTTGCATTTGAAAATGGTGTTTTTTTTAGTGTTGCAGTGTCGACTGTGAAAAGTCATGAGACTAATCCAGCTAACATGGTGGACGACGCTGTAATGCAGATGTTTTGCATGGTGTCTATTTTGACAGCTTTATTACAGATTATTGTCAGTTTGTGCTCCATATGGCCTTTAAAGCACAGGGAATGTTTACTGGAGCTGTTGTTTCTTTAACATTTTGCAGTAATGTTTCATGCAGGTAAATAATCTCACATCTGTTTACATGCGCAGTACATAAATAAAAAGTGTTTTCAGTCGTTTTAGTGCATGGACATGGAGCTTTTTTTTGACAAAAGCAACGTTTTCAAATTTATCCAGTTAAGTATAGATGTAGCCTAAATCAAATTCATGCTAATAGAAACTGTCAGGTGCAAACATGTAGACAACACAATAGCCAATATCTTACCAGCGCCAACTGAGGCAGATATAAACATACAGTAGTAAGACCCCATTTGATTGGCCAAATATGCAACAAAAATGCTTGGCACATAAATTAACCCCTATTTGATGTCATATAGGTTGATGTAGGATATATTTTGAGAGATTATGGTAATGTAATCAGACTACTTTTTGAATTACATATAGATTACTTTTGTTCTAAGTCTTATTTGATGTTACATATTGAAGGCAGGTGTATATTTGACATAATGGTAATGTAATCAGACTATTTTGGATTACATTTTCAGTAGATTACTTTTGCGGTAAACCTTATTTGATGTCATATACTGTATATTGAAATAAGATATATTTTGACAGAGTATGGTAATGTAATCAGACTACTTTTAGATTACATTTGGGTAAAATTTGTGCTAACCCTTGTTTAATGTCATGTATATTGAACTAGGATATATTTTGACATTATGGTAATGTAATCAGACTACTTTTGAAATACATTTACAGTAGATTACTTTTGCGGTAAACCTTATTTGATGTCATATACTCTATATTTAAATAGGATATATTTTGACAGAGTATGGTAATGTAATCAGACTACTTTTGGATTACATTTGGGTTAAATTTGTGCTAACCCTTGTTTAATGTCATGTATATTGAGCTAGGATATCGTTTGAGAGATTATGTTAATGTAATCAGACTACTTTTTGGATTACATTTGGGTTACTTTTGTGCTAACCCTTATTTAATGTCATGTTTATTGAACTAGGGTATATTTTGACATAATGGTAATGTAATCAGACTACTTTTTGGATTAAATTTAGATTACTTTTGTGCTAACCCTTATTTGATGTAACATATTGAAGTTGAATATATTTGACAGATAATGGTAATGTAATCAGACTACTTTTGGATTACATTTACAGTAGATTACTTTTGCACTAACCCTAATTTGTGTCATATACTGTATATTGAAATAGGATATATTTTGACAGAGTATGGTAATGTAATCAGACTACTTTTGGATTACATTTGGGTTAAATTTGTGCTAACCCTTGTTTAATGTCATGTACATTCAACTAGGATATATTTTGACATAATGGTAATGTAATCAGACTACTTTTGGATTACATTGACAGTAGATTACTTTTTTGCTAACCCCTATTTGATGTAACATAAATTGAAGGCAAGTATATATTTGACAGATAATGGTAATGTTATCAGACTACTTTTTGGGTTACATTCAGATTACTTTAGTGCTAACACTTATTTGATGTAACATTAAAGTTGGATATATTTGACATATAATCGTAATGTAGTCAGACTACTTTTCGATTACATTTACAGTAGATTACTTTTGCGCTAACCCTTATTTGATGTCATATACTCTATATTGAAATAAGATATATTTTGACAGAGTATGGTAAAGTAATCAGACTACTTTTGGATTACATTTGGGTTAAATTTGTGCGAACCCTTGTTTAATGTCATGTATATTGAACTAGGATATCTTTTGAGAGATTATATTAATGTAATCAGACTACTTTTTGGATTACATTTGGGTTACTTTTGTGCTAACCCTTATTTAATGTCAAGTTTATTGAACTAGGGTATATTTTGACATAATGGTAATGTAATCAGACTACTTTTTGGATTAAATTTAGATTACTTTTGTTGCAACCCTTATTTGATGTAACATATTGAAGTTGAATATATTTGACAGATAATGGTAATGTAATCAGACTACTTTTGGATTACATTTACAGTAGATTACTTTTGCACTAACCCTAATTTGTGTCATATACTGTATATTGAAATAGGATATATTTTGACAGAGTATGGTAATGTAATCAGACTACTTTTGGATTACATTTGGGTTAAATTTGTGCTAACCCTTGTTTAATGTCATGTACATTCAACAAGGATATATTTTGACATTATGGTAATGTAATCAGACTACTTTTGGATTACATTGACAGTAGATTACTTTTTTGCTAACCCCTATTTGATGTAACATAAATTGAAGGCAAGTATATATTTGACAGATAATGGTAATGTAATCAGACTACTTTTTGGGTTACATTCAGATTACTTTAGTGCTAACACTTATTTGATGTAACATTAAAGTTGGATATATTTGACATATAATGGTAATGTAGTCAGACTACTTTTCGATTACATTTACAGTAGATTACTTTTGCGCTAACCCTTATTTGATGTCATATACTCTATATTGAAATAAGATATATTTTGACAGAGTATGGTAATGTAATCAGGCTACTTTTGGATTACATTTGGGTTAAATTTGTGCTAACCCTTGTTTAATGTCATGTATATTGAACTAGGATATCTTTTGAGAGATTATATTAATGTAATCAGACTACTTTTTGGATTACATTGGGTTACTTTTGTGCTAACCCTTATTTAATGTCATGTATATTGAACTAGGGTATATTTTGACATAATGGTAATGTAATCAGACTACTTTTTGGATTAAATTTAGATTACTTTTGTGCTAACCCTTATTTGATGTAACATATTAAAGTTGAATATATTTGACAGATAATGGTAATGTAATCAGACTACTTTTGGATTACATTTACAGTAGATTACTTTTGCACTAACCCTAATTTGTGTCATATACTGTATATTGAAATAGGATATATTTTGACAGGGTATGGTAATGTAATCAGACAACTTTTGGATTACATTTGGGTTAAATTTGTGCTAATCCTTGTTTAATGTCATGTATATTGAACTAGGATATATTTTGACATTATGGTAATGTAATCAGACTACTTTTGGATTACATTTACAGTAGATTACTTTTGCGGTAAACCTTATTTGATGTCATATACTGTATATTGAAATAGGATATATTTTGACAGAGTATGGTAATGTAATCAGACTACTTTTGGATTACATTTGGGTTAAATGTGTGCTAACCCTTGTTTAATGTCATGTACATTGAACTAGGATATATTTTGACATTATGGTAATGTAATCAGACTAGTTTTGGATTACATTGACAGTAGATTACTTTTTTGCTAACCCTTATTTGATGTAACATAAATTGAAGGCAGGTATATATTTGACAGATAATGGTAATGTAATCAGACTACTTTTGGATTACATTTACTGTTAAATATGTTTGTGCTAACCCTAGTTTGTGTCATATACTCTATATTAAAATAGGATATATTTTGACAGAGTATGGTAATGTAATCAGACTACTTTTGGATTACAGTTAAATTAAATAAACATAAACATAGTAAGGCCTCATTTGACAACATATGCATATGAACAACCAACATAAGCAACACAAATCCTTGGCACATAAATTAATTTCTTATTATTTATTGCATAGTTTATTGCACCTCTCTGCGATATATGGACATTGCATGTACTATTATTACGATTTATTTTTTTTTTTCGATATTTTGAGCAGCCCTAATACAGGAGTTATGTGTGTGTAGGCGAGGATAAAATGACAAGGTATCAATGTGAAGACCTGAATGGTCATCCAATATGGCACTTGTACTAAATTTGGCTTTTTTTAAGCATCTTTTAGAATATAAACTGACAGGCGTGTACAGTTTCTTTCCTTAAAAAAACTCTGTAATTATATAGGAAAGGAATTGTCAAAGCTATTCTGAATCATAGCAAATACTGCAACATTTATGCATCTTGAAAAGACATTTAAATTGCTACAGTCATTCAAAATGAAGTGTTTGGGAGGTTTATGTAAAGAAGGAACTGCTGCAAACTCCTGTATATGTAATGGTTTTGATGCCCACGGTTTGCGGGAGACGCAGATATGGGCTGTTGTTTTGATAGTCAGGTTTATTCAGAGGCTGTTTGCTCTGGTTTGAAGTCTTGTAACCAATGCAGATTGAGAAATTTAATATCGGAACGAAACTAAAATGAACAAACAAGCAAACAAACAATCTAAATGCAAAGGCGGATGGACGAGAATGGAAATCATGACAGTTTTAATTACTTTTCAAGACAAATCTCATTTAAATCTTCTTCTGTTTACTCTGTATGCTTTATGCAATGAATGATGCAATGCTGTTTACATGTTGAGATGCAGCTAATAAACAAAATATATGGCCTGTTTTAGCTTGGTACTAGCATTTGTTGAATTGTAATGTAGTTACTCAATCCATCAGTACAAATTTACTAATCAGTAATCTTTTAGATTACACATTTATGGTAGTGTAATCAGACTACTTTTGGATTACAATTAGATTACTTTTGTGCTAACCCTTATTTGATGTCATATACAGTATATTGAAGTAGGACATATTTTGACATATTGTGGTAGTGTAATCAGACTACTTTGGATTACATTTAGATTACTTTTTGTTCTAAACCTCATTTGACGTCATATACTGTGTATTGAAGTAGGATACATTTTGACATATTATGGTAATGTAATCAGATTTGTTTTGGATTACATTTAGATTACTTTTGTGATAACCCTTATTTGACGTCATATTCTGCATATGGAAGTATGATAAATTTTGACATAATGGTACTGTACTCAGACTACTTTTGGATTACATTTAGATTACTTTTGTGCTAACCCTTATTTGACGTCATATTCTGCATATGAAAATATGATGAATTTTGACACAATGGTAATGTACTCAGACTACTTTTGGATTACATTTGGATTACTTTTGTGCTAACCCTTATTTGATGTAACATATATATTGAATTAGGATATATTTTGACAGAATATGGTAACAAAATTAGATTACTTTTGGATTACATTTATAATACTACTGTGCTAATCATTATTTGATGTCATATGTTAAAGATATTTTGACATATTATGTTAATGTAATCGGACTACTTTTGGATTACATTTAAATTACTTTTGTGCTAGCTCTTATTTAATATCAAATACTGCATATTGAAGTAAAATTTATTTTGACAGATTATGGTAATGTAATCAGATTACAATTAGATTACTTTTGTGCTAACCCTTATTTGATTTCATATATATTGAAGTAGGATATATTTTGACAGATTACGACAGATAGTAGTGTAATCAGACTACTTTTAGATTACTTTTGTTCTAACCCTTATTTGATAACATATTTTGACAGGATATGGTAACGTAATCAGATTACTTTTGGATTACATTTATAATACTTCTGTGCTAATCATTATTTGATGTCATATGTTGAAATAAGATATTTTGACATATTATGTTAATGTAATCTGACTACTTTTAGATTACATTTAGATTACTTTTGTGCTAGTCCTTATTTGATATCAAATACTCTAAATCGAAGAATATTTATTTTGACATATAATGGTAATGTACTCTGACTACTTTTGGATTACATTTATAATACTTCTGTGCTAATCATTATTTGATGTCATATGTTGAAATAAGATATTTTGACATATTATGTTAATGTACTCGGACTACTTTTGGATTACATTTCAATTACTTTTGTGCTAACCCTTATTTGATTTCATATATATTGAAGTAAGATACATTTTGAAAGATTATGGTAATAAAGTCAGACTACTTTTGGATTACATTTAGATTACTTTTGTTTAGATTTTAGTTACATTTAGATTGCTTTTGTTTAGATTTAGATTACATTCAAGTTACTTTTGTTTAGATTTAGATTACTTTTGTTTAGATTTTGATTACATTCAGGTTTCTCTTGTTTAGATATGGATTACATTTCGATTACTTTTGTTTAGATTTAGATTACATTCAGGTTACTTTTGTTTAGATTTAGATTACTTTTGTTTAGATTTTGATTACATTCAGGTTTCTCTTGTTTAGATATGGATTACATTTCGATTACTTTTGTTTAGATTTAGATTACATTCAGGTTACTTTTATTTAGATTTAGATTACATTTAGGTAACTTTTGTTTAGATTTAGCTTACATTTAGATTGCTTTTGTTTAGATTTAGCTTACATTTAGATTGCTTTTGTTTAGATTTAGTTTACATTTAGATTACTTTTGTTTAGATTTAGCTTACATTTAGATTGCTTTTGTTTAGATTTAGTTTACATTTAGATTGCTTTTGTTTAGATTTAGATTACATTTAGGTAACTTGTGTTTAGATTTAGCTTACATTTAGATTGCTTTTGTTTAGATGTAGATTACACTCAGGTTACTTTTATTTAGATTTAAATTACATTTAGATTACTTTTGTTTAGATTTAGTTTACATTTAGATTACTTTTGTTTAGATTTAGTTTACATTTAGATTACTTTTGTTTAGATTTAGATTACATTTAGTTTACTTTTGTGATAACCTTTGTTTGATGTCATATATACAGTAATAAAAAATATTTATATTATATATACATTTTTTTTTATTTTATTTTATTTTTTTAAGTAACAGCAATGTTGGAAAACGCAAAATTATCAGTACAAGATCAAATATTTCATCTAAAAATCCCTAGAAGTTCATTTAACAGTGTCAATGTGATGTAAACACTCTGCCTTAAAAATATGAAGAATCAAAAATGTATATTAGTATTAAGCTATTATGAAAAAAATACATAGTCATTAAAAAAGAGATAACATGAGCATCAATGAATTGTGAATAAATTGCTGGCGTTGTGAAAATAATATGCAATCATGAGGTAATCCATACAAAAGTAACTGTAATCTGATTTATAAATTGTGGTTTACTCCAATTTCAAGTACTCTATTTTTGAAATCTGATTACGTAATCCAGATTATGTTTAATCTATCGCTACCCTGTTCTGGGTTATGATTTTAAATGTGTTGTGGTACAGTGAATGTATATGAATACCTTGTTTTGAAGCAGTTTCTACAACACATCCCATTATAATCAAGTGTTTGGTCATATAGGCATACTGTAGACTGTATAAAACATATCTGTATCCGTATGTTGTGATTCAGATGTGTTTTGTAGTGTAATGTACAGCATCAACCCAGATAAAATATCACTTTAAACTATTAAAAATGTTCATAAAAGTCACTTTTTCCAACTTTTTTTAAGGTTAAAAGTTGTTGGAAGAAAGATCAAGATCCCATAATGTAATTCAAAAGCAGAAATAAATAAAATGAATCACAAAATATGAAGAACTGCTAATATTTGGATGTTTTTACAGTGTAGAGTAAGTGCTCTTTTGTGGCTGCTTGAACACATTTGACCAGGCAATCAAATTGATTGGATTTTTTTTCTCTGTAAGTGGACATAAGTGGACAAGCTGAAAACATTTTCGACCCATTTTGCAAATTGCACCTGGGTTTACTGTTGTATATTATTAAGCTGAACCGATGATGATAATGTACATGCAATCTACTGAGTTAAAACATGCTTCTGTGGCTTTAAATAATGGTTGCAATGCCAGTAAACTGACTAGTACATCTTTAGAAAGATGTTTTTAATATTAAAATAAGTCCAACTGGGAAAATCACTGTCCAAGCTATTTCTGTGTTAATGTCTCATCGTGTCTTTAGTAAATCCTGACAGTTTTTTAATGCTCTAGAAAGATTTGTGCTCGTACAAGCTGTTAGTAAATCTGGCCCTTTGTCTCTGCTGTCTGATGCAAATCATGGGCTTGGACACATTTAGTATTTGAAAAGAAAAACGATGGACGTAGATAAAAACATTTGCAAAGGTTGCCAGTAGCAGCTGAAATACTCTGAAAAATAAATCAAAAATTTATGTGCAAATAAAAAAAAAATAATAATACTTGATAGGTTTTTGATAAAATGTGTATGTGTGAAAGGGCTTAAATTTTTCTATTATTTATTGTCTTTATTTCTTTTTTTATGGGTTTGTGAAAAAAAATAAAATAAAATAAAAAAATAAATAAATATATATATATATATAGTTTTATTTAAAGAAAAGGTTGCAAAAGCTGAAATACAACATTTTAAGGTTTTTGATAAATTTTAGCATTTTCACTCATGTACACATTTTTTGTTATTTATCTATTTGTTTCTTATTATTTATTTTCTTTATTTGTATTTTATAGCAGTGTTTTTCATGGGTTTGTAAAATATTTTTTATAAAAAAGAAATGTACATGGATATAAAAAGGAAACCTGGAATAAGAAAATATCTTAACGTTTTTTATTAAATTTGATCATTTTCACTCACGTACACATTTATGTTATTTATTATTTCTTTTTCTTATTATCTATTTCCTTTATTTGTATTCGATAGCAGTTTTTCCTTTTTTTCATGGGTTTGGAAATATTTTTTTATTTGAAAAAACAACAACAAAAAATAGACAGAAACAAAACCTCTGCAATATGTAAAGGTTGCCAGTAGCAGCTGAAATACTCTATAAATATAACTAAATTATCTGTGCAAATGAAAAAGAAACATGGAATTGAGAAAAGATCTTGAAGTTATTGGTAAATGTAAGCATTTTAACTCACATACACATTTTATGTTAATTATTATTTATTTTTTCCATTATTTATTTTCTTCATTTGTATTCGCTAGTACAGTTTTTTTCTTCTTTCATGGGTTTGGAGTTTTTTTTGTTGTTAATAATAATAATAATAATAATAATAATAAATAGACATTGAAACAAAACCTCTAAAAGGTTGTAAAGGTTGCCAGTAGCAGCTGAAATACTCTGTAAATAAAGCTAAATTGTCTGTGCAAATGAAAAGGAAACATGGAATTGAGAAAAGATCTTCAAGTTATTGATACATGTAAGCATTTTCACTCACACATTTTATGTTACTTATTTTTTTCTGTTATTTATTTTCTTTTTTGCATTTCATAATAATGTTTCTTTCTTTTTTTTTTCATGGCTTTGGAAATATTTTTTATTTGAAAAAAAAAAAACAACAACAAAAAATAGACATAAATAAACAAAACCTCTGCAATATGTAAAGGTTGCCAGTAGCAGCTGAATTACTCTGGAAAAAAACTAAATTTTCCATGCAATGAAAAGGAAACATGGAGAAATTAAGAATTTTCACTCATACTTTTTTTCCCTATTATTTATTGTCATTATTTGTATTAGATAGCATAGTTTTCTTTCTTTTTTTGCTGTTGTGGATGCTCAAATTAATATATAAGATGAGTGACTTTTAGAAAGTTCAATTAAATGTGATCTGTTCATGTTATATTTCGATTGTAGTAGTGAGTTTTGAGTTTCAAAAATAATAACTCATGTAAATTAGGCATACAATCAATCAATATACCACTAAATTAAATTCATGCAAATCATAAAACCAGATTTTTTTAAATACTTATTGTGAAAAGCGCTTAACAAATAAACTTGAATTGAACTGAACTGCTGCCAAGTGCAGAATATTTGTTCTCCGCTCAGCTTTTCCTCCTATTTATGTTTGTTATTCACGTCAGATGGTTAACAATCAGCAGCTGTACGCTTGAACCGATACAAATAAAACCGGATGAGCAGATCAACTTGAATGGCATATTATTTGTGTAAGCGTGTGTCCATATTATTTCCGTCACTTGCAAGTGAATGTGCAATTATACAGCACTGTACCATCCTAAATACAATCTTCACTTTTTTTTTTTTTTTTGCATGACAGAAAATGTGTCTTAATATCTGAACTGCTGATTCTACTGATTCTACTGCTGATTCACTTTATTAGGTACACCTTACTAGAACCGAGTTGGACCCATTTTGCCTTCAGAACTGCCTTATTCCTTTGTGGCATTGATTCAGCAAGCTACTGGAAATATTGCTCAGAGATTTTGCTCCATATTGACATGATAGCATCACGCAGTTGCTGCAGATTTGTTAGCTGCACATCCATGATGTGAATCTCCACTTCCACTACATCCCAAAGGTGCTATATTGGATTGAGATCTGGTGACTGTGGAGGCCATTTGAGTACAGTGAACTCATTGTCATGTTCAAGAAACCAGTCTGAGATGATTTGCGCTTTAAGACATTGAACTGCAGCAGATCGTCTTGCCCATGTCTACATGCCTAAATGCATTGAGTTGCTGGCATGTGATTGGCTGATTATAAATTTGCGTTAATGAGCAGTTGGACAGGTACATATATGCATACATATTTTTCAATTATTCAGGTTGCTGAATAATTTCTCTCTGGTAAATTACGAATAGGCTCAAATAAAGCCTTGTGAAGTGTCTGAGGGGAAGGTGAACGTCTTGGGATGCCCTCACAAGCTTTGTTTTTCCCCGATGCCTGCGGTGAGCTTATGCAGCACATCTCAACACGGTTAATGGAAGACACTGACTGGAAACACATCTCATATCCAGGTCTGAACGCTCGTGAGGAGCGTCTGGGGAGGAACACTGTCGCTGAAACACTGTCAAGGGCAAACTATAGCAGGACAGGTGCATTGGGAAACGGGGCTGGTAGAGGGGAAATTATTGGTTTAGCTTTTGCAGTTTTGTTGAGTGGACATTTTTGTTCAATTGTTTTCAGGTCAGCGGAATTAAAGCGTCCGGCTGAAGTCATGTTGATCAATCAGAGAAATGGATTTTTGTGTACGAGCCTGGCAAACATGGGACCTTAAACACCCCTCCATTAACTCACATGCAGAGCACTTTACAAAGAAGAAGGCATGTAATTTTATTATTGGTGAAATGATCGTGCTTTACCACAAACAAGACCCCATTTCAAAGGTGCTTTGCTTTTCCTCAGCGAGAAATCGATTTTTCTTTTCCCCTTTCCTAACAGCCTTCAGATAAATATTGCAACAGGAACAAAATCTGCTCTGTCATTGATTGGGTTTTCTTATCTAATCACCCAACATTTACTACTAGCGCATTAACTGCGAGAATGCTAGATTGAAGAAACAATAACAGGGAATATTTGTTACCAGTTCAGCTTTATTGACAGTCCTTGTTGTTTACCCTTCCAAAAATAATTACTTGTTTCTTTAAAAAAAAAACTAAATGCTAAAATCTTTTACAGGGATGCAGTGACATAATTAAAGGGGTAGTTCATCATTTAGTCATTAATGTTCATGCTTCTTCTCTTAAATACAAACAAAAAATGTATTTTGAAGACAGAAGGAAACTGGTAGCCACTGATGTTAATTGTATTTTAGTAAATTTAGAATAATTTTTTCTACTATGGATATCAATGGCCACCACTTTCCAACATTCTTTGTAACTTATTTTATGTAAACTTATGTGTCTGTTCAATATTACTGCAAATTAAGGGTTTGTAAGCATTTGAGGGCAATTAAATGATTAAAATTTTTCAGTTTCATTTTTGTGTGAACTGTTGCTTTAAATTAATCAGTGTTTTAATAGATTCAAGAAGTAAACAGCATGCGACGTATCATACACCCGGCGCAATAAGGCGGAAGACGAGTTTGGCGTGATTTGTTGCTATTTTCAGACCAGCGCAACTGTCATTTTTCTGTTTTGCTACACGTTGTTTAAATAGCAAATGCATTTGCGCCACTTTGTGGACTCATGGGTGTGCTGGTCTATAAAGGAGGTGTGTTAAGGCGTACTGTTGGTGCGTTGCTATTTTGAGGAACTGAAATAGACCGCACCATTGACCAACTAAAAGCTGCTCTAAAGTCCAGCAGAGCGTATTAGTTATGCACCTATGCAGGTCCAAATGCTTACACACTGCTGATTACACACATGATGAACAGCAATACACAGATATCTTTACAGATGAAAACAATTAAAGGATTAAAATGATACAGAAATGATTATTTTCTACATTAATATAAACACCACTGCCTCCATGCCTTCACCTCGGGGGGCTTTTTCAGCTTATTGATGACAATCTACATCTGTATAATGTTATTATTATCAGCAGGATTATTTATTATCTGCAGATTTATATTTGTTTTAATAAACACAAGTGTAGATTTGTCCAGCTGTGGGGTTTTGGAGACGTCTGCATCAGCATATGGGGCATAAGAACAGGACGTGTGTTTGGATATAACTCAGTGTTTTGACCACACTCCATTATTATTGTTCATTTATTCCTTTGCTGGAAATAAGAACTTAATTTAGAAATAGTTTTGAAGCAAATCTTTGCTATTAAGAAATTAAATTAAATGTGTAGACTAATGGATGTGTTCAGTGGAGTGAGTTTCCATCGTTTCCTTACTCCACCAAAGTAAAGGAATAAAGTAAAGAGTTAAAGTAAAGTAAAGAGGCTGAATGGAGGAGGCTCGTTCATTATCATCGTGCTGAAAATACTTTCATACCAACTAAAATACATTGCTTAACAACCACCCTCCCCACCCCAGCTCCCATCAGTGAAAAATTATTAATAAGAAAAGCAGTCCATGCTACGAAAAGGTTGCAGACCCCTCTTCTAAAAGGCTTCAGAGATGTAATATTGTCCTCTCAAGCCTTAGTATTTTAAAGAAAATCACAATATTCTCTACAAAGATCTTAAACAATTATTCACCAATGGGGTTTTGTTAACAAGTAGAAAGACTTATTGCATATGTGACAATAATTAGTACTTTAAAACTGGCTTTTAAATACATTTACCATGGTAAACATAATTTTTTGGCATTATTTATTCATAAAAACTTTGTTGTTGACTTCCACCAATTTACAACATGAGCTTAGCTTGCCTTTTAATTTCATCCATCCATCCATCCATCCATCCATCCATCCATCCATCCATCCATCCATCCATCCATCCATCCATCCATCCATCCATCCATCCATCCATCCATCCATCCATCCATCCATTCCTCCATCCATCCATCCATCCATCCATCCATCCATCCATCCCCTTGTTCTAAAAGGCTTCAGAGATGTAATTTCAAGGTTTCCGCTACTTTCATTCATCCGTGGCGGGCCGCCACGCCAAAATTCATCCCGCCACGCTACATTACAACTTTTCATTTAAAACATTTAGTCGTGTTTTTTTATAGCGGATTATAATCGCACCAAAACATATTAGAGGTAAACAGCGCAAACTTTTCTGTAACCGTAGTAGTGCTGTGCGCTATTTGTTCAACCCTTTGAGGTGACATGCTGACTGACTCTCTGACAGACTGACTGACAGGTGCGTGAGTCCAGCAAACACGGCGTAGCTTTCAGTTAAGATGAACACAGTTTCCATAAGTATACTTTATTGATAAAGGTCAATGGCTCTGCATACAATGACTTTATCTTGCTGGAGTTTATAGCCGTTTCACTTTACTTCAGGACGCGTTAATGTCGGGAAACACACAAAAATGCACTAAATCGCGCTTCAGCAGCGCTTACTGGAGAGCGCACAAGAAGATCTGCATTTGAACATGTAAATTTGAGTGCGTGCAAGAAGTTCTGTGCACGAACAGAGGAAATCGGCGCGCAAGCAAAGAGATTTGCATGCTCGTATTACATAAGTGCCATCTCGACTTGTAATACTGCGTGTAATATTTGTCTTTAAAATAGTTGGCAGATCTGTGTAAAAAGAGGCCTGCCGCCACAGCTGGAAAAAATCCTAGAGGAAACACTGAATTTTGTCTTCTCAAGCCTAAGTATTTTGAAGACATCACAAGATTCTCTACAAACATCTCCAGATCTCATCAAATCCTGTTGTATAAGTTAGCCAGAAAAAAAAAAAAGTTTCAAACAAATTGAGGCAATGAGAAGCCTAATTTGGGCTATCACTCAGCATGGAAGATGGGACTACCTTTGATGGTGAGCTCCCTCTGGACGCCATTTGCCACACAGATGCTTCAGAGACATCTGGTGCATTCTGCAGAGAAGCATTTATTAGGCAAACGGCAATTAAATGTAGTGCTGTTATAAAACCAGAAGAAAAACATGGAACGGAGGCTTTTTTTGACCTTTTAAAAATGGACTAACGCAGTTCAAATAACAGTCAGGCTAAAGAAACATAATTTGTGTTTTGGAAAATGACCCTCTTTTGACTGCTTTTATCGTTTTATTTCAAGATCACATCCGATTTATGAGAAATCCAGCTTGAGCGCAGTGGCTGTTTTGTGTTGTGTGTGATGAATGAAGGTTTAGGGCAGAAACAACATTTGCGGTTGCTATTTAATTAAGTCATCTGTATGGAACAACAGGGAGGTCTGAGGTGAAAAGCACATTTAATGACGTTATCTTGAAATGTAAACTTTTGCCCGGAGCAACCGTCACTCCAGTGTGCACAAAACACATTCATTAAATGAACAATTAGCGGGTTTATGCGTTCACAGATAGGTGGGAGTAGTTACAAATGAATGCAATTTGACTTTAAAAAGCCTGCATGACAGATTTATGCAAATGTGTCGTGTTTATTGTATAATTGAGTCTATCAATGGACATTCTGTGAGGAGGCAATGCATTTTACAATATATTACAATTATTTATTTGCTACTGCTTTTTAAGTTTCATGAACACTAGTGAACTACATTGTGTTCAAGTTTGTGTTTTGAAGAAATGTGCATGCATCTATCACCATATAAACTAACAATAAAAACAATTTAGTACATGCTAGTTACGTCATTTTAATTATTTACCAATGCGGTTTTGTAATTAACCAAGTAGAAAGAGGTATTGCATATTTGACAATAATTAGTACTTTTAAACTGGCTTTTAAATACATTTATCGTGTTAGACATATTTGTTTGCCATTATTTATTCATAAAAATTATGTTGTTGACTTGCACCAATTTACAAACTGAACTTAAATTATTAATATTATTTAAAATAATATAACGTTTTAATAATATCTGATATTTTAGGACACAAAGATACTCCTATCTATCTGTCTGTCCGTCCGTCCGTCCGTCCGTCCGTCCGTCCGTCCGTCCGTCCGTCTATCTATGTTTTCCTTTACTATGATGTGAGGGCTGATTAGACTTTACTTGATACCAATTTTCAGATTTCATGATCTGTTAATACTAGTTTCCAACAGTTTTTCATATAAAATCATTGATTTGATGCTTGTTATCTCATTATACTTATTTACCAATGCGGTTTTGTGACTGAAAACAAGTAGAAAGAGAAATGACTAATTTTCACGTATGCAATAATTATTACTTTCAAATTGGCTTTTAAATACATTTACCATGGTAAACATAATTTTTTTGCATTATTTATTCAGAAAAAAAATGTGTTGTTGACTTGCACCTATTTATAACCTGAACTTCACTTGTAATTATTTGGTACCACTTTTTAGGTTTCATGATCTTTTAACACTAGTTACCTAATTTTGTCCATATAAACTAACAATAAAATAAATTATTAATTGCTTGGTACCTGTATGTCATTTTGCTTATTTACCAATGTGGTTTTGTGATTTAAAAACATGTAGAAATAGAAATTACTACCTCCAAGGTGGCTTTTCAATACATTTATCATGGTAAACATATTTTTTGGCATTATTTATTAATAAAAAATGTTGTTGTTGACTTGCACCAATTTACAAGATGAATTTAACGTGCCTTTTCATTTTATCCATATATCCAACCATCAAACCAGACCACTGTTTTAATAGTCTTCAGAGATGTAATATTGTCTTCTCAAGCCTAAGTATTCAACGCTATCTCACGGCCAATTCGTAACTTTTTGATTAGTGGCTAATTCGTATGAATTCGTACGATCTAATTCGTACAAATTAGTACGATTTGCCCATCACCCAATGACAGTTGGGGTTAGGGGTGGGGTTAGGTGCCACGCCTCCTTTTTAAAATCGTACATTTTCGTACGACTGAACTCGTACGAATTCGTACGAATTAGCCACTAAACTGACAAAACGTAAAATACTTACGTTTCCTCGTGAGATCAGGCTGAAGTATTTGGAATTTGGTACCACTTTTTAGGTTTCATGTTAACACTAGTTACTTAAATTTGTCCACATAAATGAATAATAAAATGAATTATTAAATGCTTGGCATGTCAATGTGGTTTTGTGATTTAAAAACAAGTAGAAATAGAAATTACTACTTTAAACTGGCTTTTCAATACATTTATCATGGTAAACTTATTTTTTTGGCATTATTTATTCATAGAAATTATGTTGTTGACTTGCACCAATTTACTACCTGAACTTAATATGCGTCTTCATATTATCTGATATTTTAAGAGACTAATTTACATTGGCACCAAATCACAAATATCTATCTATCTATCTATCTATCTATCTATCTATCTATCTATCTATCTATCTATCTATCTATCTATCTATCTATCTATCTATCTATCTATCTATCTATCTATCTATCTATCTATCTATCTATCTATCTATCTATCTATCTATCTATCTATCTATCTATCTATCTATCTATCTATCTGGGCTACTTTCTATCTATCTATCTATCTATCTATCTATCTATCTATCTATCTATCTATCTATCTATCTATCTATCTATCTATCTATCTATCTATCTATCTATCTATCTATCTATCTATCTATCTATCTATCTATCTATCTATCTATCTATCTATCTATCTATCTATCTATCTATCTATCTATCTATCTATCTATCTATCTATCTATCTATCTATCTATCTATCTATCTATCTATCTATCTATCTATCAATCTATCATATGTGTGTCTGTGTGTGAAAGGAAAGAAGAGAGAAGCATAGTGTGAGAAATGGCCATGGGTCGGGCCTTAGTATGATGTAAAGTATGAAAAGTTTGACCTTTTAACAACTTAATAACATGACAGAGGAGCAGCAGATTACTAGAGGGCAGAGAGGAGCAGGAGAGCGATCATCCTTCACTTTCAGCTCTCGTTCTTCATCCGTCTGTAATCCCCGTGTGCCATCGTTCTCTCCGGTCCAGCAGATCCGGGGTCCCACACAATCCTGCTGAATCTCGGAGGTCAGAGAGGCTGATGGTCCGTCACACAGTCAAATCCCCAGAGCAAGAGGCCTTCATTATGGATCTGATGCTCATCCCTGAAACAATCAGTTCATTGGAGCCCAGTTTCATGCTGTACTTTATAGATCGACAGTCCTTTGCCTCTTTACTGGACATTTCTGCAGTCTTTTGCAATCACTGTGGCACCACTTTCAGAACATATTAACATGTTTTTTTGTATATTTTTAATTATTATTCAATTCTAGTGGTCAATATCTCTCCACTTTATTTTTTTTCCACATAAGTGCGGTGTGGAAATTGTAACTTTAAATGTTTGGAGACTAACAGTCTCATTCACTTCCATTGATTTTTAGCCACACAAAACAGCTCATTACAGTTGAATGCAAAATCATTAGTCTTTCTGTGATCATTTTAAGTCGACATCCACTAGAAACGGTTGGGCAGTGCATGATTTAATTTTTTGGCAACAGACTGGATGGTTAGAAGAGGGGTGTTCCAAACAAAATGGAGGAAAATTGACAAATGGTTGAAGGCAGTTATGAAACAAGACTTGTTCAGATAGCCCCGCCCCATATAAATGATAGCTCCGCCCTGAAGGACTGACAGACCCTCCCTAAAGGACTGAAAGGCGGCGTGATAGTCCTTTGCCTACAGCGGCAGTTCAGCTTGCTCCGGCCCTGATGATCATGCAGAAAAAACTTGTAGGCATCCAAAGACTTGTAAGCCTTCTCTTGGGGCTGGATGCTTGGCCATTTTGTCTTATTCAATATCCACTGGAAGTGTGCTATCACAAATGGACCTGTCAGACAAATGCCGCTCACTTTAATGTTCATTTTGCCGAATAACTGTGCTTATCACTGGGTGACAACCTGCTATAATACGCTGAAAGCATTATGTAAATAATATATAAATACAGTTGAAGTCAGAATTATTAGCCCCCCTGAATTATTAGCCCCCTTTTTATTTTTCCCCCAATTTCTGTTTAACAGAAAGCAGATTTTCTCAACACATTTCTAATCATAATAGTTTTAATAACTCATCTCTAATAACTGATTTATTTTATCTTTGTCATGATGACAGTAAATAATATTAGACTAGATATTCTTCAAGACACTTCTATACAGCTTAAAGTGACATTTAAAGGCTTAACTAGGTTAACTAGGTTAATTAGGCAGGTTAGGGTAATTAGGCAAGTTATTGTATAACGATGGTTTGTTCTGTAGACTATCGAAAAAAAAATTGCTTAAAGGGGCTAATAATTATCTATCTTATCTTATTAATTTTCTTCTTAATTTTGTCATTAAAATGGCTTTTAAAAAATTAAAAACTGCTTTTATTCTAGCCGAAATAAAACTAATAAGACTTTCTTCAGAAGAAAAAACATTATCAGACATACTGTGAAAATTTCTTTGCTCTGTTAAACATCATTTGGGAAATATTTAAAAAAGGAAAAAAAAAAATCAAAAGGGGGCGAATAATTCTGACTTCTAACTTATCTTTAATACAACAATAAACTCTGTACCGCATCGGATGTCATTCCCTCGCTGTAAATGCTAGCGCTCCCGGTATTTTCTTCAACCTCGATGCATGCGCATCCTGAATGTTTACAAAGCTGTAATTCATCTATACTATGACATAAACACATTTGCTGAATAGACTCCACCATGACCATTATGACCATGACCATCAAGTGCTGTGATTTAGTTTCTTCAGACTTTGCATTAATGATCATTAAACTTTGCGTTAATGTTGGTTTGCAGCTTTCCATTGTTGCAGATCTGAAATGTTGTTCTGCTGATTGTAAAAGGCCTCAGTCCTCCGTCAGTCCGTCACCTCAGTGCTTCAGTTTTCTTCTTCTTCTATTATTATTCCCTCCAGAACTGTCTTGAGCATCATGCGCTCCAGTCTCACGCCTCCAAAAGCCACCGCATTCACCATGTTCATTGCGTTTTGTCTTCGTCTTCTGAGGCACAACTCATTTATTAGAGGAGAACAAACACCACAGTGGCATATCCCAACACATCAAAGGATTTCAAACTTCTCTGATTAATATTTGCTCCAGTTTATCAGAAAGTTTTCATTTTCTTCTCTTTTGTGTCTCATTGGATGAAAACACTACCTTACTTGCAAATGTTTTATGCAATATTTCCAAGTCTAATTCACATCTAAAGATTAATTATCATCATGTTTTATGCTGAGATAATCAGTTGGACCCGATCAGTTTGATCTCAGGAGTGTTTCAGCAACACATACTGTATAATGTGTGAGAATCAGGTCAGTCTGTACAGTAGCAGGTCTTTTGTGGCTGTCTGAACACGTTTGACTACATTTGGTCTTGTGTTTTTGACTCCCTCTGGACGTGGCTGAAAGTAAACAAGCTTAAAACACTTTAGATCCTGTTTACACCTGTATTTATTTAAGGTCGTCCGCTTGTGATTGACAAAAACACATCCTAATAGCAGGTGTAAACAATGCCACAGAGATTCAGGCCTGCACTCACATACAACAGTAGACATAATAGACACAAACAGCAGAGACTTACTTTGCAATTTCATCAATTGCTCAAAAAAACAAAACAAAAAAAAAACAATAATAATCACTCCTTAATAAAAGAATGAATAAATGAATAGATGAGTAGATAAATACATAAATAGTCATTATTTAATGAATGATTCAATGAATAAATACATACTTCTAAATTAATGAATAAATAAATTATTGCACCCTGAATAAATAAATGAATGAATGAATGAATAAATAAATAAATAAATAAATAAATACTCCTAAATGAATAAATAAATACATAAATAAACAAAACCTCCTTAATGAATGATTAAATGAATAAGTAAATAAATAAATACTCCTGAATTAATGAATGAATATATAAATACATAAATAAATATTTGTTAATTAATTAATGATTGAATGAATAACTAAGTAAATACTCCTGAATGAATGGATGAATACATAATTAAATAAATACTCATTAATGAATGAATCAATGAATAAATAAATATATGAATGAATAATTATATGTTAATTAATAAATTAATGATTGAATGAATAACCAAGTAAATACTCCTGAATGAATGAATAAATAATTAAATAAATACTTCTTAATTAATGAATGAATAAATAAATAAATACATAACTAAACAATTATTTGTTAATGAATAAATTAATGATTGAATGAATAACTAGTAAATACTCCTGAATGAATGAATGAATGAATAATTAAATACGCCCGTATTAATAAATGATCAAATATTCCTTAATGAATGAATTATGAATAAATACTCCTTAATGAATGAATGAATGAATAAATACTCCTTAATGAATGAATGAATGAATAAATACTCCTTAATGAATAAACAAATATTCTTTAATGAATGAATTAATGAATAAATACTCCTTAATGAATGAACAAATATTCCTTAATGAATGAATTAATGAATAAATACTCCTTAATGAATTAATTAATGAATAAATACTCCTTAATGAATGAATGAATGAATGAATACTCCTTAATGAATGAACAAATATTCTTTAATGAATGAATTAATGAATAAATACTCCTTAATGAATTAATTAATGAATAAATACTCCTTAATGAATGAATGAATAAATACTCCTTAATGAATAAACACATATTCTTTAATGAATGAATTAATGAATAAATACTCCTTAATGAATTAATTAATAAATAAATACTCCTTAATGAATGAACAAATATTCCTTAATGAATGAATTAATGAATAAATACTCCTTAATGAATGAACAAATATTCCTTAATGAATGAATGAATGAATAAATACTCCTTAATGAATTAATTAATGAATAAATACTCCTTAATGAATTAATTAATAAATAAATACTCCTTAATGAATGAACAAATATTCCTTAATGAATGAATTAATGAATAAATACTCCTTAATGAATGAACAAATATTCCTTAATGAATGAATGAATGAATAAATACTCCTTAATGAATTAATTAATGAATAAATACTCCTTAATGAATTAATTAATAAATAAATACCCCTTAATGAATAAACAAATATTCTTTAATGAATGAATGAATGAATAAATACTCCTTAATGAATTAATTAATGAATAAATACTCCTTAATGAATGAATGAATGAATAAATACTCCTTAATGAATTAATTAATGAATAAATACTCCTTAATGAATGAACAAATATTCCTTAATGAATGAATGAATGAATAAATACTCCTTAATGAATTAATTAATGAATAAATACTCCTTAATGAATGAATGAATGAATTAATAAATACTCCTTAATGAATGAACAAATATTCTTTAATGAATTAATTAATGAATAAATACTCCTTAATGAATGAATTAATGAACAAATATTCAGTAATAAATGAATTAATGAATAAATACTCCTTAATGAATGAATGAATTGTGTATGAGAATACTGACACTATCTACTTTAAATTAGGCAGCAATAAATAAATATACAAATAAATAAATAAAAATAATAATTTAGTATAATTCAGAACTGAACATGTTATTCAGCATTAAACAGTTCTTTGGTGATGGTCTGCCTGTCAATATTTCAGCCAAACATATTAAAAATAAAGTAATATTGCTGGTGTAGCATTAAAGATGACCAAAACAACAACAGCAGCTAATATTTTGGTAAATAAAGCAGTGTCATTTGCTAGTTGTTTTTAGTATGTTGTGTCTTTAGCAGCCAGCGCCCTATTGATGTTTGAGCCAAAGCGAAGTCATTTTACATTTTGACGCACTGGCATCACTTTTGGTCGTGATTATGTTTATTTGTTGCGTCTTATCCTTGTTTTGTGTGCAGAATAGATCATCCGAGGAGCTCTAGCTGTTTTGGACAATGATTTTGGCCCTCTAAAACTAAACAAGGCATCAAGTGAAGAGTATAAAAGCACACAGAGATGGTCAAGAGATGCAGTCTGCTGTTGACTTTGACTGTGGGATGAATGTTGGCGCTGAAGGGTGTCAGTAACTGCTAACATTAGGCATGCATTAAAATTTCAGCAGCCAAAAATTGAAAGGGAAAAACAAAACACAACCATAGCTGGAGTAGCATGATATTTCATTTTTGACTGGGGTTAAAACAAGACTGTGAGGGCTAGAATAAATGTGTTCAACAAGTTATAGGGCTGTTTATCAACATGACAAATCGACTTGTTAGAATTTTTTTTTTTTTTTTTTTAAGTTTGTGAAAAAAACATGGCAGCCCAGTGGCTCAGTAGTTAGCTCTGTAGCCTCACAGCAAGAAGGTCGCGAGTTTGAGTCCCGGCTGGGCCAATTGGCATTTCTGTGTGGAGTTTATGCTGAGGTAATCTGTTGGACCCGATCAGTTTTAATCTCAGGAGTGTTTCAGCAACACATACTGTATAATGTGTGAGAATCAGGTCAGTCTGTACAGTAGCAGGTCTTTTGTGGCTGTCTGAACACGTTTGACTACATTTGGTCTTGTGTTTTTGACTCCCTCTGGACGTGGCTGAAAGTAAACAAGCTCAAAACACTTTAGATCCTGTTTACACCTGTATTTATTTAAGGTCGTCCACTTGTGATTGACAAAAACACATCCTAATAGCAGGTGTAAACAATGCCACAGAGATTCAGACCTGCACTCACATACAACAGTAGACATAATAGACACAAACAGCAGAGACTTATTTTGCAATTTTGTAAAGTTCATCTGCCCTCTCAATTGCGCAAAAAAAAAAAGAATAAATACTCCTTATTGAATGAATGAATGAATGAATGAATAAATGAATGATTGAGTAAATAAATAAATGCTCCTGAATTAATTAATAAATAAATAAATACAGCTTGAATGAATGAATAAATAAATACTCATTAATGAACGAATGAATACATAAATACTTATTGAATGAATGAATGATTGAGTGAATAAATAAATACTCCTGAATGAATGAATGAATGAATGAATAAATAAATACACATTAATGAATGAATGAATGAATAAATAAATAAATACTCCTGAATGAATGAATAAATGAATAAATAAATACAACATGAATGAATGAATAAATAAATACATATTAATGAATGAATGAATGAATGAATAAATAAATACACATTAATGAATGAATTAATGAATGAATAAATAAATACTCCTGAATGAATAAATAAATAAATAAATAAATACAACATGAATGAATGAATAAATAAATACATATTAATGAATGAATGAATGAATGAATGAATGAATGAATACTCCTTATTGAATGAATGAATGATTGAGTGAATAAATAAATACTCCTGAATGAATGAATGAATGAATAAACAAATAAATAAATAAACATTGAATGAATGAATGAATGAATGAATAAATAAATACTCATTAATGAATGAATAAATGAATGAATAAATACCCCTTATTGAATGAATAAATGATTGAGTGAATAAAAAAATACTCCTGAATGAATAAATACATAAATACACATTGAATGAATGAATAAATGGATAAATAAGTACTCATTAATGAATGAATTAATAAATAAATACTCCTTATTGAATGAATGAATAAATGAATAAATAAATGCTCATTAATGAATGAATGAATAAATTAATACTCCTTATTGAATGAATGAATGATTAAGCGAATAAATAATTACTCCTGAATCCATCAATAAATAAATACAACTTGAGTGAATGAATAAGTTATTAAATAAATACTCATTGAATGAATGAATAAATACATACTCCTTATTGAATGTATGAATGATTAAGTGAATAAATAAATACTCCTGAATGAATACACAAATAAATAAATACACCTTGAATGAATGAATGAATGAATGATTGAGTGAATAAATAAATACTCCTGAATGAATGAATAAACAAATAAATGAATGAATAAATAAATAAATACACCTTGAATGAATGAATGAATAAATACTCATTGAATGAATGAATAAATGAATAAATAAATACTCTTTATTGAATGATTGAGTGAATAAATACATACTCCTTATTGAATGTATGAATGAGTGAATAAATAAATACTCCTGAATGAATACACAAATAAATAAATAAATAAATACACCTTGAATGAATGAATGAGTGAATAAATAAATACTCCTGAATGAATGAATAAACAAATAAATGAATGAATAAATAAATAAATACACCTTGAATTAATGAATAAATAAATACTCGTTGAATGAATGAATAAATGAATAAATAAATACTCTTTATTAAATAAATGAATGAATGATTGAGTGAATAAATACATACTCCTTATTGAATGAATGAATGATTGAGTGAATAAATAAATACTCCTGAATGAATGAATGAATGAATAAATGAATAAATAAATACTCCTGAATGAATGAATGAATGATTGAGTGAATAAATAAATACTCCTGAATGAATGAATGATTGATTGAATGAATGAATGAATGAATGAATAAATAAATACTCCTGAATGAATGAATAAATGAATGAATAAATGAATAAATAAATACTCCTGAATGAATGAATAAATGAATAAATAAATACTCCTGAATGAATGAATGAATGAATAAATGAATAAATAAATACTCCTGAATGAATGAATGATTGAGTGAATAAATAAATACTCCTGAATGAATGAATGAATAATTGATTGAATGAATGAATGAATAAATAAATACTCCTGAATGAATGAATAAATGAATGATTAAATGAATAAATAAATACTCCTGAATGAATGAATAAATGAATGAGTGAATAAATAAATACTCCTGAATGAATGAATAAATGAATAAATAAATACTCCTGAATGAATGAATGATTGAGTGAATAAATAAATACTCCTGAATGAATGAATGAATGAATAAATACTCCTGAATGAATGAATGATTGAGTGAATAAATAAATACTCCTGAATGAATGAATGAATGAATAAATAAATACTCCTGAATAAATGAATAAATAAATACTCCTGAATGAATGAATAAATGAATGAGTGAATAAATAAATACTCCTGAATGAATGAATGAATGAATGAATAAATACTCCTGAATGAATGAATGAATGAATGAATGAATGAATGAATGAATGAATGAATGAATGAGTGAATAAATAAATACTCCTGAATGAATAGGGTAGGTGGTGTTAGGGCAATACAAAATACAGTTTGTATAGTATAAAAACAATGGAAACCCATGTAATGTCCCCACAAATCACAAAAACAAATGTGTGTGTGTGTGTGTGTGTGTGTGTGTGTGTGTGTGTGTGTGTGTGTGTATTTTTATATTTATTTATTTCAGCTCTCTTTTCAAGAAATGAAAGCCAAACTACAGTACCTTTCACCAACACATATATGAAACCCATTCCTAAAGCGTCTGCAGTTACTTTCTTGTCTTCATTCTTGATGGGTCAGGCAACCCTAAACCCTCAATACAAACCTTATTTGGCCTCAGAACATCTTTCTCTTAAAAATGAAAGCAATCATCAGTCCGGTCAGGCTTTTAGCTTTCCGCCGTCTGAAGGAGAACCGCAAGCTTGTTACGCTAAGCTGCTGAAAGCACAGCATTTCTATCTAGCATATACAGTACGACACGCAGACAGTGGAAAATAGCTGTATCAAAAGGTCACTGTTTTGATGCTGATGTGAAACGTTGTTTATTTAAGTCCACCATGGCATTGGCGATGGATTGTGCTGCATGGCGTCAAGACAGATATAGATTCAAGAGACTTGAAGTAGGGCTGCACGATTCTGGCTAAAATGAGAATCACGATTTTTTTTTGTTGCTTAAAATCAAGATCAGGATTTTCTCCCGATTCTGTAGATGTAAAATAAAGGTTAATGTCAGTAGCCTATTATTATTGTCATTTCTCAAACATATGGTAAAACAACAACACTAATATTTGGTCTACAGTATGTGCAGGTGTACTGTTGGCTAACATGCTAAATTGTGTATCGAGTTGGAACGAGACTTTAAATATGTCCTGGTTGTTAATTTACAGTAAAGTGATGACATCAGAATACAACTATTCTCAACTAATACAACTAATTCTAAAGTTGAATTATTATGTTTGAGACATACAGCTGAAAGCAGAAGTTTCCACACACTGTATAAAAGGCACATCACCATTTAAAATAAAGTCAGATGTTAATGTGACTAAACTTTTCCTCTTTTAGGTAAGTTAGGATGATCACATTTGTTTCTGTTCTGCTTAACAGCAGAATAATGAGAGAGATAGTTTTGGGGAAATTGTTCTAAATTTTCTTGAAAGTCAAGTTTACATACAATAAGATTATTCTGCCTCTGAAAAAGCTCAGATGATGGTGTCAAGGTTTTGGAAGTTTCTGATTGGCTAATTGACAACATCTGAGTTAATTGGAGGCACAACTGTAGAATAGTATTGAAGGAAAACCTCAAACACACTGCTTCCTTGTGTGACAACATGGGAAAATCAACAAGCCAGAATCAACACAAAAGCCAGATTACAATTTGCTAAATTACACTGGGGAAAAGACTAATGTTTGGAGACATGTCCTGTGGTCTGATGGAGCTAAGATTGAACTGTTTGGCCATAATGACCAGAGTTACATTTGGAGGACAAAGAGGAAAGCTTACAAGCTTAGGAACACCATCCCAACTGTGAAGTATGGGGGCGGCAGCATCATGTTGTGGGGCTGTTTTGCTGCAGGAGGGACTGGTCCACTTTACAGCATAGATGGCATCATGAAGAAAGAACATTATGTAGAAATACTGAAGCAACATCTCAAGACATCAGCCAGGAAATTAAAACTTGGCCACAAATGGGTCTTCCAAACAGACCATGACCCTAAGCATACTGCCAAATTAGTTCAAATGTGCTTTAAGGACAACAGAGTGAATGTTTTGGAGTGGCCATCACAAAGCCCTGAATTCAATCCTATAGAAAATGTGTGGGGAGAGTTGAAAAAGCTTGTGCGAGCAAGACAGCCCACAAATCTGACTCAGTTAAAGCAATTCTGTCAGGAGGAATGGGCCAAAATTCCTGCAAACTATTGTGAGAAGCTTGTGGAAGGAGACCCAAAACATCTGACCAAAGTTATACAGTTTAAAAGCAAAGCTAAAGAAATACCAAGGAAATGTGTGAAAACTTTTGACTGTCTAGAAATTATTAAAACATTCTCAAAAAACAAATTCTCTCATTATTCTGGCATTTAGCAAATGATTTAGGTAATCCGTACGGACCCAAAATAGTAAACGTTTAGTGTGATTTACCATCAGACATTTTTTTAAAAATGGTTATGTTCCTTTTTTTAGAGTGTATGTAAACTTCTGGTTTCAACTGTATGCTTGTCGTTTGTCATTGACAACATTATTGACCCTGTTTTTCACTGGTAAAATGAGACATTAGTCATGATCAGATTCCCTCCTGCATTATATTCAACATTATATAGGCTAGAGTAGTTATACTGACACTGTTAAACCCTTATTTTCATGCACAACACTCTGTGTTTGCTATGAAAGTTAAAACATGTCAGATTCTTGTCATAATCATAACTCTATAATGCGATATGATCATTTATATGATGTGCGTTTTCAGTTTCACTTTCACTGCCGAGTGCGCTCATGTCATGGCTGCCTGAAAAAAACACACATGCAAATCATACTTCCCTCTCAATGGATCACTCTGTGCAAAAAACTGAACATTATTTACAACTTTATTAGCTGTTATTCACAGCCTATGCAGATTCTGTTCACTAAAGTGGACATGGCAGGTACGTGTGCATCCTCTCTGAGGTAAACAAACAGTGCGTCAGCTCATGTGTGATTTTGTGGCTGCGAATACATCATTACATTAAGACAGAAATGACATTTCAGGGTGAATTATATCTTATAAATACAGTATGTGACACTTTTAACACCATTTAGAGGTGTCCATGTTGCTGAGCGACATGTATAAACTAGTTTGAAGACTTGTGCGACTGCCTTTATGCTTCTCTCCTGACCCTGAAAATATAATTGGCTGAAGTGCAGAAAAGCTGAAGATCGTGTGTAGGGTCGAATCGAGATCACAATCTTTTCCCGAATAATCGTGCAGCTCTAATCTGAAATTATTCATTCCAAATGATGTTGAACAGGGGGAGACGCAGTGGAGCAGTAGGTAGTGCTGTCGCCTCACAGCAAGAAGGTCGCTGGTTCGAGCCTCGGCTGGGTCAGTTGGCGTTTCTGTGTGGAGTTTGCATGTTCTCCTTGCGTTTACGTGGGTTACCTCCGGGTGCTCCGGTTGCAGCTGGAAGGTCATCCGCTGCGTAAAAATGTGCTGGATAAGTTGGCGGTTCATTCCGCTGTGGCAACCCCGGATTAATAAAGGGACTAAGCCAAAAAGAAAATGAATGAATGAATGATGTTGAACAGAGCAAGGAATTTTTCATAGTATTTCCTATAATATTTTTTCTTCTGGAGAAAGTCTTTGTGCTTCGCGTCTTTTCGGATCAGCGTTGTCCACTGAGCTGCAAGTCATTTATTAAATAAGGATAGGATTAAATATTAAATAAGGATATTTTACATTTGATATTTGGTGCCTGTTAATCAGGACGTGACGATTCTGTTCTCTTTGACTTGTTTGATGGAAACGTATGGAGTCAGATTTGATTCTTTATTATTCAATCAAAAATATTTAGTTTTAGGGAAAAATTAAGTATGTAGTAATAAAAAAATAAAAGATTTCAAATTAAAAAAAGGTTTAATTAAAAACTTATGTCAATGTTATGATAATAAAATATGTTGGATTGTAAAAAATAAACTATTGTTCTATTATGCAGTTCCCACAATTTTCATTGCACACTCGTTCATTTTGCTCTCTGTTCTGCTGTCATTTATTGCACATCTAGAATCTTTGCTTGGTGGTTGAAATATTTTGCTTGCAGGTTGAAAAGTTTTGAACCCATGTATGCCGGGGTTAATTTTATGTCTTTATTACTCAAACAAACATATGAAGTTTTGACCAAAATTAGGTACAATGCAAATAAAGAATAAAATATTTCAAATAATAAACATTTAATAAAAAAAAATGTCCTTGATAAAAAATAAATTGCACTGCAAAAAAAATATTGATACCATTTTATGCAGTTACCACCAGATTAATTCATTGTGTGCTCATTCATTTTGCTTTCGGTTTTGTTTCAGTTTTGCGAATCTAAAATCTTTTCTTTCGAATTGAAATGTTTTGCGAGTTGAAAACTCTGCACCTCAGTGGGCGGTATCTTCCCTCCGGGATGAAAGACCTTATTCTATTGGTCAGTCTTGATTGAGGTCACAGGTTGGCCCTGCCCATTACAGTTTCGCGCGATTGGACTACTGACTCCCTTCAGTGACGAGCGAGCTATAGCGAACATCAGGTCTCTTTCGAGGTAAGTTAAATGAAACCGTATAATAACTTGTATATTGCCATCCACATTTTCCATAATAGAACAATAGTTTATTTTT
Organism: Danio kyathit; assembly: GCA_903798195.1. NCBI lineage: Eukaryota > Metazoa > Chordata > Actinopteri > Cypriniformes > Danionidae > Danio > Danio kyathit. Next base: position 68,066,567 of record LR812536.1, read on the forward strand.
TACAATCCAACATATTTTATTATCATTGACATAAGTTTTTAATTAAACCTTTTTTTAATTTGAAATCTTTTATTTTTTTATTACTACATACTTAATTTTTCCCTAAAACTAAATATTTTTGATTGAATAATAAAGAATCAAATCTGACTCCATAGTAACGCTGCTTTATTTGCACGTCTTATATGCCATATTTCAGTTTTGCACATACATTTAATTAACATTTTTGGATGGAAACTTAAGCTGAATACTAGTATCTTGAAGAATATCTAGTCAAATATTATTAACTGTCATCATGGCAAGCATATAAAAAATCAGTTATTAGAGATGAGTTATTAAAACTGTTATGATTAGAAATGTATTAATACAAATTTATTTACATTTAACAGAAATTGGGAGAAAAAATATTCAGAGGGGTAATAATTCTGAATTTGACTGTATAAATAAAACATATATATATATATATCTATATATCTATATATATATATATATATATATATATATATATATATATATATATATATATATATATATATATATATATATATATATATTTTTTTTTTTTTTTTTTTTTTTTTTTTTTAATTTATTTATTTATTTATTTTTTCTTGTCCCTAATTTAATCTGTGTAGGAAGAGCACACCTTGGAAAAACACAGCATTTGTCAACAGATACATTATTAACCATGTTGATCTGAAGCATCATCAAAATGACATTACACAGTGTGGAGAGAGAGAGAGAGAGAGAGAGAGAGAGAGAGAGAGAGAGAGAGAGAGAGAGAGAGAGAGAGAGAGAGAGAAAGATGTTGGCTGGTTTGGCAAGCAAAGGAAGCAATTTCACAGAACTGTTTTTCTATCATGTTTTTCAACACCTACTGAAAAAGAAAAAGACTTCTGAAAGAAACCGTAGAGCCAAGAATGAGAGCTCAGTCATTAATTTACTCTCATTCGTGATGTGTAAACACTTTTTACTTCATTCTATCCATCTAGAGAACATTTGAAGAATGCTCAAGCTGCTTTTTTCTATAGAAAACTGGGTCCCGCTTTATATTACGTGGCTTTAACTAGTATGTTATTGCATCAAAATATAAATACAATGTACTCATTCAATCAGTCATTTTCCGTTTTCCGTATGTTAAATGTTCCTAAAATAAAAAAATATATTGTTTTACACCAAGATATTTATAAAGAGCACATTTTAGAGCAGTAATCACAATACTGTGAAACCGTGATAAGGTCATCACACCGTCAGAATCGTCTTCCTGATGATAAAACAGCTGGTCAATTGAGGAGAGCAGATAAAGCTGTATTTTCTGTTTGCATGTCATTGCTCCGGCTCAATGTGTTGTTTAGCCTCAGGGCGACAGTGTGCAGTCACAAACTCTGGCAGAGAGCAAGGAAAAAAAACATGACAGAGGGTCTCTCCAGGTGCCCAGAAAAAAAAAAAAAACACAACTTTCAGGAAAAAACTGTAGTTGAGGGCCGAATGTACATCAGCTGCTGCCCGTCTCATTTAGAGAGAGCGCCGACCCCATTAACTCCAGTCTTTTCCTCCCATCTGTCAAACCACACAAAAAGTCACTTGGCACAAATATTACAAACCTCAGCGACCGGCGCGTTCTGCCAGCCCAAGTTCATCTCTCTGCTAACCTCCGTTTAGCCCTCGGAAAACAGGAGCAGGTCTTCAAGTCATTTACTTCTGCATATCTTTGGCTTAACGCTCTGGAAGCTTTGTGTTGTTTGTTTTTGACATGTACATCGTAGTCTAGCCAGAAATGATTCAGATGCTAGACTTTATTTAGGTATCTCTTTACTTGAAGGGATGTTTATAAGACTGTCATGAAACATTCCTAAACATGACATGACACTTGTCGTGAGTATGAATTGTTCTTTTTTTTATGCATGCTTGTTATCGTCAATCTCATTTTAAATGCAAAGGTGACATTGCTTGATGTCTTTGTTATAACAGCTTGACAATATCAAGACACCATAGCTTGTCATAAATCTGTCATGAGGCCATTATGATTGTGTGCCATGAATTCTATAACATCTTCTAACTATAGTAGTGCGTTAAAATGTCATTAAATAGGAATAATTATGTTACAAAATTATTATTGTGGTATTAACACTTTCACTGAGAAATTTTAATGACAGAAAAATATTCAAGACAGTTATAATAACAATCATGTTTATGACAGATTTATGGCAATTTATGTTGTGTTGGTGATGACTAGGGCCAGACGGAATCTGCAGACGTTTTTTGTAGAGGTGTGAACCTACACTGGTCTCACGGTTCGATTCGGTTACGATTATCATGCCATCGATTCAGTTTAATTCGATATCTCGGTGCATCACGGTGCATTGACGATGCTTTCCAAACCCAATTTTATATTTTCTTCACAGCACAGCAATTCTTGTATTAAAATGTATAAATATATTTATATACTATTTGTAATACAATTTTGTCCTTTAATGCAAACAGTCAGATATATGAACTGTACCTTTAAAAAATCAAGTACATGCACAGAGCAACCCGAGCATTTATAGCAAATAAACAAATATAAATATGCTGCTCGCTTTCTGAGCCTTGTCTGGCGATTTCTTTCTTACACCCCTTTGATTGGTCACGCGCTCAACATAAAGATCTGCGATTGGCTCTTACGCGCTGGCGCTCTGCACCGATGATAAACACTGATACACGGCAGCGCAGCGGCGATCACAGCTGATCCATGGCACTGGATCCATGATAGACGCGGTGGGGGAAACTCTGCAGACACTCGCTCGAGTCTGTATCCAGAAGTAACACTGTAACAGCCGAGAGGAGATGAAAAGTCACGCCAGCAGGTCAAATGGGCCACAGTGAGAGAGAGAAAAGGAGTACTTTCATTTTCTCAATCGCAGTGAAATAGGGGCTTCTGCTGTAAGTGTCAGTGAAAGAGTGTCCAGTAAACACACACGCAGTGAAATTGTGCACATTTTCTGATTTTTTAAGTAGTTGAAGTGTTTTGAATACTCGCGCTCGCCACACTCGCCATAGTAAGCTACAGAGACATAGCGCATATGAGATAAATGACGTCAGTACATAATAACCGGTTTTGAATATTACTGAACCGATACCGAATTGTCAGCGTCTGCATCGCGGTGCACCGAAGAAACAATTAATTTTGACACCCCTAGTTTTTTGCTATTTCTGCTGAGAATTTTGGTAAAAATCTGCGTATTTCTACTGAATTATTTTGGGAGTATCATAACTAAAACTTTAATATGTGAAATAAAAATAAATATCTTTTTAACTTTTTTATTTAATGTTTAAAAATGCAAATCCAATTAGATTCACTTTATTTGGTAAACAAAGCAAGTCTCTCATCTAATATATCTACTAAAAGACAGAAAATATTACTTTACAAACTGCATTGTAAATAAATCAGATGAACATTTTCATATTAGTCAATAATAGTGCTGTAATTAATTTAAAAACGGAATAAATTTAGATTTACACACATTTACTCAAGTAAATAAACAGAATTAATGATGGGCTAAAAATCTGCGGAATTCTGCACGCGTAGATTCCGTATGGGCCTAGTCATGACAACCTGGCATGACAAAGACAACATAACTTGTCATAAATCTGTCATAAACATGATTGTCATTATATTGTGTAGTTCCTGTTTTCACAAATCCACTAGAGGGCGCCGTGTGCATTTTTGACCATCTTAAATACGTGCCATTTCTCATAAATCCACCAGAGGGTGCTGTAGACATTTCTACATATCTTGACATCCTTCTTGTGCGCGTTTGTGAGAGAAGGCCCACACACCCCCTTCCCTAAACCCAACCCGTAGTGTTTTCAAAAGCAAACTCGAAGAGAAAAGCTGTGTGCTTTTACCACAATTTCACACTGCTTTTCTTTTTTCTTTTTTAAACCTGTTTTCTGGAAAGATCCTTGGCCAGACTCAAGCCCTGGTCTACTTCAAACCCAAGTCTAACACTGTACAAGGTGAGCTACCGAGCAAACTGACCTTGCTGGAAAAGCCATCGATACGAAGATAATCAGTCAGCAGAAGCTTTCAACAGCATAAAGTTTTCAAAAGCATTCATTTTACACAAAATGCAGGCAGACGTAGCCCCAAGCTCATATTTTGTGGTTCCCAAAAATGTAGCCCTGGGCACATATTCTCAATCTGTCTGTCACCACGTTTAAGATCCGTTTTCTTTAAAAATCAGTGATCTTCACTGTCTGACTGAGATACGATATAAAGTGGGTTTCAGAATGTATAAGAAGCACTGCATTAAATTACATTGTTCCGCCGCTATGTCTTTAAAATATGGACGTCTATTTTACTTCCGTATTTTCAATGCAGGGTGTCTGCGGGGTCTTAAAATGTCTTAATTTCAAAAACTAAAACTTAGACCTTAAAAAGTCTTGCATTGTGTGTCTTAAATACTTTAAAAGAGGTCTTAATTTTCCTTTGTCCATGTAAAGCTACTCAATCGGTATAACCAACAATCCATCTAAATAAAAAACATTTAACAAAAGTAAAATCGATTAACTCTATTTACCATTATGGTTTAATTATCTTCCTTACATCCTTATAGTACAATTTGTTTATAAGTTCTCCATGTATTTATGCATAAATGTATGTTGTGAATACATTTAGTTTAATTCAGTTTTTAAAACTTGTCTCTTTTTTAAAGAAAACATATGGTTATATGTTAAACTGACATTTTGACATGTTATTTAAAATATGTGGCTAAGAAATAGCTGAGTTTTAATTTTAATGGCACAAATATAATATATATATATATATATATATATATATATATATATATATATATATATATATATATATATATATATATATATATATATATATATATATATACAGGGAGTGCAGAATTATTAGGCAAGTTGTATTTTTGAGGATTAATTTTATTATTGAACAACAACCATGTTCTCAATGAACCCAAAAAACTCATTAATATCAAAGCTGAATATTTGTGGAAGTAGTTTTTAGTTTGTTTTTAGTTTGAGCTATTTTAGGAGGATATCTGTGTGTGCAGGTGACTATTACTGTGCAGAATTATTAGGCAACTTAACAAAACACAAATATATACCCATTTCAATGATTTATTTTCACCAGTGAAACCAATATAACATCTCAACATTCACAAATATACATTTCTGACATTCAAAAACAAAACAAAAACAAATCAGTGACCAATATAGCCACCTTTCTTTGCAAGGACACTCAAAAGCCTGCCGTCCATGGATTCTGTCAGTGTTTTGATCTGTTCACCATCAACATTGCGTGCAGCAGCAACCACAGCCTCCCAGACACTGTTCAGAGAGGTGGACTGTTTTCCCTCCTTGTAAATCTCACATTTGATGATGGACCACAGGTTCTCTATGGGGTTCAGTCAGGTGAACAAGGAGGCCATGTCATTAGTTTTTCTTCTTTTAGACCCTTTCTTGCCAGCCACGCTGTGGAGTACTTGGACGCGTGTGATGGAGCATTGTCCTGCATGAAAATCATGTTTTTCTTGAAGGATGCAGACTTCTTCCTGTACCACTGCTTGAAGAAGGTGTCTTCCAGAAACTGGCAGTGGGACTAGGAGTAGGACTCCTCAACCTGAAAAGGCCCCACAAGCTCATCTTTGATGATACCAGCCCAAAACAGTACTCCACCTCCACCTTGCTGGCGTCTGAGTCGGACTGGAGCTCTCTGCCCTTTACCGATCCAGCCACGGGCCCATCAAGACTCACTCTCATTTCATCAGTCCATAAAACCTTAGAAAAATCAGTCTTGAGATATTTCTTGGCCCAGTCTTGACGTTTCAGCTTGTGTGTCTTGTTCAGTGGTGGTGGTTTTTCAGCCTTTCTTACCTTGGCCATGTCTCTGAGTATTGCACACCTTGTGCTTTTGGGCACTCCAGTGATGTTGCAGCTCTGAAATATGGCAAAACTGGTGGCATCTTGGCAGCTGCACGCTTGACTTTTCTCAGTTCATGGGCAGTTATTTTGCACCTTGGTTTTTGGTTTGGTTTTTCCACACGCTTCTTGCGACCCTGTTGACTATTTTGAATGAAACGCTTGATTGTTCGATGATCACGCTTCAGAAGCTTGGCAATTTTAAGAGTGCTGCATCCCTCTGCAAGATATCTCACTATTTTTGACTTTTCGGAGCCTGTCAAGTCCTTCTTTTGACCCATTTTGCCAAAGGAAAGGAAGTTGCCTAATAATTATGCACACCTGATATAGGGTGTTGATGTCATTAGACCACACCCCTTCTAATTACAGAGATGCACATCACCTAATATGCTTAATTGGTAGTAGGCTTTCGAGTCTATACAGCTTGGAGTAAGACAACATGCATAAAGAGGATGATGTGCTCAAAATACTCATTTGCCTAATAATTCTGCACTCCCTGTATATATATATATATATATATATATATATATATATATATATATATATATATATATATATATATATATATATATATATATATATATATATTGATGGGCCATTACAAAAAATCTTTCCCGTTTTGCCCTGTAAAAGTCTGAAATTTCAGTCATAATGGTCTTAAAAAGGTCTTTAAGCCTGGAGAATCCCTGTCAATGGAGTTTCAGCACTTGTCTGCTTCTCCTGATGGTGCTTACGTTTACACTGTCTTTCATTTCGTTATACACTTGAACAACTAAATGAATGCTTAAGTCTATTTACCTAATTGTATTTTAATTACATTACATCATTGATGATGTAAAAGGAACCGTATGAAATTAAACATAGTTGTCACGATCGCCAGTGATCCAACATTTGCAGATTTCTGGAGAACTACACATCTGTCACTATATGTACTACTACTCCCAGAAGTCTTTGCGCTCACTCACCAGTTCCTGATCCCCCTGATTACACACACGCAGCTGGAAGCTTATGATGGACTGATTACAAGTAGTATAAATACATCTTAGTAGTACAAATACAAATACACTTTGCTGAGTCTTGTTATACTATGAACAATTCAACCAGTGCAGTGCTTTAAAACAGTAGAAATGAATGCAATCGAAACCTAATCACACGCTATACACTTTACTACCCACAAGGGTGACGTTTGAATCAAAATTTGAAGCAGTCACATGGGTATAGGCGAAAATTAAGCTTCAGACATCACTGATCACGTGATTATGGCAAAATAAATCAAGCTGCAGGACACTGCTCCACTGCAAGATGTATCTTTTTTTTTATACGAAACCTCAGTGCACAACGTCACATCACTAGTTTTGACCCTTGTTTGTTTCTTTGTTTATGTTGCTTTACCACCTGTCCTGACCATTCGCCTGTACTCTGACTACGCTTTTGGATTATCTGCATGCTCCTGTCTCTCCCTGTTTTGACCTTTGCCTTCCTGATGAATCTCTTAATAAATTGCATTTGGATCCACACCTCTGTTGTCAGCCCGACTCAATGGAAGTTTATCATTGGCTGAAACCCACTAGAAAAACACATTGTGATGATGTAAGAAATGTCTGGTCATTTTATGTATATATTTTGTTCAGCTCTGCCATTATGGTTTGTTTAAAAAGCAGAATTGGAGGCGCAGGAAGTCAGCAGATGCTTTCAGACAACCTGATACTGGTGTTTTTTTTTTGTGTGTGTTGGAGTTCACTAGTCAGGCGGCGTCAGCAGTTTGGGATTGGGATATTCACTCTCTCTCTTTCTCTCTCTTTGGGTATTAGATTTCAGGAACCAGGACTATCTGTGGCATAACCAGATCTTCTGTAATCTCAGATAATGCTCCGGCTCCCTGACAGCGACAGGAAAGATGAGCAGATTACCTGATAGACAGCGCAATTAAGCATCATCCCCTTTTTTTTCTCTCTATCTCTTCTGCACTCTGAAATGCCATTTTGTGTTACATTAGGTGAGCCACACGCTTTCATTTTTCTGAGGAAAATATATATATTCATATCGGAGACTTCAGCGCTGTGCACACCTCTCGGGCATCAGTCAAGGATTTCATTATTATTTTATTTGTTTGTTTTGTTTGGTGCTCAGCTGAGGGACTGCAAATGGAGGATCTTGAAATAACCAACAGTCCTGTATTTATTTATTTATTTGTGTAGTATTTCCAGGAAAAGATGTTGAAAGTGATGTTCTGAGCTCAGTGCGAGTCAAAAAGCAGACAAAGGAGAAATAAATTGGTTGCTTTATCAGCAGATGATTGCTAGCTTCTATCATTTTATTCAGCATTGCGCTCCTGAATAGTAATTGTAGAAATTATTATATATATGTATTTTAATAACTTGAACATCTTCCAGTTCACATTGTTTACTGTAACATGAAAACAGTCATTACAATACAGGTACATTTAAAATGATCATTATTTATGATGGTAAATATGAGTTTTTCTTCAGTCTCGTATAGTTATTGTTTTATTTTTCATTTGCTTGTTTGGTTTTGGTTTATTAATTTATATGATTGCTTATTATTTACTTGCTTATTTTACTTTTACTATTGTTTGTTTGTTATTTAGTTTGAATTTAATTAATTTATTTGTTTATTTATTTATTTTCCTTAAACATTGTACCCTAAACTAGAGAAGATGGATGGATGGTGGATGGATAAATGGATGAATAGATAGATGTACTGTGTATTTATATGGCACGTTTATCATATATGGCGGGGGGTCTCTCCACACCACCACCAGTGTGCAGCATCCACGTAGATGATGCGACTGCAGCCACAGGACAATGGGGCCAGTGGGGCCTGGTTGGGAGGCCGATGGGTAAGGGCCAATGAAGGGGATTTGGCAAGGGCACCGGGGTTACACCCCTACTCTTTACCAGAAGTGCCATAGGGATATTAATGAGCACAGAGAGTCAGGACCTTGGTTTAACCTCTCATCCGAATGACGGTGCTCACTGACAGTATATTCTCCCCTTCACTGGTTGGTTGGTTAGGGTTGGTTAGGGTTGGATAGGGTTGGTTGGTTAGGGTTGGTTGATTAGGGTTGGTTGGTTATAGTTGGTTCGGCTTGGTTGGTTAGAGATAGTTAGGGATGGTTTATTAGGGTTGGTTTGGGTTGGTTGGTTTGGGTTAGTTGGTTAGGGATGGTTAGGGTTGGTTGGCTATGGTTGGTTGGTTAGGTTTGGTTCGGGCTGGTTGTTTAGGGATGGTTTGGGTTGGTTGGTTAGGGTTGGTTGGGTTAGGGCTTGTTGGTTAGGGTTGGTTGTTTAGGGTTGGTTCGGGTTAGTTTAAGATGGTTAGGGTTGGTTTGCTAGGGTTGGTTAGGGCTGGTTGGTTCGGGTTGGTTGTTTAGGGATGGTTGGTTAGGGTTGGTTGGCTAGGGTTGGTTAGGGCTGGTTGGTTCGGGTTGTTTGTTTAGGGATGGTTAGGGTTGGTTACAGTTGGCTGGTTAGGGTTAGTTAGGGTTGGTTGGTTAGGGTTGGTTTGAGTTGGTTGCTTAAAGATGGTTAGGCTTGGTTGGTTAAGGTTGATTGGTTAGGGTTGGTTGGTTAGGGCTGTTGATTAGGGTTTGATTTTTTAGGTTTGGTTAGAGTTGGTTTGGGGTTGTTTAGAGATGGTTAGGGTTGGTTGGTTAGGGTTGGTTAAGGTTGGTTGGTTGGTTGGGGCTGGTTGGTTAGGGTTGTTTGGTTCGGGTTGGTTGTTTAGGGATGGTTGGTTAGTGTTGGTTGGCTAGGGTTGGTTGTTTAGGCTGGTTGCTTAGGGTTGGTTGGTTAGGGTTGGTTCGGGTTGGTTAAAGATGGTTAGGGTTGGTTGGTTAGGGATGGTTAGGGTTGGTTGGCCAGGGTTGGTTAGGGTTGGTTCGGGATGGTTAGGGTTGGTTGGCTATGGTTGGTTGGTTAGGTTTGGTTCGGGCTGGTTGTTTAGGGATGGTTTGGGTTGGTTGGGTTAGGGCTTGTTGGTTAGGGTTGGTTGTTTAGGGTTGGTTCGGGTTAGTTTAAGATGGTTAGGGTTGGTTTGCTAGGGTTGGTTAGGGCTGGTTGGTTCGGGTTGGTTGTTTAGGGATGGTTGGTTAGGGTTGGTTGGCTAGGGTTGGTTAGGGCTGGTTGGTTCGGGTTGTTTGTTTAGGGATGGTTAGGGTTGGTTACAGTTGGCTGGTTAGGGTTGGTTGGTTAGGGCCGGTTGGTTAGGGTTGGTTTGGGTTGGTTGCTTAAAGATGGTTAGTCTTGGTTGGTTAGGGTTGATTGGTTAGGGTTGGTTGGTTAGGGCTGTTGATTAGGGTTTGTTTTTTTTAGGATTGGTTAGAGTTGGTTTGGGGTTGTTTAGAGATGGTTAGGGTTGGTTGGTTAGGGTTGGTTGTTTAGGGTTGGTTAAGGTTGGTTGGTTGGTTGGGGCTGGTTGGTTAGGGTTGTTTGGTTTGGGTTGGTTGGTTAGGGTTAGTTGGCTAGGGTTGGTTAGGGTTGGTTGTTTAGGGCTGGTTGCTTAGGGTTGGTTGGTTAGGGTTGATTGGGGTTGGTTAAAGATGATTAGGGTTGGTTGGTTAGAGATGGTTAGGGTTGGTTGGCCAGGGTTGGTTAGGGCTTGTTGGTTAGGGTTGGTTCGGGTTGGTTGTTTAGGGGATGGTTGGTTAGGGTTGGTTGGCTAGGGTTGGTTGTTTAGGGCTGGTTGCTTAGGGTTGGTTGGTTAGGGTTGGTTCGAGTTGGTTAAAGATGGTTAGGGTTGGTTGGTTAGGGATGGTTAGGGTTGGTTGGCCAGGGTTGGTTAGGGTTGGTTCGGATTGGTTGTTTAGCGATGGTTGGTTGGTTAGGGATGGTTACAGTTGGCTGGTTAGAGTTAGTTAGGTTTGGTTGGTTAGGGCTGGTTGGTTAGGGTTGGTTCGGGTTAGTGTTGTTTAGGGTTGGTTTGTTAGGGTTAGTGTTGGTTCGGGTTAGTGTTGGCTAGGGTTGGTTTGGTTAGTGTTGGTTAGGGTTGGTTCGGGTTAGTGTTGGTTAGGGTTAGTGTTGGTTAGGGTTGGTTCGGGTTAGTGTTTGTTAGGGTTAGTGTTGGTTAGGGTTGGTTAGTTAAGGTTAGTGCTGGTTAGCGTTGGTTGGTTAGGATTGGTTTGTTAGGGTTAGTGTTGGTTAGGGTTGGTTATACATACTGTTGCACCTCAGACGATAATTTCATTATTAATTTATTTGTATTTATTTATTTTTTTGCATTTTATTTATTAAACTTGAAATGTATACCAAAGAGACAAATGTAGGTTTTATTTTTATTTAATTTTTTTTAATTTATCATCAATGTTGTACCTTAAATAAATAAATTAAAGCAGTTACTATATATATATATATATATATATATATATATATATAAACAGTATATATATTCACATTTTAAGCAACATTTTAAGAAACATTAAAGCCTTCAGTACTTCTGCTGCGAGTGCAGAATTTCTTCTTAAGAATTTTATATGTAAGCAGCAAACTTTCAGCGTTCCTCCACTCACTGAAGAGCCGGAGTGTGAATTCCCAGCACGTTTCACAAATGAAGGATCCATTCAGTTCACGTACTGTATTCGCTGTAATTTAAATGCAAGATCACCCTCAGCACACACACCCGGAGCCCCTCCTCTCTCTCGCACACACACACACACACACACACACACACACACACACACACACACACACACACACACACACACACACACACACACACACACACACCACACACACACACACACACACACACACACACACACTTCAGTCCATTTAAAAAGATAGTTTACATCCCCTACTGCTAAATAAACCTTTCTGCATGTTTACACTCCTTTTTTTAAATGGTGTATTGGTTTAGTAGCATTTATTTAGCTGTCGTCAGCTGGTCTCTGAGTGCAGGAAATTTTAGGTTTTACTATCCTCATGGGGACATTTGATACTTTACACCCCCTCTCCCCCTCACACACACACACACACACGTTATTCATGCAAGTGTTTTAGCTTCAGTTTCCGAATGAATTCAGCACCACGGACAGCATCCAACAATAGAAAATCTCCAGTCTGTGAATGTGAATAAATCGGAACGTCTTGAGGTGCTTTAAGAGAACGCCTGCTGGGATCATCAGAAATATGTACGTTTCGCGAAAATTGGATGTTTCTTTAAAGTCACATGTGTGCTTTTGATTAATTAATACGCATTTGCATGAAGAGGTGGTATGAAATTGGGGGTTCTCTGTTCTTTTTTCTGTCTTATGCATTTATCTCTCTCTTGCAATTCAATTCAATTTCAGCATGACCGTATTTAATACAATAATGCCAAAGCTTGAAATAAGTGGACAAATATAAAAATATAACAACAATAAATATATAAAAAGAACAAAATATC
>LR812536.1:68081393-68086393 GCA_903798195.1 Danio kyathit
ACCGTGAATCTCCTCTCACCACTCCCATTTACCGGCGGCTGAACTGCAGAAACGCGTCCGATCACCGAATCACCGAAAATACGCATCTCGGAAACATACGCGTCTCTTTTCTTTTTCCTTTTTTTTTTGTTATTTTGCATGGGATTAAATCGTCGGAAGGAGGTTGCCTGTGACTTGGGATACTGTTTTGGATGTATTGGGACTTGCAATGATCGCACGGATTAGATTGTGGCGCTAATAAAAAGGATGAGTTTGCGCGCAAGTGTTTTCGCGTTTGTTTCGCGCTGATCGAACGCTCCGCTGTGATGTGGATACTTGTCAAGGACATCGTGCGTGATAAATGAGGAGAAACGACGGCGATGCTGGAAAACACTCTGCTTTTGTGATATTTGGCGATGCTCTTCGGCTGTCAAGTCGTCAGAGAGTTCGTGCGCGCGCTTTGAGGACTATAGGACCCGTCGGACCCGCGAGAAGAGTAAAGTTGAGCTGAGGTTGGATCCTGATATCACAAAAAAGCAAGGTAGGATTTGCTCCAATGTAAAGCGCGCTATGTGTGCTAAATGGGGGGGCATTGTTACTTGGATGCTTCTGACCTTTTCATGATGAGAGATCTGTTTTAGTGAAGGATGCATGAAGATGAGAGGCTTGCATAGCGTTGATGTGATGCATGATAATCGCTGCTTTACAATGCATCGCTATTCATGCGAGTGTGAGTGATTTCAGGACCGCGGACAGCGCGTGTTTAACGCCATCTGCATGCGAATTGATGCTTTAGTGCAATTAGAATGTGCTGGGTTATAGAATGCACAGCTATTGGTGTGTCATACTGTACTTTTCTGCTTTTGAACACCTTTAGACTGGCACTCAGAGCGATGAGAGAAAGCGTAGAGATCGTGAAGGTCATTTTTGACAGAAATCTAACATCCTGAAGAAAGCTGTGACCCTGAACTGGCTGTGCTTTGCTGTGTTGCCATGTGACAGACAGACAGCGGTGCTGCGCATCCCAATACTGCGATTCCTCTCAGCCAAAAATAGCCATGGCAGGAGGAGAATCACCAGCGCTGACTGCCTTTATTAGATATGAATCACGATCAGATGTCTAAAAATGCACTGATTGGGCTTCACCGGCTGACTCGTGTCTCTGTGTCCGGTAATTGGTTTGTGCCGCACCTACAGTAAGTTAGCAAATGTCTGATGCCCTGTGGAAATGCATGCAATTATACTGGCCTTTTGAGTGTGTTGGAGCGCTGGAATAACTTTAGCCTTCATCTCTGCCAGGCAACTCAAATTAAACACACTATTGAGCTTGAGGAATATGTTGCGATTGAAAAAGGTTAAGCGTTTAAAATCAATAGATGATTTTTTTTATATGTGACCCTGGATTACAAAAATCGGTCTTTAAACAAGTACCATAATAATAAAAATCGATATATATATATATATATATATATATATATATATATATTTATTTATTTTTCACTGATGCATGGGTGATTGGTTGGAATTTTTTGGCAGAGATACCAATATTGGAATAGTGGAAGATCTGTATGAGTTTTCAAAAAATCCAAATTTATTGGGAAAATCACTTTAAAGTTGTGCAAATTAAGGACTTAGTAATGCATTTTATTAATCAAAAATGTATTTTTTTATATATTTACAGTAGGAAATTTGCTAAATGTCTTCATGGAATATGATCTTTACTTAATATTCTAATGGTTTTGGCAAAAATGCATACATAATTCAATACAATGCATTTTTGGCTATTACTACAAGCATATCCATGCAACATAAGGCTTTTAAAATAATACAACTTTCATTTTTAATTTAATGTGTGCATAAAAAATAATAGTAGATGAGCTTTTAATAAAGCCATAATAATTTTTATAAAAAAATCCACTAAACAAATGCATACATACGTAAGTCAGAATTATTAGCCCCCCTGTTTATTTTTCTCCCCAATTTTGTTTAACGGAGAGAAGATTTTTTTAGCATATTTCTAATCATAATAGTTTTAATAACTCATCTCTAATAACTGATTTATTTTCTCTTTGTCATGATGACAGTAAATAATATTTGACTAGATATTCTTCAAGACACTTCTATACAGCTTAAAGTGACATTTAAAGGCTTAACTAGGTTAATTAGGGTAACTAGACAGGTTAGGGTAATTAGGCAAGTTATTGTATAACGATGGTTTGTTCTGGAGACAATTGAAAAAAATATAGCTTAAAGGGGCTAATAATTTTGACCTTAAAATGGTTTTAAAAAAATTAAAAACTGCTTTTATTCTAGCCGAAATAAAACAAATAAGACTTTCTCTAGAAGAAAAAATATCAGACATGCTGTGAAAATTTCCTGAATCTGTTAAACATCATTTGGAAAACATATATATATATATATATATAAAAAAAAAAAAAAATTCAAAGGGGGGCTAATAATTCTGACTTCAACTGTATATATATATATATATATATATATATATATATATATATATATATATACTGTATATATTGTTAGTCATACCTCGATAACATCTTAATTAACCTTTTTAGGGACTTTTGAAATATTTTTATATTATTTATAATATTTTTATTTAATAGTTTATACCTGTTTGTCGGGATTTTTCCCATCATTTAATAAAAATTGATATTTATACAGCTTATATTCAGCTTTCATTGATGCATGTGAGGTGGTTGGTTGGGATTGCACAATATTTGGCAGAGATACCAATATTGGAAAATCTGTAATCTAAATGTTACAAAAAAATCCAAATTTATTGAGAAAATCACTTTAAAGTTGTGCAAATTAAGTACTTAGTAATGCATTTTACTAATCAAAAATGTATTTATGATATATTTACAGAAGGAAATTTGCTATATGTCTTCATGGAAAATGATCTTTACTCAATATACTAATGGTTTTTTTGCATAAATGTATACATAATTCAAAACTATGTATTTTGGCTATTATTACAAATATATCCATTAACATAATAACAATTTATTTTTTAATTGAATGTGTGCATAAATAAACAATAGCAGATGAGCTTTTAATAAAGTATTATTTTTTTCATACATTAAAAAAGTAAAAATCTCCTAAAGAAATGCATTGCATGCACACATACAGTTGAAGTCAGAATTATTAGCCCCCCTGAATTATTAGCCCCCCTGTTTATTTTTTCCCAATTTCTGTTTAATGAAGAGAATATTTTTTTCAACACATTTCTAAACATAATAGTTTTAATAACTCATCTCTAATAACTGATTTATTTTCTCTTTGCCATGATGACAGTAAATAATATTTGACTAGATATTCTTCAAGACACTTCTATACAGCTTAAAGTGACATTTAAAGGCTTAACTAGGTTAATTAGGGTAACTAGGCAGGTTAGGGTAATTAGGCAAGTTATTGTATAACGATGGTTTGTTCTGTAGACGAGAAAAAAAATAGCTTAAAGGGGCTAATAATTTTGACCTTAAAATGGTGTTTAAAAAATTTAGAACTGCTTTTATTCTAGCCGAAATAAAACAAATAAGACTTTCTCCAGAAGAAAAAATATTATCAGACATATTGTGAAAATTTCCTTGCTCTGGTAAACATCATTTGGGAAATATTTAAAAAAGAAGAAAAAATCCAAAGGGGGGCGAATAATTCTGACTTTTACTGTACATACATACATACATACATACATATATACATGGATGCATGCATAATGATTTAACACACCAATTAAAATGTCCTTCAGTATAACAGCAATATCTCAGATGGGATAGTGGGCCAAATCAAAGGTTACAATGGGCCAACTTTGACCCGCAGGCCTAGGGCTGCACAGTTAATCGAAAAAAGATTGTGATCTCGATTCGACCCTACACAAGATCTTCATCCAGCATTTCTACAATTCAGCCAAATATATTTTTAAGATCAGGAGAGAAGCGTAAAAGGCGGTCACTAGGCATGGGCCGGTATAAGATTCTGACGGTATGATAACCTTCGATAAAAATATCACGGTTTCACGGTATCACGGTATTGTGATTACTGCTCTAAAATATATTCTTTTTAAATGTCTGGGTAAAAAACTAAAAGTTTTTTTCCCCTTTGAACACAATATATTTTATTTTGAGAAACATTTATAATATTTTGGAGCAGTAAACGTGCCAGGCTAAATAATGAAAATGAATCATTGACTTCTGCTGTCTTCATTAGTTTCAAAAACACAAATTTAAAAGGGCATCATTGGATATCTTTTCTGCTGGAGATGTTGTTGTTAAAAAAAATGTAAAAAAAAAAATCTTACACATACCTTAGGAACGGTATTAGAGAAAATTTTGGCGGTATGATAACCTTGACTTTTCCAAACCGCGGTATACCTTGAAAACGGTTATCGTCCCATGCCTAGCGGTCACACAAGTCTACACATCATATTATGTACGTTACTCAGCAACATGGACACCTCCAAATGGCACTGAAAGTGTCACATACTGTATTTCTAAGGTATAATTCACCCATACATATCATTTCTGTCTTAATATAATAATGTATTCATGGTGGCGAAATCACGCATGAGCTGACGCATTGTTCGTTTACTACAGAGAGGATGCACGCATGCACGCCATGTCCACTGTAGTAAACAGAACCTGCAGAGGCTGTGAATAACAGCTAATAAAGTTGTAAATAACGTTCAGTTTGTTGCACAGAGTGAGCGTTTGAGAGGGAAGTATGATTTGCATGTGTGTTTTTTTCAGGCAGCTATGACATGAGCCACACTCGGCAGTGAAAGTGAAACTGAAAGCGCGCATCATATGAATGATCATATCGCATTATAGAGTTATGATTATGTCAAGCATTTGACATGTTTATCTTTCATAGCGAACACAGAGTGTTGTGCATGAAAATAAGGGTTTAACAGTGTCAGTATAACTACTCTAGCCTATATAATGTTGAATATAATGCACGAGGTGAATCTGATCATGACCAATGTTTTGATTGAGACATCAATAAAA
>LR812536.1:68091393-68093893 GCA_903798195.1 Danio kyathit
CCGCGTCCTTTAGAAACTCCAAACACCGACCACACGTAAAGCAAACCGCGTTAAGCTGCTCATGTGTTTGCCACAAAACGGGCAAAACAACCCTCGATCGCAGGCCATGTTCGGTCACCATAAACTGTATTTACACCATATACTCCACAACACGAATTGACCGCGCTCACCACCAACGACAACAACACTTTTCCCCGTGTCACTTCCGGTGTGTGGTACATTCCCTTTCCGTTAGGAATCTGTAATTGTAAATTTGTTTCGTGACTGGTAAAAGTGTTTTGCGTCTTGTTAATTTTTTTCTAAAATGTAAATTTGTTTCGTCCATGGTAAAATCGTTTTTCCTATGTAATTGTGTCTTATGATAGTTAAAAATGTTTTTCAAAATGTACATTTGTCTCGAACTTTGTAAAAGTGTTTCACACTTTGTAATGTTGTTTTGCACTTCCCGGCCACCGTAGATTTCTGCCATAAATACACTTACAGCTTTACACCAGAACATGACAAACAAACAAACATGAACAGTAAGAACAGACAGAAATAAAATAAACAGAACAACTGAAACCTTACACACGCTAATTTAAGTAAATGCTCAAATTGTAAACATTGAAGATATTTGGATTACACATACAGTACAGTGTGTGTTACATAAATAACGGCATGACTGAAGTCAGCATAACACTGAACATCATCCCCTATCAAGTTTGTTAGTTAGTATTAGTACTTAGAAACAGGAACAGGAACTCCCTAAAGTGTGTATATATATATACACTCACCGGCCACTTTATTAGGTACACCTGTCCAACTGCTCGTTAATGCAAAATTTTTATCAGCCAATCAAATGGCAGCAACTCAATGCATTTAGGCATGTAGACATGGTCAAGATGATCTGCTGCAGTTCAAAGTGAGCATCAGAATGGGGAAGAAAGGGGATTTAAGTGACTTTGAACGTGGCATGGTTGTTGGTGCCAGACGGGCTGGTCTGAGTATTTCAGAAACTGCTGATCTACTGGGATTTTCACACACAACCATCTCTAGGGTTTACAGAGAATGGTCTGAAAAAGAGGAAATATCCAGTGAGCGGCAGTTCTGTGGGCGCAAATGCCTTGTTGATGCCAGAGGTCAGAGGAGAATGGCCAGACTAGTTCCAGCTGATAGAAAGGCAACAGTAACTTCCTACTTCCAGCAGGATAACGCACCATGTCATAAAGCACGAATCATCTCAGACTGTGTGATGCTATCATGTCAATATGTCAAAATCTCTGAGGAATATTTCCAGTACCTTGTTGAATCTATGCCACGAAGGATTAAGGCAGTTCTGAAGGCAAAAGAGGGTCCAACCCGGTACTAGTAAGGTGTACCTAATAAAGTGGCCGGTGAATATATTGGCATTATTTAAACCAGAAATATGATTTGAAAAAATCTGAATTTTTAATGGAAAAATATTGAATGGTCGATTATTTTCAGACTTTTAACCTTACAATTCTGAGTTTATATCTCACAATGCAGATATATGTGTGGAATGAAAGTATTTAAATGGCTTATTTTTTTTACTGTGTTTTATATTAATAATAGAATATAACAGTGAAGTGCTGCGATATAAAACAAAATCATAAAACGATTTGGTGATCTCTGTGGAGTGATTGAAGGGTTGTGTTCAACTGACACGCATCTGGAAGAGATAGAAATAACATACAATCATGTGAGATTAGCAGAGATAAAGCCCTTAAATAATGTCTGAACACGCGATGCACACACGTCTGCGCTTCAGGAAGAACAGAGAAACATTAATGCTGAGAATGAACTATAAAGCCAAACGGAGAGGAAGACTGTGGTGAATGAAGAGCGAGCGCAGTGCTGTATGGGGGAAAATCAAAAGTAAGAGTCAGCATGTGGGCGCCAGTGTAGGGAGGCTCGCTTTTTTGCCGTGAATAATAATAAAAAAGTAAAGTTTTCCTCATAATCTTTCTCCTAATTCTGAGTTAAAATCGTGCTGTTGTCTTTATTACACTGTACATAATGACACGGTTGCCTTAATTTTTATGTTGAATCAAATTAACGTTATGAGTCATTTTAACTTAAATTTCATGAAACGGGCTTAAAACAGCTTGTGTAGCTTACATAGTTAACTTAGTTTTGTTATAATTAATATATATAAACTTATGCTGTCATGACCTCTTGATCATATAATAATTCAGTGTTATTATTATTATTATTATTATTATTATTATTATTATTATTATTTCAATATGTAAATATGATAGATTTTTACATTTAAACAATATTTAGTGAAATAAAAAATAATAATAGTGTTTTTTTTTTCATAAAATTGTAATTCATCGTACAGTTTACATCTCACAAATTTAATTGAATACAATGTATTTATTAATTTATTTATTTGGATACATTTGAATTTACATACTGGGATTTAGATTTGTTTGTGTATGTATTTTTCCAGAAATTAAGAAAAATAAAATAAAAATATAAATATGAAGAAATTATT
>LR812536.1:68098893-68102097 GCA_903798195.1 Danio kyathit
TAGTAGTTGTAGTAGTTAATCCCCAAATAATAACAATAATTATTGTTATTATTTTTATTATTTTTTATTATTATTATTTTATTAATTTTATTATTGTTGTTTTTATAGTAATAATAATAATTATTGTAATTTTTTTTTATCATCATTGTAACCATTCATCATTTTTAGTTTTATTTGTACCATTACTGTAAAACACACTATTATTTATTTACATATTTATTTATAAATTTTTTATTTGTATATTTGTATGACTATAATTCTGCTATATGTGTGCGGTGCAGGTCTGAAGTGATTTCTGCGCTTCTCGTATTACTGTACGCGTTTCTCTCTGGATTACAGCGCTTTGCAGAGAGTTTATCATTCTCTCCGCCTCTGTCATCTCAATACATAAAGCAAAGACATGCAAGAATTGCCCACGCTCTAACAAGATCTCCTCATTTAGCTCTTTTATTAAAATATAATGACGCGTTTGAAGTTAATGTTCTGAAATCTTCATACGGATGAAGCAGCATTGCATAAATATCTCTCTGAGCTTCGCCGCACGGCTGGACATGATTGTGTTTTTATTTTTCTAACGGCTCTGTATGTGAAATGTATTTAATAAAGCACAGGGCTTTTCATAATGCCTGTATTATTCATAGATCATATATTGAGTTATGGATAGCGATGTGCGATGAAGGCTGTAAACAAGAAAATTAAAGGTCAACATTTACATGCAAAGCAAACGTGAGGCGGATTTAATGAAGTACATTTGTTATTCCTTGACAAATTTTGGCCAAGTGTTGTTACAAATACAAGTTTCAAGGTAAACCATGGTAAATTTTCTGATGTTAGTATTACCATTAAAAATTTTCATCTTCATTGTAACTGTGATGGGCGACATGATGGCTTATTGGTTAGCACTGTGGCCTCACAGCAAGAAGGTTGCTGGTTCAAGTCCGGGCTGGGTCAATTGGCATTTCTGTGTGGAGTTGGATTTCCCATTAGTTAGAGCTCTTAGAGAGTAATATGTCAAAAAAATATGCCTACCTTGCAAATTTTCACCAAAAACTGTTGACATGGCAGGAGTGATTTCCTTGTTTTTGACTTTAATGGTAAAAGCAACGTTGTGACAAGTGCTGTTGATTGAGTTAGTGACAACTAGTGGATGTTTTGGCATAACATACGTCAACCAGACGGTAGAGATGGCTCAATCAGGTTTAGTTAAGTTGATAAAATACAGTCACAGGGCTCGAAATTGCGATCATTTTAGTCGCACATGCATTTGTGCATATACTTGTTGTGTGCGGCCGGTTTTGACTGCAAAATGTTCACTGAATGCGCGGATTTAGGAGACATTCACGCAGAATGCATCTTCATCACGCGAAATGCAGCGCTCAGGAATAGTTTAAAACTGTTGACATGTCAACTTGCTGCAGTAAACAAAGCCCACAATGCTTGCCCCACCTTTGTGCTCTTCTTATTGGCCCACTGCTCTAGAACTGAACGCGAATGGATTGGTTAATATCAGCTGTCAATCACTCAGTCAATGCCTTCTGGCTTGGGATGGCAGAGAGCGACAACCGCGAAAATGTAAAGCGCTGAAGATGAGAATGAAAATAACACTGACAGATTTGGTTTTAGAAACCACCTAAAGTTACTAATAATGGCACATCTGATTATGTGTAATGTTAATCCACCATCTACACTTATCGAAGAGTGAATAAAAGACTTCCATTGGCTTCAAGTCCGCTATGAAAACAACTAAAGCATTCACTGTAAAGTCTGTGGGGTGGAATTTTCAGGTAACTGTTTGCCACATCTAGCACGAGAGGTTCTGTTTAAAGGTGCTGTATGTACGTTTTTGACTCTTCTAAAGCATAAAAATACGTTTGCAAATATTTAAGAAACATCCCAAGTGAACATACTTATTTAACTGAAAAAACAATGCTGAAGTCAGATATTCTGCTGTCTTTGTTTAGGTAAAGTTAACCTGCAGAATGCCAGTTTAGCCAATATATTTCAGCACTCCGGGTTGCCTTGTTGGAAAACAGCGTATTTCATTCATTCATTCATCCAGAAAGGCTCTGAAAGCATGCGCCCGTGACCGAAATGGACAGTATCAGACGTGGAAATGAGACAGATTAAGTTCCACATGTTGTTATTAATTAGCAAATGATATAAATATTACGAGCGTAAACATTAGGCGAGCAGGTTACATTGTAATCTCGTGTCCTAACAACACGCAAACAGCAGTTTGGCTGTTTGCACCAGACGAAACACGACAGAAATGTAAACACAGCCTTTCAGAAGCACAGAATATGCACTCGCTCACGAAACCGTAAGGTTTAGAATCTATTCAAACTCACATTGTTAGCATTTAGCACTGAATAAAGGTATACTTTAGCACTGAATAAAAATGAGGTGCACTGTCATAGGTTTCACATGTTCAGCTGTGAGAAATAGAAGACCGTTCTAATATATCAATTCAAGGTGTTGGTTAGAACTAAAACTCCTTTTAATATGGAGAATATTCCCTCTATTGCGTGTCGTTGCTTTTATTTAGAACACAGTTTAAATCACTCGCTCCCAGAGGTGTAAAGAGTACCTGAAAACCATACTTGAGTAAAAGTACAGATACCTTACTGTAGAAATTACTCCATTACAAGTTACAAGTCACCAATTCCAATAAGACTTGAGTAAAAGTATTAAAGTATCCGATTTTAAAAGAACTTAAGTATTTTACTCATACTGAATGTAATAAAACACAAACTCACAGCTTAATGCACTTGATGCAAAATGTATAATTTTAGTGATACATTTATTCACAAAAAAAAAAAAAAGCTAAAATATAGTCATGTCGCAGTGATTTTGCCATATCAGTAACTGTATTAATTTTTGGTAACATTATACTTACAATACCATTGTAAAGTCAGACATAATTTGACTAAA
Source organism: Danio kyathit (assembly GCA_903798195.1). Taxonomy (NCBI): domain Eukaryota; kingdom Metazoa; phylum Chordata; class Actinopteri; order Cypriniformes; family Danionidae; genus Danio; species Danio kyathit. Next base: position 68,101,825 of record LR812536.1, read on the forward strand.
TTCACATTAAATAGACTCTTACCTCAATGTGTTTTTTTAAATTTGAAGATAAATTCTTAAAAGCACTTATTTTTGTGGTTCGTGGCAAACAAAGTAGACACTGCATCCTGTAAGAGCCATTCTGTATATCGGCAAATGAAAACATTTCTTTCAGATAAGGCCATGGATGATCATCAGTGCTGTCACTGCTTGATGTGCCGGCTTCAGCTTCATCACTGGCTGCAGCCATGTCTCTAATTAAACACCTGGTATTAGGCAAGCTGCTAATTCACA
>LR812536.1:68102197-68112197 GCA_903798195.1 Danio kyathit
GAAGAAACGACGGCGATGCTGGAAAACACTCTGCTTTTGTGATATTTGGCGATGCTCTTCGGCTGTCAAGTCGTCAGAGAGTTCGTGCGCGCGCTTTGAGGACTATAGGACCCGTCGGACCCGCGAGAAGAGTAAAGTTGAGCTGAGGTTGGATCCTGATATCACAAAAAAGCAAGGTAGGATTTGCTCCAATGTAAAGCGCGCGCACTGTATGTGTGCTAAATGGGGGGGCATTGTTACTTGGATGCTTCTGACCTTTTCATGATGAGAGATCTGTTTTAGTGAAGGATGCATGAAGATGAGAGGCTTGCATAGCGTTGATGTGATGCATGACAATCGCTGCTTTACAATGCATCGCTATTCATGCGAGTGTGAGTGATTTCAGGACCGCGGACAGCGCGTGTTTAACGCCATCTGCATGCGAATTGATGCTTTAGTGCAATTAGAATGTGCTGGGTTATAGAATGCACAGCTATTGGTGTGTCATACTGTACTTTTCTGCTTTTGAACACCTTTAGACTGGCACTCATAGAGCGAGTGCGATGAGAGAAAGCGTAGAGATCGTGAAGGTCATTTTTGACAGAAATCTAACATCCTGAAGAAAGCTGTGACCCTGAACTGGCTGTGCTTTGCTGTGTTGCCATGTGACAGACAGACAGCGGTGCTGCGCATCCCAATACTGCGATTCCTCTCAGCCAAATATAGCCATGGCAGGAGGAGAATCACCAGCGCTGACTGCCTTTATTAGATATGAATCACGATCAGATGTCTAAAAATGCACTGATTGGGCTTCACCGGCTGACTCGTGTCTCTGTGTCCGGTAATTGGTTTGTGCCGCACCTACAGTAAGTTCGCAAATGTCTGATGCCCTGTGGAAATGCATGCAATTATACTGGCCTTTTGAGTGTGTTGGAGCGCTGGAATAACTTTAGCCTTCATCTCTGCCAGGCAACTCAAATTAAACACACTATTGAGCTTGAGGAATATGTTGCGATTGAAAAAGGTTAAGCGTTTAATATCAATAGATGATTTTTTTTATATGTGACCCTGGATTGCAAAAATCGGTCTTTAAACAAGTACCATAATAATAAAAATCGATATATATATATATATATATATATATATATATATATATATATATATATATATATATATTTATTTATTTATATATTTATTTATTTATTTATTTATTTATTTATTTATTTATTTTTTACTGATGCATGGGTGGTTGGTTGGAATTTTTTGGCAGAGATACCAATATTGGAATAGTGGAAGATCTGTATGAGTTTTCAAAAAATCCATATCTATTGGGAAAATCACTTTAAAGTTGTGCAAATTAAGGACTTAGTAATGCATTTTATTAATCAAAAATGTATTTTTTTTTATATTTACAGTAGGAAATTTGCTAAATGTCTTCATGGAATATGATCTTTACTTAATATTCTAATGGTTTTGGCAAAAATGCACATATAATTCAATACAATGCATTTTTGGCTATTACTACAAGCATATCCATGCAACATAAGGCTTTTAAAATAATACAACTTTCATTTTTAATTTAATGTTTGCATAAAAAATAATAGTAGATGAGCTTTTAATAAAGCCATAATAATTTTTATTTAAAAATCCCCTAAACAAATGCATACATACAGATGAAGTCAGAATTATTCGCCCCCCTGTTTATTTTTCTCCCAAATTTTGTTTAACGGAGAGAAGATTTTTTTCAGCACATTTCTAAACATAATAGTTTCTCATCTCTAATAACTGATTTATTTTATCTTTGTCATGATGACAGTAAATAATATTTTACTAGATATTTTTCAAGACACTTCTATACAGCTTAAAGTGACATGTAAAGGCTTAACTAGGTTAATTAGGTTAACTAGGCAGGTTAGGGTAATTAGGCAAGTTATTGTATAATGATGGTTTGGTCTGTAGACTATTGAAAAAAAAATTAGCTTAAAGGGGCGAATAATATTGACCCTAAAATGGCTTTTAAAAATTTAAAACTGCTTTTATTCTAGCCGAAATAAAACAAATAAGACTTTCTCCAGAAGAAAAAATATTATCAGACATACTGTGAAAATTCCCTTGCTCTGGTAAACATCATTTGGGAAATATAAAAAAAAAACAAAAAAAATTCAAAGGGGGGCGAACAATTCTGACTTCAACTGTATATGTATGTATACTGTGTGTATATATATATATATATATATATATATATATATATATATATATATATATATATATATATATATATATATATATATATATATATATATATATATATATTTATATATACTTTATATATTGCTATTCATACCCCGATAACTTCTTAATTAACCTTTTTAAGGACTTTTGAAATATTTTTATATTATTTATAATATTTTTATTTAAATATATTAGGTTATACCTGTTTGTCGGGATTTTTCCCATCATTTAATATAAAATTATATTTATACAGCTTATATTCAGCTTTCATTGATGCATGTCAGGTGGTTGGTTGGGATTGCACAATATTTGGCAGAGATACCAATATTGGAAGATCTGTAATCTAAATGTTACAAAAAAAATCCAAATGTATTGAGAAAATCACTTTAAAGTTGTGCAAATTAAGTACTTAGTAATGCATTTTACTAATCAAAGATGTATTTATGATATATTTACAGAAGGAAAATTGCTAAATGTCTTCATGGAAAATGATCTTTACTCAATATTCTAATGATTTTTGGCATAAATGCATACATAATTCAAAACTATGTATTTTGGCTATTATTACAAATATATGCATTAACATAATAACAGTTTATTTTTTAATTGAATGTGTGCATAAATAAACAATAGTAGATGAGCTTTTAATACAGTATTAATTATTTTCATACATTAAAAAAGTAAAAATCTTCTAAAGAAATGCATTGCATGCACACATACAGTTGAAGTCAGAATTATTATCCCCCTGAATTATTAGCCCCTGTTTATTTCTTTCCAATTTCTGTTTAATGAAGAGAATATTTTTTTTCAACAAATTTTTTACCATAATAGTTTTAATAACTCATCTCTAATAACTGATTTATTTTATCTGTGCCATGATGACAGTAAATAATACTTAATAATAAAAATAGTAATAAGACTTCTATACAGCTTAAAGTGACATTTAAAGGCTTTACTATGTTAATTAGGTTAACTAGGCAGGTTAGGGTAATTAGGCAAGTTATTGTATAACAATGGTTTGTTCTGTAGACTATCGGAAAATAATATAGCTTAAAGAGTTAAAATGGTATTTAAAAAATTAAAAACTGCTTTTATTCTTGCCAAAATAAAACAAATAAGACTTTCTCAAGAAGAAAAAAATATTATCAGACATACTGTGAAAATTTCCTGAATCTGTTAAACATCATTTGGGAAATATTTAAAAAAAAAGAAAAAATCCAAAGGGGGGCTAATAATTCTGACTTCAACTGTACATACATACATACATACATACATACATACATACATACATAGATGCATGCATAATGATTTAACACACCAATTAAAATGTCCTTCAGTATAACAGCAATATCTCAGTAGTGGGGCAAATCAAAGGTTACAACGGGCCAACTTTGGCCCGCAGGTCTAGAGCTGCACAGCTAATTGAAAAATGATCTCGATTTGACCCTACACACGATCTTACTCCAGCATTTCTACAATTCAGCCAAATATATTTTTAAGATCAGGAGAGAAGCGTAAAAGGCGGTTACACAAGTCTACACATCATTTTATGTACGTTACTCAGCAGCATGGACACCTCCAAATGGCACTGAAAGTGTCACATACTGTATTTATAAGGTATAATTCATCCATAAATATCATTTCTGTCTTAATATAATAATGTAATCGTGGTGGCGAAATCACGCATGAGCTGACACTTTATTCGTTTACTACCGAGAGGATGCACGCCATGTCCACTGTAGTGAACAGAACCTGCATAGGCTGTGAATAACAGCTAATAAAGTTGTAAATAATGTTCAGTTTAGGGCTGGGCGATATGGCAAAAAAAAAAAAAAAAATCTAGATTTTTTCATAAAGTTTGACCTATTCACGATTTCGAATTTTATTTAATTTATTTTTTTATTTTACTGTGTAACTATAGTCAACTTAAAACATTACAACAACATGACTGAAGTAACAATCTCTTTATAAGTAACTTGAAAAGCCATCTGGTTAAGGAACATGTATTTTTAATGGCCATACATGCATAAATTGGTCAACAAGGTGTAGCCTATTACATTCCTATAGACAAATTCCTGCTTGACGTTTTAGAAAATATGTGTGCGTAGCTACACCACCCAGTATATATTAAAGATCACCGTGAACAACAAAAACCCACAGAAACCTGTTACATATCTATCTATATTTAAATGTCTATCTTATATTTAACTGAATCCTATAACAGCCTATAGCTGAAATGTTGGAAATTGCTTAATTTATTTTTATAAAACATTTGTCAAAACGTATTGATATTTTTTTTGGAGTAAAAACAATACCGACATTTAAGAATCAATATTTATTTTATTTATTCATTCATTTGACTTGTTTACTGGTGCATATATGGGTTATGATTTAATTCATAGCTACAGTACCTTGGACAGCTACTGTGCCACTCCGTAAAGCTTTCAAGCAAAAGTCCAAATTAAAGAGAGATTTGACTTTCTGCGGTGACAGCCGACATTCACAACACGCCGTAACCGTCCTTCAGGTGGTGCGCAGGTATAAAATACAGATCGCGAACTGAAGAGCTGGGTTAGGAGGGGCACTTACGTTCATTTTGGAAGGGCACTTTATATCCCGGACTCAAAAGGGCATGTACACTGCACAGGTTGAGCCCTATGTGTGCACATGCCTGGTTCTCACCCAGATTCAATTCAATTCATCTTTATTTGTATAGCGCTTATACAATGTAGGTTGTGTCAAAGCAGCTTCACATGGAAGATTATAGTGAATGTAAACAGTGTCAGTTCAGTTTTCAGAGATTAAGTTCAGTTCAGTTTAGCTCAGTTCAGTGTGGGTTAATAATCACTACTGAGAGTCCAAACACTGAAGAGCAAATCCATCGATGCGCAGCTCTACAGATCCAGAACCATGCAAGCCAGTGGCGACAGCGGCGAGGAAAAAACTTCACCAATTGGCGAAAGCGAAGATTTAAAAAACCTCGAGAGAAACCAGGCTCAGTTGGGCACGACCATTTCCCCTATGGCCAAACGTCTTGTGCAGAGCTGCAGTCTAGGCCCAGGAAGCTGGACCTCAGCGAAGACTCGTCTGTCCCTGGAGCATCACAGGAGTCAGTCTCATGCTCTCACTCCACGATGACCACCACAGCAGCTGCTCAGGATACGGCCTGGTCCAGAAAACCTTGGGATCATCTCGTCGCTGGTCTCGGATTGCGTCAGTGGCACTGCATAGTCTGAGGGCCTAGAGATGAGTACCCCCAGGTGGAAATACAGAATAAGGAGAATAATTAGCGTAGCTGCTGTTCATACCACAAAATCAAAATCATACCACAAAAGGAAAAACATGTGTGGGGCACATCATGCGTCGTACCGTTATGTACTGCACTGAGTTTATGCTTTACTAAAAAGATAGGTCTTTAATCTAGTTTTGAAGAGCGAAAGTGTGTCTGAGCCTCGGACATTATCAGGAAGGCTATTCCAGAGTTTAGGGGCCATAAATGAGAAGGCTCGACCTCCTTTACTCGACTTCGATATTCTAGGTACTACCAGAAGCCCTGAGTTTTGAGATCGTAAAGAGCGGGTTGGGTTGTAGCGAGATCAGAGCGATCTGTGCTACCGAATACAGCGCAGCATGCAATAAACTCACGCTCAGTCAGGCGAAGTAAAGGTCTCATTGCCTATATGTCAATCTAATTAATTAAGCTCTAGCCACGAATAAAACTTTTAGCCTACTTTATTATTTTGTGTAATGTATATAGTGTAATCAGGGCCGGAGCAAGCTGAACTGGCGCTCTAGGCGAACAGCAATCACGCAGCCCTCAACCCCAAAGTGAAATAGAAACTTACCGGTTTGCGGAAGAAAGAGGACCGGGAGGCGGTAGGTGTCGTGGATAAAAGTAAGGACCGGGGGGTTCTCGCTCACTATTCTGCCTAGGTCCTCTATGGATGCGCCGGCCCTGAGTAATAAGCTGGATTTATACTTTCACCTGGGGCCGTATCGCGCGCCTCCGCTGACTGCGCGCGCACCTCGCGACAATGGGCTAGCGCGCTTGTGCTAAGCCAGCTGTGGTAGCTCATCAACAGAGCCGCGACGTCAACACAGAGAATCTGTCAGCACAATTCAGCACAATTGTCTAACAGTTTAGAACGGTTTGGCACGATAGTGGAAAAGCTGCTTTAATATTTTTATTTAAAAAAATCGCGATACCTCGATTTTATAAAAACGTAAATCGTCTTAAAACGTAAATTCGGTTAATCGAAAAAATCGCCCAGCCCTAGTTCAGTTTGTTGCACAGAGTGATCGTTTGAGAGGGAAGTATGATTTGCATGTGTGTTTTTTTCAGGCAGCCATGACATGAGCCACACTCGGCAGTGAAAGTGAAACTGAAAACGCACATCATATAAATGATCATATCGCATTATAGAGTTATGATTATGTCAAGAATCTGACATGTTTTAACTTTCATAGCGAACACAGTGTTGTGCGTGAAAATAAGGGTTTAACCGTGTCAGTATAACTACTCTAGCCTATATAATGTTGAATATAATGCAGGAGGGAATCTGATCATGACTAATGTCTCATGTTTTGATTGAGACATCAATAAAAATAAAATCGTGATTCTCATGTTAGCCATTATCATTCAGCCCTACACAGGCACAACATTGGGCATCTCTGTATTGGACTATAGCCAGACCTTTGCTGACATCTCCATTCATCTGCATTAAAGCGGAGACTCTTAATACGTTTAGGAAGAGTTTGTGCAGAGATGTGAGTGTTTTGATCAGATTTCCAGCACTGGGGTCCAGCTTTACACAGATTCCAGATGACGGCTTCGCTTCTGGCAGCCTGGTTAAATTTGGAGCTCTGCAAATGTCATCGATGAATGGATGCTTTCTGCACATTTCCATTGGCGCTGTTGACATGTTTGGAGAGGATGAGCTCTCAGTGTGTGTGTGTGTGTGTGTGTGTGTGTGTGTGTGTGTGTGTGTAGTCCGTCAGTTTCTTCAGTCTGACATGGCCACTCTGTCAGCTCTCTGGGAATTAGAGGGTGGGAGTTTATTACTGTGAATCTGGCAACCCTGAGGCGAAGAGATGCCTGTGTGTGCAGAACCTGTTTACTGCAGCCAGTGTGTGTGTGTGCGTGTGCGTGTGTTTGTGTTGTGTGTTGGTGTGTGTGTCATTTGTGCATATTTTTTGGGTTTGTGTGTGTGTGTGCATGTGTTTGTAGTAGGTGTACTTTTTGTGTGTGTTTATGTGCATGTGCATTTGTTTGTGTGTGTCTGTGTTTGGTTGTTTGTGTGTGTGTGCGCATGTGTGTGTGTCATTTGGGCATATTGTTGTGGGTTTGTGTGTGTGTGTGTGTGTGTGCATGTTTGTACAGTATGTGTACTTTTGTGTATGTGTGTGTGTGTGTCATTTGTGCATATTGTTGTGGGATTGTGTGTGTGTGTGTGCATGTGTTTGTACAGTATGTGTACTTGTGTGTGTGTGTGTGTGTGTGTGTGTGTGCATGTTTGTACAGTATATGTACTTTTGTGTATGTGTGTGTGTCATTTGTGCATATTTGTGTGTGTGTGTGTGTGTGTGTGTGCCATTTGTGCATATTTTTGTGGGTTTGTGTGTGTGTGTGCATGTGTTTGGCTGTGTGTGTGCGCATGTGTGTGTTTGTTTGTGTGTGCATGCATGTGTGTGTGTGCGCGCATACGTGTGTGTATGTTTGCACATCTATGTGCACGTCTGTGCGTTTGTGTATGCATATGTTTGTTTGTGTGTATTTGTGCGTTTATCTGTCTGCGTGTGTGTGTCTGTGTTATGTTTTGTGTGTGTGTGTGTGTGTGTATTTGTGCATGTGTATTTGCTTGTGTGTGTGTGTTTGTGTCTGTCTGTGTGTTTTGCTGGTTGATAGTTTGTCTGTGTGTGCATGTGTATGTGTGTGTATGTTCATATGTATGTGTGTGTGTGTGTGTGTGTGTGTGTGTGTGTGTGTGTGTGTGTGTGTTTGTGCATCTTTGTATTGTATGTGTGTGTGGATGTGCATGCATGCATGTGTGTTTGCGTGTGCATACGTGTGCATGAGTGTATCTATGCGTGTGTGTGTGTGTCTGTGCGCATGTGTGTGCACATGAGTATGTTCACATGTGTTTGTGTGTGTGTGTGTGTGCATATGCGTGTTTGTGTGCGTGTAAGTGTTTGTGACTGTTTGTTTTTGTGTGGATATGTGTGTGTGTGCAGATGTGTGTTTGTGTGTACACTTGCATGTCTGTGTGTATGCATGCACACGTTTGTGTGTGCATGTGTGTGTGTGTGTGTGGGGGGGGGGGGGTTGTGTGTGTGCATCTTTGTATTGATGTTTTTGTTTGTGTGCATCTTATTTTGTGTGTGTGCATGTGTGTGCATACAGTATGTGTCTGTGTGTGTGTGTTTGAGTGTATAGTATGTGTGTTTTCACATGTGTTTGTGTGTGTTTGTTTGTGTGTGTGTGTGTGTGATATCAGGACACATACTGCTGTAATAATATACGTCTGACACAGGTTTTACAAGGACAAGGTGACTTACGAGGACATTGCTGATGTCCCCATTTATTTCCAAATAGCTTATACTGTAAATCTGAAGATTTGTCCCAAATATAAAACTGCAGAGTTCCCTATGAAGTCTGTGTATGGGGATACAGTTTGTACAGTATAGAAACAACAGAAAACCAGTGGAATGTCTCAACAAGTCACTAAAACAAATGTGTGTGTGTGTGTGTGTGTGTGTAAATGTCGTATACCAAATGTCCCCACAAGTATAGCAATACCAGTCAATGTTGACCTTCTGGGGACAGTTTTTTGGTCTCGATGAGCTCATAAATCAGACAGAATGAAGTATTTTGAGAGTGTGGAAGTCCAGGTTGTTTGCTGTGAGGGCTGGATCAGGGGGAGAGGAGAGAATATAGAGTCTGTACAGTAACATCATTACTGCTGTGGGGAGACCATAAAGACAAGGCGAGTTTATTTATTTAATATCTACCTTTATTTTTATATAAAGATAACTGCACAAGTGTGTGTGCGTGCGTGCGCTGTGGGTTTGTTCTGCAGATGTGGGTCAATGACGGTGTGCTGATAAAACACAATGATGCAACTGTGTTGGTAAAAAGAAACTGCACCAAATATTTGTCCTTGCTATGGGATCTGATTTCTGCCATAAATACACTTACAGCTTTACATCAGAACATGACAAACAAACAAACATGAACAGTAAGAACAGACAGAGATTAAATAAACAGAACAACTGAAACCTTACACACGCTAATTTAAGTAAATGCTCAAATTGTAAACATTGAAGATATTTAGATTACACTTACAGTACAGTGTGTGTTACATAAATAACGGCATGACTGAAGTCAGCATAACACTGAACATCATCCCTTATCAAGTTTGTTAGTTAGTATTAGTACTTAGAAACAGGAACAGGAACTCCCTAAAGTGTGTATATATGTATATATACACTCACCGGCCACTTTATTAGGTACACCTGTCCAACTGCTCGTTAATGCAAAATTTTAATCAGCCAATCAAATGGCAGCAACTCAATGCATTTAGGCATGCAGACATGGTCAAGACGATCTGCTGCAGTTAAAAGCGAGCATCAGAATGGGGAAGAAAGGGGATTTAAGTGACTTTGAACGTGGCATGGTTGTTGGTGCCAGACGGGCTGCTCTGAGTATTTCAGAAACTGCTGATCTACTGGGATTTTCATGCACAACCATCTCTAGGGTTTACAGAGAATGGTCTGAAGAGGAAATATCCAG
>LR812536.1:68117197-68139697 GCA_903798195.1 Danio kyathit
TATTATTATTATTATTATTATTATTATTATTAAATATTTGCACATAATAATAATAATAATAATAATAATAATAATAATAATAATAATAATAATAATAATATACACAATTAAACTAAAATAATAACTATTATTATTATTATTATTATTATTATTATTGTTTGTTTTTTATTATTTACTATTATCATATTACATTTTATTTTGAATTTTTATATTTATTTTGAATTTATTTCAACATTTTTTATTATTATTATTATTATTATTATTATTATTATTATTAATAGTAGTAGTAGCAGTTGTAGTAGTTGTAGTAGTTAATCCCCACATAATAACAATAATAAAAATACTAATTGTTATTATTTTTATTAATATTGTTGTTGTTTTTATAGTAATAATAATAATTATTGTAATTTTTTTATCATCATTGTAACCATTTATCATTTTTAGTTTTATTTGTACCATTAGTAAACCATACTACCTCCCTATACACTATGACACTTTATCACTTTATCAACATGTTTATCAAGCCTTTTTGCACTGTTTGCATTGTTTACATCTGCACAACTCTGGTTTGCACTCATTGCCATATGCCCTTAACTGTAATTGTATTGCTCAAAAAACTTTATTTTTTTCGTAAATCCTTAGATTAGAGTACATCTTATGTATGTATATATATATATATATATATATATATATATATATATATATATATATATATATATATATATATATATATATATATATATATATATATATATATATATATATATATATATATTTTTTTTTTTTTTTTTAATGCGTATATTTTTTAGACTACATTCTATAATTGTATTTATTGTATATTCTTTTTACAACTCTACTTTCTGTATTTTTGTATTAATATTATATGTTAGGCACCTAGGGTCTGAGAGTAACGGAATTTCGATTCTCTGTATGTCCTGTACATGTGGTTGAATTGACAATAAAGCTGACTTTGATTACTGTAAAACACACTATTATTTATTTACTTATTTATTTGTTAAGTTTTTATTTGTGTATTTGTATGACTATAACTCTGCTATATGTGTGCAGTGCAGGTCTGAAGTGATTTCTGTGCTTCTCGTAGTACTGTACGCGTTTCTCTCTGGATTACAGCGCTTTGCAGAGAGTTTATCATTCTCTCCGCCTCTGTCATCTCAATACATAAAGCAAAGACATGCAAGAATTGCCCACGCTCTAACAAGATCTCCTCATTTAGCTCTTTTATTAAAATATAATGACGCGTTTGAAGTTAATGTTCTGAAATCTTCATACGGATGAAGCAGCATTGCATAAATATCTCTCTGAGCTTCGCCGCACGGCTGGACATGATTGTGTTTTTATTTTTCTAACGCTGAAACGTATTTACTCTCCACATTCGGCTCTTTATGTGAAATGTATTTAATAAAGCACAGGGCTTTTCATAATGCCTGTATTATTCATAGATCATACATTGAGTTATGGATAGCGATGTGCGATGAAGGCTGTAAACAAGAAAATTAAAGGTCAAGATTTACATGCAAAGCAAACGTGAGGCGGATTTAATGAAGTAAATGTGTTATTCCTTGACAAATTTTGGCCAAGTGTTGTTACAAATACAAGTTTCAAGGTAAACCATGGTAAATTTTCTGATGTTAGTATTACCATTTAAAATTTTCATCTTCATTGTAACTGTGATGGGCAACATGATGGCTTAATGGTTAGCACTGTGGCCTCACAGGAAGAAGGTCGGTGGTTCAAGTCCCGGCTGGGTCAGTTGGCATTTCTGTGTGGAGTTGGGTTTCCTGTGTTGGGGGAAAGTTAGAGCTCTTAGAGAGTAATATGTCAAAAAAATATGCCTACCTTGCAAATTTTCACCAAAAACTGTTGACATGACAGTGATTTTGACTTTAATGGTAGAAGCAACGTTGTGACAACTAGTGGATATTTTGGCATAACATATGTCAACCAGACGGTAGAGATGGCTCAATCAGGTTTAGTTAAGTTGATAAAATACAGTCACAGGGCTCGAAATTGCGATCATTTTAGTCGCACATGCATTTGTGCATATACTTGTTGTGTGCGGCCGGTTTTTACTGCAAAATGTTCACTGAATGCGCGGATTTAGGAGACATTCACGCAGAATGCATCTTCATCACGCGAAATGCAGCGCTCAGGAATAGTTTAAAACTGTTGACATTTCAACTTGCTGCAGTAAACAAAGCCCACAATGCGTGCCCCACCTTTGTGCTCTTCTTATTGGCCCACTGCTCTAGAACTGAACGTGAATGGATTGGTTAATATCAGCTGTCAATCACTCAGTCAATGCCTTCTGGCTTGGGATGGCAGAGAGCGACAAACCGCGGAAATGTAAAGCGCTGAAGATGAGAATGAAAATAACACTGACAGATTTAGTTTGAGAAACCACCTAAAGTTACTAATAATGGCACATCTGATTATGTGTAGTGTTAATCCACCATCTACACTTATCGAAGAGTGAATAAAGGCTTCCATTGGCTTCAAGTCCGCTATGAAAACAACTAAAGCATTCACTGTAAAGTCTGTGGGGTGGAATTTTCAGGTAACTGTTTGCCACATCTAGCACGAGAGGTTCTGTTTAAAGGTGCTGTATGTACGTTTTTGACTCTTCTAAAGCATAAAAATACGTTTGCAAATATTTAAGAAACATCCCAAGTGAACATACTTATTTAACTGAAAAACAATGCTGAAGTCAGATATTCTGCTGTCTTTGTTTAGGTAAAGTTAACCTGCAGAATGCCAGTTTAGCCAATTATATTTCAGCACTCCGGGTTGCCTTGTAGGAAAACAGCGTATTTCATTCATTCATTCATCCAGAAAGGCTCTGAAAGCATGCGCCCGTGACCGAAATGGACAGTATCAGACGTGGAAATGAGACAGATTCAGTTCCACATGTTGTTATTAATTAGCAAATGATATAAATATTACGAGCGTAAACATTAGGCGAGCAGGTTACATTGTAATCTCGTGTCCTAACAACACGCAAACAGCAGTTTGGCTGTTTGCACCAAGCGGCAACCTCCCGCTCTCCCTCGGGAAGCCAATACGGAAGTAACTAAAACTGTAATTCATCGACTCGCCTGGGGGGGCTGGCTCCAGGAAGACCAAGTGCTTTCTTTCTGCATTGGTAAATTGGCCATTTTTACAGCTGATAAAAACATGTTTACAGCCTGGTACAAACGATGGCTTTGGTGCATATAGCTATGATTACCCTTCATGACAACTCTGAGGGGGGTGAATTTTTTTATAACTCATCCGTTTCGTTTTTATTAAGTTATATTAAGTTTGCATAATTAAGGGCGTGGCCACTTGAGTGACAGCTAGCCCTCGCTGGTCGCTGTCTCGTCACCTCAGCTGATTCAGGCTGATTAGCCGCTGAACACGGCATATTCATTGTGTTTTTGTTTTGTTTAATGTTTCTTTACACAGTCATTTGCCTTTTGGAATAATTTCCTGCAATTATCAGATGATATGGCAAGCTGTGTGGACTTAATTGTGCTTACAAACCGCTCAAGTTGCCTCCATTTCACAGGTGAGTGAAATTATATACGTATATACCATCTCTATAAATGTATTTGTTTTATTTAAGATCATTTATCATTTAAATGTTCTTTAGACCAGTATTGCACTCCAGAATCTGACAGATTGATTAGTTGTAGGCTATAAAACAGTCATCTGAAGCGTTGTCATACAGTGTTAGTGCTGGATTTTTATAAACAGCCTTGCATTTACTAACACAGACTATATCTGAAGTGTTTGGAAGTAATTCGGGTTTTCCTCCTGTCGAAAAACGTCATAAGAACAATGTTTAGTGGCTCAATGTGTTACAACAGTGTTTTTAAAAGACTAAACACTTTATTGATATAGTGTACAACCAAGCACGTGTGGTCAGAACACAAACAAGTCACAGGCAATGAAGTATTAAACGTTCTCCCAAAGTAATAAGTCTGTTTTAATCCAGGTCCAAGCAAAATGCTGAGAATCAAGCATGTGTCTGTAGCTTCGCTCACTCTCCGCCTCTTTGCCCTTATTTGGTATGCCGCATTTGGTGACGCGATGACGCGCTAACAAAATGCGACGGTTGGCCGCGCCTACTTGTGGCTTCTTTTGCAGTGTTCAGAAACCTATGGGTGACATCACGGACACTACGTCCATATCTTTTACAGTCTATGGTTTGCACCAGATGAAACACGCCAGAAATGTAAATACAGCCTTTCAGAAGCACAGAATAGTGCACTCACTCACGAAACGGTAAGGTTTAGAATCCATTCAAACTCACATTGTTAGTATTTAGCACTGAATAAAACACACGAGGCTTACCTGAGGTGCACTGTCATAGGTTTCACATGTTCAGCTGTGAGAAATAGAAGACCGTTCTAATATATCAATTCAAGGTGTTGGTTAGAACTGAAACTCCTTTTAATATGAAAAATATTCCCTTTATCGCGTGTCGTTGCTTTTATTTAGAACACAGTTTAAATCGCTCGCTCCTGTACTCAATCTGGCATCCCGCCCATGCGTTTATTTTGATCTAGGAGTGCAATACCTAGTTCAACCACTGGGTGTCAAACTTACATACTGCACCTTTAATCCTTCATTTAATCGCCAGATGCTGTCCGCTGTGCAAGTGGCAGCTATATGTAAAATTTAACACCACGTACACCATCGCAAACGAGCTTGCACTGACTAAACTAATATCGCGACTCATGAAAAGACCGGTATTGCTATTAACATGACGTATGCAAATAATAAGGTATATGTCAAAAGGATCAGTGCAATATCAGACACCACCCCTGAGAACACAACACAGTTATCGTTAACAGATTCATGCATGTCAAGCAATGCGTGCAGGGCCGGTGAGCGGTCCGTGTATCTGTTGGTCACTCAGTTAGGTTATAAAAATGTATTTCCTTGTGATAACAGCATTTGGTTGAGACGTATTGTCCTCACGCATGCATAAACATATATTTCGCTTCTTGGTTTTGATTAGTGTTGATTTCAAATGCAATAAATCTGTTTGTATAAAACTTGTAGTAACGCTGCTCATAATTGTGGGTGCGACTAAATTTTGGCTGATGCGCCTACATTTTTAAAGTTAGGAGCACCGGTGCTACCAAGCAAATAGGTTCATTTCGAGCCCTGAGTCAGTCAAAATATGGTCAACCATTTGGTCTAGCAGGCGGTTAAATGGTTTTAAGGTCACTATTCACTGCCTATTATTAGTTTTTAAGGTAGTTGTTGAGTTTGTGTAGCATAAGATCATACTTTATAAGGGCTATTAGCCAATATCTTAAAGAAGACCTATTTTGCCCCTTTTATACAAGACGTAAAATAAGTCTCTGATGAGTGTGTGTGTGCAGGGCCGGAGCAAGCTGAACTGCCGCTCTAGGCAAAGGACTATCATGCCGCCCTCAACCCGAAAGTGAAAACGAAACTGACCAGTTCATAAAGTGAAGGGGGGGGGGATGGGTTGTGTTGATGTTGCGGATAACTGTACGTTCACACTAAAAGTAGGGAGAGCGTCAAAGGCCGCTCTGGCCGCCCTGGCGACGACGCTGTCTGCCTTCAGCTCCGGCGGCGAGAGCGTCAACATTCGCTACATTGATCTCGTATTTAAAGGAGCCGTTGCAGCACTTAAGCAAATCAGTTACACTATCGCATAAAACATGTTTTCTAGCTTGAAGATGTTGCACACATCTTATCAAATGCATGTGGTGTGACTTTCCTCTACTTAATGATCCAATGTGTCCATACGTCTGCAATATTCTGAAGCAGCAATACTGTTTTGTGTTGTCGCATGAAATTCCCGCTTTTTTAAAGAAATAAATATGTAACATGGATGCACATGAGTAACTCGCCAGTACTTTTTTAATGTATGTTACTGTAAGAAAAACATTGCAAACAATTGGAAATCCGGCGACCGTAATATTAAAACCCTTGGGAACAACTGTGGTCGGAACCAAAGTTCACAGTGACTGTGTTCTCTGACTCCTCTCAAGCGGTGGACTTCTACATTCCGATTGCTTACCGCCGAACCGCGTCACAGCTCATTACCATAAAGTTGACTTGATTTCAACTCTCCTCGACGCACACACCGGCGAAGACGTGCCGCGCTGCTCCTCGCCGCTTATCGCCGCCGGCTCCCATTGAAAATGAATGACTTCCGGCTACTTTGATGCCGCTTTTGGTGTGAATGTACAGTAAAAGTCAGCACGTTGGGTTGGGCAGCGGGGCATGTTTGCCGCCCTCACAATATGCCTAGGTCGCCTCTATGAATGCGCCGGATCTGTGTGTGTGTGAAGTTTCAGCTCAAAATAGGACACAGATAATGTTGTATAACTCTCTGAAACTGACCCTTTCAGGCTTTGATTCTGATATTGTTGCTTTAAATTCAAATGAGATTGTGCTCTTTTCAGAAGAGGGCGGAGCTACAAATGCTTATGTGTCAGCATAGTGGCAGATTCAAAACAAGACTAACGTCCTATGCATAATAAGTGGAGATGGTCACTAGTGGGCGGGGCTTTCCCTCTCTGATGACACGCACAAAGGGAGAATGTCAATCAAAGTGTTTCTGCAGACTGTTTTGATCAAGTCTGATTGTAAAAAAATACAATTAATTCATGTTTACCATTAGAAGCTGGATATATTCACACACGGCTGACACACAACTGTGTTTAAACACCTTATAAAAGTGATTTTTGCATGATAGGTCCCCTTTAATAAGATCATAAGCTATCAGTAGGCCCACACGGAATCTGCGTGCGCAGAATTCCGCAGATTTTCTGCAGATTTTCCGCAGATTTCCGCAGATTTTTAGCCCATCATTAATTCTGTTTATTTACCTAAAGTTAACTATTTACAGTTAATCTAATTGGATTTGCATTTTAAACATTAAATACAAGTTAAAAAGATATTATTTTTTATTTAACATATTAAGGTTTTAGTTATGATACTCCCAAAATAATTCCGCAGAAATCTGCAGATTTTTACCAAAATTCTCCGCAGAAATAGCAAAAAACGTCCGCAGATTCCGTCTGGCCCTGGCTATCAGTGAGAATTGCTCTTTAAAATACAGTGTTAGTGAAAATCACCTGTACATGTTTTCTGTTGATGGTCAGGGAATAACAGTGCAGTTATTGATGCTTCTAAATGCTCTAAGATCCAGTAATGGACCGCTCTATTAGCAGAGATCAGTCTGTGTCTACTGTAAGCTGATTTACTGCACGTCAGATGAGCTTTACACCGCTGGACTCAAGACAATTAGTGTGGATCAGGTTACTCTGAAGAATCTATTAACTTAACAATCATAAGACGCACCTGAAGTTAATCCTGTTTTAAAGGGCTCCTGTTGTGGATTTCTGTGTAAAGCGGCAGGAATAAAAACATCCTGCAGAGTTTTAGACCTAAAAGTGCACTGTGTTTAAAGTTAATGTCTCATTGACTACATTTACATGGACACCAATAATCCGACTTTAATGCGATTAAGACAATACTCTGATTAAGAGTCTACCATGTAAACAGCGATTTTTGATTAATTTCAAGAGTTCACACTTAGCTGATGATTGATTATAAGCAAGTTTGGCATGCTGTCCCGGGAGAGAGCCCTGAGCTCAGAAGGTCCCCGAGCCCCGGGCTCCCCCCCGTTGCAGGGCGAGAGGGGAGCGCTGAGCTCAGGTAGATCTCGAGAGCTCCCCCTCGTGGTAATTGAATATCAAATAGTGCTTCTCTTGAGATGGCACCAAGTATTGAACAGGTCTATAATTAGTTTTGACAATGATTTGGTTGCATGTTTTTGATCTGTGGGAGGAAACCGGAGAACCCGGGGGAAACCCACGCGAGCACGGGGAGAACTGGCAAACTCCTCACAGAAATGCCTGCAAGTTCAGTAAAGCCTGAACCGTGGACATTCTTGCTGTGAGGCCACAATGCTAGGCACTGGGCCACCGTGTCACCCATCTGGGAAGGAGGAGGAGTAGGGGTGGAAGGAGGGGGGGGGGGGGGGGTTCTTCAAAACGAAGATGACTGTGATAAGAAACCCTGGCTCTTTATAGTGAGTCAGGGATTGTCTGATTGGATAATCATGAGTGGTTAACGTGTAACCAGCCGTGTTCAATCATAATCACGTGCTCCTCTCGAAATTAGTTTATGACTAAACTCCACTTAATCAGATTAAGGTCATAATCGAACTAAAGAGAAATCGAATTAAGACATGTGGAGTATGCCGATTTTAGTCGCATTATTGAAGTGCAGTACAGACATGTAAACGCCTTAATCGAACTATTTCCATCATGTAGGACTTTAAGTCGCTTTTTGCGACAGGGTACTCCACACACACACCCAGACACACACACACACACACACGGCTGATTGACACTCTGCACATACCGAGTCAGTGCAGACCACGGACACCTGCATCGTGAAATGCGGAGGGATTTTTTTCTTCTATTCAGCATGCGGTTTGAACTTTCATCACTCTTCCAGCAGTTCATAGATGCATCCAATATCTCGTTTGTCACGGTGGGTGTGCATGAAATGTTCCCGAATGAAAGTAAAAGTGCCAAACTGCAGTTAAAGTCGACAAATTAAAAATGAAACACCCGAAATTACATGAAAATCCGGAGGAAATGCGGATAGAGCGGTGACGCAATGATATTAATCGAATTATTTGCTATAACATGTAAAACGCGATCATGAAAGGAACATTCAAAAAGCAACTCACGTAAACATCTTAGTCTTATTATTCTCTTAATTAGATTAAAGCAAATAATTCGATTACTGATGTCCATGTAAACGTAGTCACTGTTTTAGATGTTTGCTGAAGTTGGTCACAAAATATGCATGTGTAAGTCCTTGTATGATTATGTTTTAACATCTTTTATTTCCCAATTATGTTTAACAGAGCTAGGAATTCAGTATTCCTATATATTTATATACAGTTGAGGTCAGAATTATTCGCCCCCTTTGAATTGTTTTCTCTTTTATATATATTTCCCAAATGATGTTTAACAGAGCAAGGAAATTTTCACAGTATGTCTGATAATGTTTTTTCTTCTGGAGAAAGTCTTATTTGTTTTATTTCGGCTAGAATAAAAGCAGTTTTTAATTTTTAAAGCCTTTTAGGGTCAAATTACTTAAGCTATATTTTTTTTCGATAGTCTACAGAAGAGAATGTTCACTAAGCATGTTTCTGACATATCTGCAAACATATTATGGTGTTTTTATGCTCTAGAGCAGGGGTTTTTAGGACACACGCCCCCCCAAGATTGTCCAATTTATCTCGCGCCCCCCCCTCCCCCGAGCCAAAATTATAATCCATGTGCAAACATCATTCACAAATTGCTTGCTGCAATTAAATTGAGTAGCATTAATTACATTGAAACATAAATATACAGCTTACCTGATTCAGTGTGATGGTTGAGCCTTTTTCCGTGGTTGGATTACTGACACGACTAGCATTAACTGTAAATCATCTTTCACTGTCAGTAAGCGTGAGCCATAGCCTACTTGCTTTTGATGTACGTACAGAAAACGCTGCATCGCAAATCCAAGTTCACAGAGCCCTGACAGTGTGATTGAGTCGAACATTGAGTATGTTTACATGGGCAACAATACTTTGATATGATTTTACAATTAAGACAATACTCTGAGTGAGTCACCATGTAAACAGCGATTTTTGATTACCTTAATCCGACTAAAGTCATAACTGAACTAAACAGAAATGTAATTAAGAGGTGGAGTATGCAGATATTAGTGGCATTATTGAAGTAAACGCACACACACACACACACACACACACACACACACACACACACACACACACACACACACACACACACACACACACACACAAGGCTGTCAGTAAAGGACCGCGCACACACACACATCACGAACAGTGTTGTCAGATTGGGTGATTTTGAGTTTACATTTCAGCGGATTTTGGATAGTTTTTTGGGCTGGAATCAGTCAGCTACATCTGGCAACACTGATCACGAAATGCGGAAGTTTTTTCTTTCTATTTGACGTGCGCTATCAAATCCCATTAAAACATCTTCCACCAGTCCTTACTAAATATTCGCGTCTAATACCCCAGTTTGTCATGGGGACATGAAGGAAATATTCATGAGTGAAAGAGCCGAACTGCAGTTAAAGTCGAAAAATTAAAGATAAAACACCCGAAATGACATGAGACGCATTAAACATGAAGAGGCATTCAAAAAGCACTTCACGTAACACTTTAATTATATTATTGTCTTATTCAGATTAAGGCAAACAACTACTGATGTCTATGTAAAGGTAGTCTGTATGTCTTCATGTCGCATGTCTTCAAAGTAAGTGAAAGATCCAGAAGGGCATCCTGCTGATTTGATTCTGAAGGGCACTGTTTTGTCAGACGCTCACCGGTCTGACATTCATTCAGCGTTTTTCCATGTTAAAAAGCAGCCGCTCCATTTTATTTGTATATGTTTTACTGGAAAGCATGAACTCTACAGGTGCCTGATAATTAGCTGTGGAACTAACATTAATCCGATTCACTCTAGTGAACGCATAAAAATCATCATCATAATTTACTCGCGTGCACGCCTCAAATTCTCGCGTCCCCCCCAAAGAGGTGCTGGCGTATGGCGGCAAATCAATGCCAATAATAATCGAGCGCAGCGGTGACGTTTACGCGCGAGGAGAAGTGAACCGCGAGCAGATTACAGGCCTACACGCGAGAAAACTACTGCTCGCGCGCGCGCAGGGCCTGTTCACGCGCGCGCTGAACTGATCCGCCGCGAGGAAACGGGCGCTCGTGAGCTCGTCAGAAACCCTCGCGCGCGCACATCATCATCTGTGCGCACGAGAGCGAGCGAGGTTATCCCTCACAGCGCGCGCGCGCGATCAGTTTTTCTGCTCGCTCGCTGGCTCTTCTCTGCTCGCGCGAAACATTTTGGAGTTTTGTCAGTCTTGGGGCGGGACTTGGTTTACTTGTTATCTCTAACGCTATTGGTTACTCTCCCTTTCCGGAAGTTAGCCGGGATTGGACGCAGGTTAAAAGATAACGCCATTAAATATATATAATTTGCAAGTCATAATCATAAGAAACTTTCTAAGATGATGTCTGAGGATTTAATCTCGAGAAACTGTCAAATAATAATGATTAATCTTCTAAAATAATTCTTGTAAAAATGGCTTTCTGAACCATTTGATTTGTCCCACGTACAGCACTTGTCTGGTTTGTTGAATTTTACTTTTATGCTGATTAACCACAACGGCAGTGCTCATTATGACACTTGGGGATATAATCTTTCTAGGAAATATTGTCTATAGAAGAGTTTAGATGATACTTGCTTTTTAGATCTTTCCATATAATGCATATTATATGCGCAGTGCAGCTTTATATATTATTATAATTGTTAACAATATTAATAATAATATAGATCAGTGGAAAATGGTGGTTCTAGGATTTCCTTAGGGGAACACAGACACACACACACACACACACACACACACACACACACACACACACTTGAAGTCAGAATTATTTGCCCCCCTTTGAATTTTCTTTTTTAAATATTTCCAAAATGATTTTAAGGTCAATATTATTAGCCTCTTTAAGCTAATTTTTTTTCCGATAGTCTACAGAACAAACCATCATTATACAATAACTTGTCTAATTACCCTAACCTGCCTAGTTACCCTAATTAACCTAGTTAAGCCTTTAAATGTCACTTTAATCACTGTCATCATGGCAAATCACTGTCATCATGGCAAAGATAAAATAAATCAGTTATTAGAGATGAGTTATTAAAACTATTATGATTGAAATGTGTTGAAGAAATATTTCAGTTAAACAGAAATTGGGGGGGGGGGGGGGATAAACAGGGGGGCTAATAATTCAGGGAGGCTAATGATTCTGACTTCAACTGTACATATACATATATATTAGTATATTATATACTTTAGGTTGATATTTTTCAATCTCATTTTCAGTTGATGATTGATTAACCCGCTTATAAAGACATAAAAAAATTATTAATCCAATCAAACATGAAGAATACAGTGACAGACATTTAGATGGGTGTTTATCGCCACCTATTGGAGCAACAATTTAATACCTACAATCTTCGTTTTGCTCTACTCACTGCATATATCCATTACATAATTCCACTTCAGAGGCATACAAATACCAGTTTCTATACAACATGCCCACATCTTAGAGGTCACATATATAGTGGAATAACAGACTAATGGCAATATATTTACTGTAAGCCGATGTACTATATGCACTTCATGCATGTACAGCCTATTTTATTAACTACTGTCCATCCAATTTATTCTGACTTATGTTCTTCATAGAAAATGAGCCAAGGCCAATGAGTCTGAGAAAAAAATAAAGATTTTTTTTATCAATTAAGACGTTTGGCTTGAGTTCAGTTTAAATGTAGGTGCTAAACTTCATCAAATCGTTCAAATATGTGACAGCTGGAGATATCAAATATTATATTAGAATACCTATTATTTAATTTTTTTCAACACAGACATTTAAAAAAATACAAGACAGCACATCTGTAAATAGTACACACACACACACACACACACACACACACACACACACACACACACACACACACAAACACACACACACACACACACACACACACACACACACACACACACACACACACACACACACATTTGAAGTCAGAATTATTAGTCCTGACTCCTGATTTAGCCCCGTGTATAGTTTTCCCTAATTACTGTTTAATGGAGAGATCTTTTCAACACATGGCATAACTCTCTCTTTCTCTCCCCAGTTGTACTTTAATAAAGTTTGTTACAAGAATATATCTCATTATTTTGATATGTCATTATATGACTTCATATAATTGTCATGACAGTCATAATAGTCATTATTATGAGATTATTACAATAAATATCTCATTACTAAAAGTCATCACCTATTATTACTGAGAAAGCAAGTCTATTATAGTTTCACATTATGATAAGATATATATATATATGTTTTTTATTTAATGGGTAAACTCCATCCCGTCCAATCCCGGCTAACTTCCGGAAAGGGAGAGTAACCAATAGCGTTAGAGATAACAAGTAAACCAAGTCCCGCCCCAAGACTGACAAAACTCCAAAATGTTTCGCGCGAGCAGAGAAGAGCCAGCGAGCGAGCAGAAAAACTGATCGCGCGCGCGCGCTGTGAGGGATAACCTCGCTCGCTCTCGTGCGCACAGATGATGATGTGCGCGCGCGAGGGTTTCTGACGAGCTCACGAGCGCCCGTTTCCTCGCGGTGGATCAGTTCAGCGCGCGAGTGAACAGCCCCTGCGCGCGCGCGAGCAGTAGTTTTCTCGCGTGTAGGCCTGTAATCTGCTCGCGGTTCACTTCTCCTCGCGCGTAAACGTCACCGCTGCGCTCGATTATTATTGGCATTGATTTGCCGCCATACTGGCGCCCCCCTGGTGGGGCGCGCCCCACAGTTTGAAAACCCCTGCTTTACAGTAAGCTTTCATTAATGTCCATTCACTTTGTTTCAGCTTAGTCCCTTATTTATCAGAGGTCACCACAGCGAAATGAACCGACAACTATTCCAGCATATGTTTTACACAGCGGATGCCCTTCCAGCTGCAACCCAGTTCTGTAAAACACCCATACACACTCATTCACACTCATAATAATACACTACGTTTTCGTCTGGACTTCTAAAGTAAGTGTGTAGTTAAGTTTATTTATGAAGCACATTTAACTTCAGTTTTGGCACTGAACACATATTCTAAAACAGAATAAAGTAATAATGTAGTAATAGTATGAACAACAACAATGAACAGTAAAGAGTAAAAGCCTGAGAAGCCGATAGAATAAAATTGTGTGTTAAGTTTGGACTTCTGAAGAGGGATGAAGGCTCATCTGGCTCTTATATTAATGTCCAGCAGCTGCTCCAACAAGCTCCTTATGTTAAGAATACCCTGAACTAACATACAGGATGGGCTCCGAATAGCATCATAGTTTGTCATGGATGTTGGGGTTGTCAAAAACAAGAGTTTACCTAGAGAGGACTGTTATGAAACCTTGATAATAAATATGAATGATATTTTATGCATACTTATGAAAACTCTCATTTGCTCAGTTTCTGAATTAAGTCAAAACAAAGTGAGTTTTTCCTTAAAACTCTACAGGTGCCTGATAATTAGCTGTGGAACTAACATTAATCCGATTCACTCTAGTGAACGCATAAAAATCATCACCATAATTTACTCGCGTGCACACCTCAAATTCTCCGCGCCCCACAGTTTGAAAACCCCCTGCTCTAGAAGAGTCCGAAACTCAGAGCACAGCACCTTTAAGCAAACCAAGTATATTTATCATTTTATTCTTGACCAAAGAGAGCTGAATCTACAAGTGTGAACAACACACCATAAAAACAGCAACAAGGCAATAAAACATGAAACACACTATAAAACATTAAAAGCTCATAGCGTATTAAAAGGCAAAGGAAATGATACGTTTTAAGACCGGCTGTTCAATAATGTAGAGTCTGCGACTGAAAAAGCTGTTCTCCTCTGTTTTTTGTAGCATTTTAAAGTCTTGTGAGGGATAGTTCACCCAAAAAGTCACCACAGATTCAGCTCAAATGCTTCTTTAATGTTCTACTGAAGAGGGAAACAAAATGTCTCCCACATCTCAGATGACCTGTGGGTGAGGAGATTAACAGGAGATTTTCATTTTTGGGTGAAGTACCTCTTTAAGCAATCCAGCTGTGACAAAATAGAAATGTGCAGGAACAGCTCTTTACTTTTATAGCGCAAATGATGGGAAAAATAGAGAAAATTGCTTCAACTCCAGGCTCAAATCCAACACATAAGGAGAAACAAGAACTCAGATTTCCAAGGTCGATGTTATTTCTCCTGGGAGATTCTGTAGGCCAAAGACATTTAAATGTCTGTCTAATCGGCATTCAGATTTTTATTTATTTGTTTGTTTGCTTTAATTTATTCATTCATTCATTCATTTTCTTGTCGGCTTTGTCCCTTGCGGGGTCGCCACAGCGGAATTAACCGCCAACTTATCCAGCACGATTTTACGCAGTGGATGCCCTTCCAGCCGCAACCCATCTCTGGGAACTTCCACACACACATTCACACTCATACACTATGGACAATTTAGCTTACCCAATTCACCTGTACTGCATGTCTTTGGACTGTGGGGGAACCGGAGCACCCGGAGGAAACCCACGCGAACCCAGGGAGAACATGCAAACTCCACACAGAAACGCCAACTGACCCAGCCCAGCCGAGGTTCGAACCTGCGACCCAGCGACGTTCTTGCTGTGAGGCAACAGCACTACCTACTGCGCCACTGGGTTGCCCTGCTTTAATTTAATTTAATTTAATTTTGTTTATTCATTTATTCATTTTATTTATTTGTTTGTTTTAATTTAATTTAATTTTCATTTCATTTCATTTTGTATATTCATTTTATTTATTTGTTTGTTTTAATTTAATTTAATTTTCATTTCATTTCATTTTGTTTATTCATTTTATTTATTTGTTTGTTTTAATTTAATTTAATTTTCATTTCATTTCATTTTGTTTATTCATTTTATTTATTTGTTTGTTTTAATTTAATTTAATTTTCATTTCATTTCATTTGTTTATTCATTTTATTTATTTGTTTGTTTTAATTTAATTTAATTTTCATTTCATTTCATTTTGTTTATTCATTTTATTTATTTGTTTGTTTTAATTTAATTTAATTTTCATTTCATTTCATTTTGTTTATTCATTTTATTTATTTGTTTGTTTTAATTTAATTTTTTTAATTTAATTTAATTTAATTTTATTTTATTTTATTTTTATTTTGTTTATTCATTTATTCATTTTATTTATTTGTTTGTTTAAATTTAATTTAATTTTCATTTAATTTAATTTAATTTAATTTTATTTTATTTAATTTTATTTTATTTTATTTTATTTTATAAATTTAATTTAATTTTCATTTAATTTAATTTAATTTAATTTAATTTAATTTAATTAAATTTAATTTAATTTAATTTTATTTTATTTTATTTTATTTTATTTTATTTTTATTTTTAGTTATTCATTCATTCATGCATTTATTCATTCATTAATTTTTTTATTCAAAAAAATATAAATAGTGGGTAGCACGATCGCCTCACAGCAAGAAGTTCGCACCTCGGCTGGGTCAGTTGGTGTTTCTGTGTGGAGTTTGCATGTTCTCCTCGTGTTGGCATGGGTTTCCTCCGGGTGCTCCGGTTTCCCCCACAGTCCAAAAACATGTGGTACAGGTGAATTGGGGATGCTAAAATTGACCGTAGTGTATGTGTGTGAATGAGTGTGTATGGATGTTTCCCAGTGATGGGTTGCAGCTGGAAGGGCATCCGCTGCACAAAACATATGCTGGATAAGTTGGCGGTTCATTCCGCTGTGACGACCCCAGTATAATAAAGGGACTAAGCCAAAAACTGTCGATAGTTAAGATGTAAAATAGAAAAAGGGGAAGTGTAAGCTTTTTCTCTTTATTTTCTTAAGCAGTTTATTAGAACATACACTTTTCAAAGTGCCCTACTTTTATTGAACTAATGCGAGAACATGCAAATCTACAGTCATATGTGTGAAGCTGTGGCATTGTCAGGTGTTTGTTACCCAATAAATGTTTATTGTTCTTTGAATTGTTCTGTAGGCAATTTTTTTCTAAGCATAGCACAAACCTTACCATACCAAAACTGTGAGCTTTAAACTGTGATATATACCGAACCGTGAGCAGATTAAACCGTTGCACCTCTAGTGTACATTAGGCATGGGACGATAACCGTTTTCAAGGTATACTGTGGTTTGGAAAAGTCAGGGTTTTAAAACTAAACCAAAATATTCTACCGTAATATCGCTATTAAGATATGAGTAAGATTTTTTATTTACATTTTTTTAGGACAACAGAATCTCCAGCAGAAAAATATCCAAAGATTTTAAGCCATTTTAAATTGTAAGGAAATCTGTGTTTTTGAAACAAACGAAGACAGCAGAAGTCAGTGATTCATTTGAATTATATAGCCTGACATGTTTCCTGCTCCAAAATATCATAAATCTTTCAAAAAATAGAATATATTGTTTTCAAAGGGGGAAAAAGTTTTAGTTTTTACTCAGACATTTAAAAAGAACTTATTTTAGAGCAGTGAGCACAATTCCCTGATACCGTGATACCGTGGTATTTTTATCCAAGGTTATCATACCTTCAGAATCTTATACCGGCCCATGCCTAGTGTACTGTATATATACACATGCATGGATTAGTTGTTTACCTTAAGTCTAACAATGCTCACTAGCAAAAATAAAATTAATGAATGTAAATTCTGATTTCATGCAGACTTTAAAATATTTATGGAGGAATCAATATTTTACGCAAGTAATTGTTACGTCATATTAATATTTACCATGCATTTTTTCTTACTTAAAGTTTGTGTCTTGCTTCTAGTCCAAATTTCTTAAATCTTTAATCAAGAAGCATTTTCTAGACTAGCAAAACATATTGTTTTTTTTCAGAAGTATTGAGTCAAAATAAAGTGAGTTTTTCCTTCAAATAAGCAAAATATATATATTTTTTAATTATCTTGTTTTCATTTTGACTTAAGGTTATTTTGCTCAGCCCTTTGACAGATTATTTAGCTTGTTTCAAGGTAAAACTCACTTTGTTTTGACTCATTATTTCTGAAAACAAGGCGATATTTTGTACTTGTCTAAAAAATGCTTCTTGATTTAAGGTTTTTTAGATATTTGGACAAAAACTCTAAGCAAGAACAGATTTTTTTGCAGTGCAGCTTTTATTGACACAGTATATACTGTAAATCCATATTGATGTTTGTATTTTTACTCCCTCGATGCGTATCTTCATAGTCAAAGATCTGATTCCTGCAGGGCGCTTTGTGAAAGATTCAACCTTTCAGTCTTCTGCTCTTCCCGCAGAAAGGTTTGCCGAAAATAGCCGATCAATCTTCTTCTCAGCATTTGATTACCTCACTTCCTGTGTGTGTGTGTGTGTGTGTGTGGGAACCCATCCAGTGCCTAATGGTTGGTTAAGTGCTGATTTTCTTCAGCCGCTTTACCTGTGACCCGAACACTGCATGAGCGATGCTGTCCACTTTTTTCTTCTCTTTAGCCTTTCTCTCTCTCTCTCTCTCTCTCTCGTTTGTTTTAGTTATTAACTGAAATGTTGATTTCCAGGGTGGCATGGTGGCTCAGTGGTTAGCACTGTGGCATCACAGCAAGAAGGTCACTAGTTCGAGTCCCGGCTTGGTCAGTTGGCGTTTCTATTTTTTGGCTGTTGTGATATTTTTCCTGCAATATGTTTTGCGATATAAATAGACTCTGCATAAACCATAAAGCACTGTTTATCTCTTCTATTTGATTAATTTTAGGTTGTAATTTAGTTGTAAATCATTAATTATTTCCAAATAGAGCAATTGATTACTTAAGTCATCATGTACATAGTGCTGGGTTCCACATAATCTATTTGTGTTGGGAGAACATGAAGCAATTAAGTTAACTTATTCATTTTGGGGCCGCACAATGGTGCAGTGGATAGCACGATCGCCTCTCAGCAAGAAGGTCACTGGTTCGAGCTCAGGCTGGGTCAGTTGGCATTTCTGTGTGGAGTTTGCATGTTCTCCCCGTAGGTTTTCTCCGGGTGCTCCGGTTTCCCCTACAAGTCCAAAGACATGTGCAATTGGTGAATTGGGTAAGCTAAAATTGTCCGTAGTGTATGTGTGTGAATGAGTGTGTATGGATGTTTCCCAGTGATGGGTTGCAGCTGGAAGGGCATCCGCTGTGTAAAACATATGCTGGATAAGTTGGCGGTTCATTCCACCGTGGCGACCCCTGATTAATAAAGGGACTAAGCCGAAAAGAAAATTAAATAATTAATTTATTCATTTTTACAAAGTTAAGTAGATTGAACACAACACAATTAAGTTGTGTTACGACCCCCTCGTTAGAGTCGCAACATAAAAGAGCTCATACAACAAAAGAATATATATACAACTTATTTATTAAACATAAAACTAATAGAACAACAAACCAAGGAACAAACAAATGTCTAGGGAATAATAAAGAAAATGAGTAACTTTAACTACACATATAAATAATGCCAAACAAAACCATAAGGCTGCAGAAATAGAGATGATCTTGACACGAGGACGGCCAAACAGACACACCGACCTCCAGAAGCTAGCACATCACTCGTATTTATACAATTTAATCTAATTGGTGAACAACAAGGCGCCCAATCAGGATCTGCCACATCCAAACTGGAAACCTGGGGTCGTCACAGTTGTCCTCCCAAAAAACTCAAGAATCCATTTGTTTCCAGCTCGATTTATATAAGTAGTTTGAACAAACAGCAAACCTCGTTTCTTTAGTGCACTCAGATTTTGAAACAACTCAATTTCCAAGTTTTTTTGGGACAACTTAATTGTTTTATGTCCAATATCTGTTCAGTGTTTTCTGGATTTGCTCAGATCTGACATCTTACAAATTTAAAAGCACAGAAATGCTGTCTGGAAATGGGCAGAAGGCATTTGCGTTATGCGACTGGTGATGGAGATATAATAATATCACTCATATGATAACGATTAATTGATGATGCGGTCACTATGGCCAGGGGCATAGCAGACATTTTAAAGTGGGGGGGCTGAATGAGATCCAAAATTGTACGTTCGTTTTATTCTTAATCACCTGTTTCTAAATGGTCTGTCTCTAAAAGTGAGGGGGACGCCCCTGACCATGACAATATTGTGATCATGAATGTTGTGACTTGCTTGTTTTGAAGCATATGTAGATTAACTGCACACTACAATAGCATCTTTGTGTCGTCATGTGTGAAAAAGGGGGTTATTTGGGCAAAATATAACAAATATGGTTGTTATTGTTATTAATGGATTCATGAATAAACTTTAATGTCAATGAGACATTTCCAAGCTCTTTATATACTTAAACCGTTCCTCACATTAAGAAAAACTAAATGTTCCTTTGTGAACCAATCAATTAAAGGATCTGAAAATGGCTTTTCTGTAAATGAGTATTTTTTTTAAAGAATGTGCTTCATTTCAATCTTGAATACTTGCACTTCCACTTGCAGAATTCTCCATTCAATAGACCTTACTAATGAGCCTTAAAATGCCCCATTGTGCCTTTTCTGATATGACCTTTAATGCTGGGTGTAATGTAGCTGTTTGAGAATGTAAAAGGTCTGCACAGTTTCAAAGATCACAGTGCAGGTTAGATGGGATTATTGTCTCGCAGAAGAACAGAAGAGGTTCTGAACAGAAAAGCTGACCAGTTTCAACAGACTGAGCCATCCGACCAATCAGAGCAGAGTCACGTCCATCTGACCAATCAGAGAAGAGTCAGGTCTATCTCATCAATCAGAGCAGAGTAGAACTATCTGACCAATAAGAGCAGAGTAGGGCTATCTGACCAATCAGAGCAGAGTAGAATCATCTGACCAATCAGAGTCAGGTCCATTTGACCAATCAGAGAAGAGTAAAATCATCTGACCAATCAGAGTAGACTAGAATCATTTGACTAATCAGAGCAGAGTAGGGCTATCTGACCAATCAGAGCAGAGTAGAACTATCTGACCAATTATAGCAGAGTCAGGTCAATCTGACCAATCACAGCAGATAGAAAAATCTGACCAATCAGAACAAAGTAGAACTATCTGACCAATCAGAGCAGAGATGGGCTATCTGACGAATATTAGCAGCGTAGGACCATCTGACCAATCAGAGTGGGCTCAAGTCCATCTGATCAATCAGAGCACAGATGGGCTATCTAACCAATCAGAACCGAGTAGGGCTATCTGACCAATTAGAGCAGAGAAGAATAATCTGACCAATCAGAGCAGAGATTTGGCTGGTTGGTTGTTTGGCTGATTGGATGTTTGGCTGGTTAGTTGTTTGGCTGAGATGGGCTACCTGACCAATCAGAGCAGGGTATGTCCGTCTGACCAATCAGAGCCAAAATGGGCTATCTGACCAATCGGAGCTAAGAAGGGCTCTCTGACCAATCATCTGACCAATCAGAGTAGACTAATATTATTTGACTAATCAGAGCAGAGTGGAGCTGTCTGACCAATCAGAGCAGAGCCAGGTCCATCTGACCAATCAGAGCAGAAATGGGCTATCTGACCAATCAGAGCAGAGTCAGGTCCATCTGAACAATTAGAGCAGGATTGGACTATCTGACCAATCAGAGCCAAGTAGGGCTATATGACCAATCAGAGCAGAGTAGAATCATCTGGCCAATCATAGCAAAGATTTGGCTGGTTGGTTGTTTGGCTGGTTAGTTGTTTGGTTGAGTTGGGCTATCTGACCAATCAGAGCAGAGTAGAATAATCAGACCAATCAGAACAAAGTCAAACTATCTGTCCAATCAGAGCAGGTATGGGCTATCTGACCAATTAGAGCAGAGTAGGACCACCTGACCAATCAGAGTAGACTCAAGTCTATCTGACCAATCGGAGCAGAGATGAGCTATCTGACCAATCAGAGCAGGGTATGACCATCTGACCAAACAGAGCATGGGCTATCTGACAAATCAGTGCAGAGTAGGACTATATGACCAATCAAAGTAGACTCAGGTCCATCTAACCAATCAGAGCAGAGATGGGCTATCTGACCAATCAGAGCAAGGTATGACCATCTGACCAATCAGAGTAAAAATGGCCTATCTGACCAATCAGAGCAGAGTATGGTCATTTGATTAATCAGAAAGGCGGGGTTAATAGATAAAGTGTTTCAGACCTCTGGACACAATGAAGAAAACACATTGTGTATATTGAATACAATTTTTTATTTGTACCCGTTCTAAAGCAAGCTGAGAAACTGTTGAAATATCAGAACAGGGTCACTTTAAGAATGAGCAAAAGCCTTGAAAAACAAGTGGCTTTTTGAGTCCAACACAAAGTTGCTCTGTGAAATAAAGCAAGCTCTCATAAAGTATTGAAAACAGATGTACATATGGACAAAGACAGGACTGATGTGTCTGGCTGCTCACAGACATTTGATTATTAAAGCCAGTAGCCAATGCTGATGGTTATTAGGTGAGAAGATCTTTCTTATGCAGTTCAGTATTAATGTTTTAAGACTAATTAAAAATGCATTGAGCTTCCGTTTACCCGCTTGTTTTGTGTGTGCCTGATAGACAGATCTTGTTTTGGATCATTATGAGCAGCTAATAGTGTTTTTCTGATGGCGTCATTGCTCTTAGAGGAGTCTCAGGCCAAGGTTAAAGTGTCTCGTTACTGCCGGTTTCAGTTAATGGACCTGATTAACCTGCCGGAGAAACAGAGTTCACCTGCATAGTTACTTTCTGTCAATATCTCCCATTACTGTCATGTTGACGTCAGTGCTGCAGTTACAGCAGGGTGAATAATGGTCTATAGGTTTATTCATAGGGATGAA
>LR812536.1:68144697-68189697 GCA_903798195.1 Danio kyathit
GTAAATAATATTTGACTAGATATTCTTCAAGATACTAGTATTCAGCTTAAAGTGACATTTAAAGGCTTAACTAGGTTAATTAGGCTTTCAAGAGTTCGCACTTAGATATTGTTTGACAATTGTTAGCAGGTTTGGCATGCTGTCCCGGGAGAGAACCCTGAGCTCGGAGATGATTTAGCCCAGGGCTCCCGTCTGGTCGATAGAGCATGTGAGGGGAGTACGAGATCAGGTGGTTCTCGAGAGCTCCCTGTGGTAAAGGAAGAAAGGGGGAGAAGGGGTGGATGGGGGGTTTCTTCGGAAAAACGAAGATAAGGGAGTAGTTTTTAGCTAGGCTATTTATAGCGAGTTTGAATTAATCTGATTGGCTAACTAATGATGGTAGATGAGACCAGCTGCAGTCAGTCATATCACGTGCTCCTCTCGAAATTAGTTTGTGAAACTTCACAAAGTTAGGGTAATAAGGTCATTAGCTCTTTTCACACATACAGACCTTTTTGGAAAATCACCGTCAATTTTCTGCAAACAGGCCCTTTTTGAAAATACTGGTAAATTAATTCCGGAAATTTTCCGGACAGAAGTTGTAACACTACCGGTAATTTGCCTGAATGCTGCTCTGTTTTTATGCACCGGAAAATTGCCGGAATAAGCGCGTTCACGCTTAGAACATGCTGACGTGGGACGTCTACTCCAGCCAATCAGAACACTCAGACGCATTCACATCTGCGCTGTTTATGAAAATAAAAGCCTTTGAATATATATATGAATTATTCATTTAATAGCTGACTTGATTTTATTTTAAGTGTTTTATTTGATATTAATATATTATATATTATATATATATAATGGAAATTACATTAAAGCAGGGCGATTTTAGGATTCATTTTAGGGGGGCTCAGCTCCTTATGAGGTAAAAAAAAAATTGTTTATTAATTAATTACATTTTTATATATATATATATAATATATAATATATATATATATATATATATATATATATATATATATATATATATATAAGGCCTAATATAAGATTTATAAGTAATAATTTATTAGTATGCATTTTAAAATGTGACTAATATGGTAAGGTTGTATGCTAAACTAGCACTCTATTGTATAGACAGGCATAGCAATTTGAGTTCTGAATGAGCCAAATAGGCTCGACACGCCTGTTTACTGTAGTACAGTGTGTTAAATAAATATTTAATTAAATAATATTATTAATTCAATGTTTCATGTATTAAATACATAAAACTGCCACTTTTCTAATTAAATGGCATATATATATAATTTTTTTAAACCTACAGGCTAATTCACACATTTAACAATCTGAATCATAATAATAAATAATAAATATATATTTTTAATACAAGAAAACACATGATGTTTCTACTCTACTCTATCTCTGTCAGTGACCCTGACAGTTAAAATGAGTACATTCACGAAGTGGTTCTGTCACTGTGTTTAATCTTTTCTGTGCATGACTGGATGGTATAGACTAGTGCCACATGCACTGTAATGTGTTTATATTCGTAGTTCATTCTGAAAAAAAAAAAAAGAAATTCGTTAAGAGTTACATT
This sequence comes from Danio kyathit, assembly GCA_903798195.1. NCBI lineage: Eukaryota > Metazoa > Chordata > Actinopteri > Cypriniformes > Danionidae > Danio > Danio kyathit. Next base: position 68,146,274 of record LR812536.1, read on the forward strand.
TTAGCTGGAGTGCTGAGCCCTGAGGAAACAGTAGATTGGAAACCCGATTGCTCCTCTGTGACATTGGTATAAGTGATACAATTAAGTGTATCTATAGCAAATAAGCAGATATTATAATAAGTTATCCATAAACACACACCTTGTTCTCTCGCTCTGCATAGCTGTGGTTTGCTGATCAAATGGAAAACGAAATACGGGGAGGAGCCAAATTCTGCCGCGGTTTTCATATCAAATTTAAAGAGGACTGAGGAATAATTTAGTGTACAGTTTATGAGCTCATCTCAAAAATTTTAGGGGGGCTGAGTAGGCTACAGCCCCCTAAAATAGTTCTAGCAACGCCCATGCATTAAAGTATATTTTAGTTTACAAAAATGTGTATCAGTTTATAGAGCAGTAATATTAATGTGCAGTTCATGTGAAAGACTAGAAATATCATTGAAAATGAGATATAATAAAATCTACTTCAGAATAGCACATGCCTTTGAAAAAAGTCTAATTGTAGATCAAATCATATTTTTAAATTATATTTTTAAAGATTTTTTAAATTATTTTTAAATAATGATTATATTTTTTTATTTATTTATTTATATTTTATTGTTTTATTATTTTATTACTCATTAAAAGTTAAATTTTTTAGTATCACAATCTAAAAATCTACTTCAGCGTGTCACATGCTATCGAAAATATTAATCTAATTGTAGATAAAATCATATTAATTTAAATTATTTATATTAAATTATTTAAAAAAATAAAATTTTAATATATTTTCATCATATTTGAATCATGATGATCATATTTTCTTTTAATTTTATGTCAATTTTAATGAGTCTGTAGGCATTACATTATGTTCACACTTAAATATATTTATTTACAATATAAAATGTACATTATTTTCACGTCAATTACAGCATGCATTTGAAAGCATTGCATCCTATTCTTCAATATATTCATTTTAAATATATAATTCTTATCATAAACAATCCATCAATCACTTGATCATTCTTTAGTCATTTTGTATTTCCATTCCAATCCCCCATGAATATTCCATAATAAATCAATTTATATTTTAATTTTAATTTTCATTTATTTTAATTTTTTTTTACGTTAAAATTTTGTCTTCTAGTATCACATAATGAACCATGGTCACAATGAATCTATTTTGTCATGCTACACATTGAAATGTCTTTATTTCCAGGTCAGCTCTTGCTTTAATCTCAGATTTGCACTTCTCTGCATTCAGACGTATCTCTGCTCTCCTCATATCTCTCTCTTTCTTGTAAAAGTTTGTGAAAGAGCAGATTAGAGCAGGAACTTTCCCTTCTTTGAACACGTCTTCCTCAGTCTTTTATTAAAGCGTGTGCAGTTCATTTAGCCGGTGCCTTCAACACATAAAATCACTTTTAATCAAGCCAAGTCATTATAGAGTTTATTAAACTTCAAATGCTCCCGGTTGTAAATTATTACAGCTTCATTATCTTCTATATCAATTTGTGCATTCTCCTAATATCTGTGAATAATTTTAATACCCTCACAATGACTGTCCTGAGTGATATTCTCCAGTAATTAACCGGGATTTTTAACGGCCTCTTTGTTGGGTTCTGAAGTCGTATAACCTGACGTGTGTAGTGCAGATTATTGGACCCTGTGCAGAATTATTCCCAGTTATTCATGCTACATGTATTTAACGCGTATTTAATTAAACAGTTGTATGTACATATCATGCTGCACAATTTATTGCAAAGTATTGTTACTGCGATAATAGTATATGTGATATACATTTCGCAGACACGTCATAGATTACATCTATGTATTAGTTGTTTATCTAAATTTGACTAGTCAGATGGGGACTGAATGGGGACTCTTCAGTAGCTGCTGTTCTGCTATTGGCTAGAACAGGGGTTTTCAACCACTAGGGGGGACGCCAACACCTATTAAGAGGGGCGCGAGAATTTGAGGCGTGAACTTAAGTAAATTATGATGCCGATTTGTATGTGTTCACTAGAGTGAATCTGATTAACATTAGTTCCACAGCTAACTGTCACGCACCTGTAGAGTTAATGCGTTTGAGTAACATATATACAAATAAAATGCACCGGGTGCTTTTTAAATGAACGACGGTGAATCGATTGACTGTTTTACTTTCACTCATGAGCATTTTATTCATGCCCCCGTGACAAACTGGGATATTGGATGTGAGAATGGAGTAAAGACTGGTGGAAGAGTTGTTTTAATGGATTTTAATACCACAGGCCGAATGAAAAAAAAAAAAGTTCTGCATTTTGCGGTGTGTGTGTGTGTCTGCGGTCCTTTACTGACAGCTGTGTGTGTGTGGATCTTGTCGCAAAATGTGGTGAAAAGTGCTACCTGGCGGTGTTTACACATGGCCTAACAGGGCTGTGCTTATTCTCTTAATGAGTTCTGGGTGTGTTTTGAGAATAACATGCGTTAAACCAATCAGAGTCTCGTCTCACATTCCCTTTAAGAGTGCCTTTGCTATTTACATGGTGGACTTTGTAAATGTAAAAACTGAACGCTTCACTAGCAAGAAAACAGTTAAACAGAGCATCTGCAGCGCGAGGATAAAGAACAAGCCTCCTCCATTCAGCCTCTTTACTTTACTTTCTTTTACTTTTACTCTTTACTTTTACTTTGGTGGAGTAAGGAAACGGTGGAAACTCCCCACTGAACACATCCATTAGCCGACATGTTTAATTTAGTTAAGCTCAAAGTTTTGTGTCAAAACTATTTCTAAATTCAGTTCTAATCTCCAGGAGGAATAAATGACAATAATAATGAAGTGTGGTCAAAACACTGAGTTATATCCAAACACACGTCCTGTTCTTATGCCCTATGGTGATGCAGACGTCTCCAAAACCCCACAGCTGGACAAATCTACACTTGTGTTTATTAAAGCAATATAAATCTGCAGATAATAAATAATACTGATAATAATAATAACATTATACTGATGCAGATTGTCATGAATAAACTGAAAAAGCCCCCCGAGGTGAAGAAGGCATGGAGGCAGTGGTGTTTATATTGATGTAGAAAATAATCATGTTTGTATCATTTTAATCCTTTAATTGTTTTCATCTGTAAAGATATTTGTGTTTGCTGTTCATCCTGTGTGTATTCAGCAGTGTGTAAGTGTTTGGACCTGCATAGGTGCATAACTAACGCGCTCTGCTGGACTTTAGAGCAGCTTTTAGTTGGTCAATGGCGCGGTCTATTTCAGTTCCTCAAAATAGCAACGCACCAACAATTCGCCTTAACACACCTCCTTTATAGACCAGCACACACATGAGTTCACAGAGTGGCACAAATGGATTTGCTATTTAAACAACGTGACGCAAAACATGAGAGTTACTGTTGCGCTGGTCTGAAATAGCAACAAATCACGCCAAACACACCTTGTACCTTATTGCACCAGGTGTATGATAGGACCCAAATGTTTAGACCTTGACACAGATTTTTGTATTTGAATTAGAATTAATTAGACAAATATGTTTTACCTGTTTATGTTAATAGCAATACATTAAAAATTATTTTAAGACAAAAAAAAAATCACATTTTTCTCTTTGTTATATTGTCAGAAATATTGTTATTCTAGTGCTCAACAGCGGCATTACAGTGCCACAGTGGTTAGCACCACACCTTACAGCGAGAAGTCAGTTGGCGTTTTGTTCAGTTTGCATGTTCTCCCGTGTTGGTGTGGGTTTCCTCCGGGTGCTCCGGTTTCCCCCACAGTCCAAACACATGCTATAGGGGAATTGGATAAGCGAAATTGCCCGTATTGTATGAGTGTGTGCAGCTGGAAGGGCATCCACTGTGTAAAACATATGCTGGATAAGTTGGCGGTTCATTCTGCTGTGCCCTGATGAATAAAGGGACTAAGCCAAAAAGAATGAATGAATGAATGAATGAATGATGAATGAATGAATGAATCTCTACAACAATTGCATGTTTTTCCAGTATTGTCCAGGCCTACTTACATAGTAATTTCTGACAAAAAATAAATAAAATAAAAATAAATATGTAAAAAAAAAAATATATATATATATATATATACACACACAGTTGAAGTCAGAATTATTAGCCCCCCTTTGAATTATTATTATTATTTTTTTATATTTCCCAAATGATGTTTACCAGAGCAAGGAAATGTTCACAGTATGTCTGATAATATTTTTTCTTCTGGAGAAAGTCTTATTTGTTTTATTTCGACTAGAAAAAAAAACTGTTTTTAATTTTTTTTAAAACCCTTTTTAGGTCATAATTATTAGCCCCTTTAAGCTATATTATTTTTCGATAGTCTCCAGAACAAACCATCATTATACAATAACTTGCCTAATTACCCTAACTTTACCCTAATAAACCTAGTTAAGCCTTTAAATGTCACTTTAAGCTGTATAGAAGTGTCTTGAAGAATATCTAGTCTAATATTATTTACTGTCATCATGACAAAGAGAAAATAAATCAGTTATTAGAGATGAGTTATTAAAACTATTATGAGTAGAATATGTTGAAAAAAATCTGCTCTCCGTTAAACAGAAATTGGGGAAAAAATAATCGGGGCTAATAATTCTGAATTCATCTGTATATTTCAATATATTAAATACATTTTTTTATGTATTTTACAAATTTATAGGAATAATTTCATCATATACAAAAATGTCATATCATTTTGTGTCTTTTTTTCTCGTAAATAGCAGTTTCATTAAAATAATAAAAAAATAAATAAAAAAACAAGTCACTAGTGCTATAGAAAAGCCAAATGATGCTCTAATTATGACTAATTATGAGTGTAATTCTTAGCTATTTTGAATATTGTCACTCAGAATTTGCACAGAAAATGCTCAAAAGTGTCTCAGTCTGGACCTGCTCATGAAAGAAAAAAATCCCCCTCTCTGTATGTGTGTGTGTGTGTGTGTGTTTCATCCTCTGTAATTTGGCACTTGATATATTCCCTATAAAAGGGATCCTCATGAATTTTTCATTGGGGATGCAGTGTGGCATGCTGGGTGATGATGCTAGGCAGAGTGCTAGCGTAGCAGCGCCAGGCCTGCTGTAAACGGTAATTGTTGCGATTGATCAAACGCATTGATCCGTTATTGCTGATATTTTGCGAGTCCTTGAGGCTGGAGGACTTTAAAGCGGTGGTTCTCCAGAGCTTCTCCACATCGTCACATTAGCATACTGAGCTCGTGCTAGGCTCGGCTAGGCCCTCCATACGTATTACACATAATTGGTGCTTGACACAGAGGAACGCACGCTCCAGAAATAGATATAGGAACCGTCAGCACACTCGCCGGCCTTGAGAAATCTTTCATTTGCACGCAGAGTTTTGCACCTCGAGGAGACACACACACACACACACACATCTAATCGATCAGCAGTTTGGCAGCGGTGCTGGGCTGTGGATGTGAGGTTTTCGCTTTACTCTTGTGATTAGATTGCTGTCTGTGTGTGTTCTGCCACACAGAGAGAACACACACCTACACATGGTGGGAGAGCACAACATGTTCAGCACATGCCATCAGTACTGTGTGTGTATGTATGTATGAATGTGTGTGTGTGTGTGTGTGTGTGCTTATTTTTATCTCCCAATGAGGATTTAGAAATGCTGATTGTATAACACTACCTGACAAAAGTCTCCCAGAGTTCATCAAGACTCTTTGGGTTCATCTTCAATTCCTCCTCCTCCATCTTACCCAAAACATGCTCAATAATGTTCATCTCTGGTGACTGGGCTGGCCAATTCTGGAGCTCCTTATTTGCTTTCAGGAGCTTTGATGTGGAGGCTGAAGTATGAGAGGAGCGCTTCTCCTGCTGGAGAATTGTCCCTCTCCTGTGGTTTGTAATGTAATGGGCAGCACAAATGTCTTGATACCTCAGGCTGTTGATGTTGATCATCCACTCTGCAGATCTCTCCATACTGAATGGAACCCCAAACCATGATGTCTCCTTCACCAAACTTGACTGATTTCTGTAAGAATCTCATCATGTTTACATGTTTGTGGGTGCGTGAATGTGTCGGTGTGTGTACTTGTATTTTTGACATATAGAAATGTGTATAATAACATGGTTATTACACTGATATTACAAGTTGATTGTGAATTACGAGGACATTGCTGATGTCCCCATTTTTCAAAAAGCTTCTCGGAAAGTACAAGTGTACACAGTTTCCTATGAGCAATAGTAAACACAGCAATAGTAAACACAGTTTGTACCAACCCAGGCTCATTATTGATACGTACCCCTGTAAACATTTCTATAGAGTGCCAAATACGTCCCAGGAGCTACGTTTATTTATTTATTTTTTGCAGTTTTTGTTTTTGTATTTGTGAATCCACGAGAGGCCGCTGTGTACGCTTTTTGAGATCTCCAATTTCTCTCACGAGTGCCGTTCGCGCCTGCTGTTCTCGCGTCAACTTATCAGAGGCCGCTGTTGACTGACTGTTTGACTGACTGAATGACTGACTGACTGACCGACCAATCAACTGACCCACCCTCCTCCTTCCCTAAACCCAACTAGTTTTATCGATTGACCCGCCCACCCACTTCCCTAAACCCAACCAACAATTTTCTAAAGCAACCCAGAAAAAGATTTTTACCACGTTTTCAATTTTACCACATTCTCACCTTGTTATTTACTTGTTTATATTATTTTTTGGATTCTGTTTTTGTTTTACCTGCTTTCTGCAACCAGACTCGAACCCCGTCGTCGTGGTCAACTCCTCTCTGCGTCTCAAGTCCGCTGACGAACATGGCAGGCTAACTGGACAAACTGGTTACAGCGGGAAAGCTGTTCATACGGAGGTAAGTGGTCAGCTGGTAAGCGCGAAAAGGAATGGCTTCATACCACCCCGTAGCGTTCGTTTAAAAAATGAAATGAAGCCATACATACCTCTGACTACATATTTGCGGTCTCCAGAAACGTATATAGGACTACGTTTTCCGAATGAGCTATGTTGGCTTTTTCAGATCTCAAATTTCTCACGAGTGCCATTCGTGCGTTTGTTCTCACATAAATCCACCAGAGGTCACTGTCGACTGACTGACTGACCGACTGACTGACTGATCGATTGACCGACCAATCCCCCATCCCATCCCCTTCCCTAAACCCAACCGATAGTGTTTTCAAAGCAGTCCAGAAAAAGAAAAGCTCTCACATGTTTTTAACCACGTTTTTGGATCTTACCACATTCTCACCCTGTTGTTTATTTGTTCATTTATTTTTGCCTTTTGTTTTGTTTTGCCTGCTTTATGGAACCGTTCTTCGCCGGACTCGAACCCCGTCATCGTGGTCAACTCCGCTATGCATTTCAAGTCCACCAACGTAGTTAGTGGCCACTGAGCAAACTGGTAACAGCAGAAAAGCCATCCACACAGAAGTAAGTGGTCAGCTGGTATAGTGTGAAAAGAAACAGAAGCCATTAGCAGTGTCATACCGCTCCGTAGCGTTCGCTTTAAAGACGAAATGCAGCAATAAATAGCTCTGGCTACATAATTCACGCTCTCCAGAAATGTATACAGGGGCACGTATCCACAGTGAGCCTGTGTTGGTTCGTACAGTTTAAAAACAATGGAAACCAATGTAATGTCCCCACAGTTCACAAAAACAAAATGTGTGTGTGCTCGTGGGTGTGTGCTGACAGGCAGGCTGAAGGAAGCAGTGTACTGACACATCTGAGACGCTGTGAAAGAAAACAAGCCCAAAAAAAGCTGAAATGTCTGTCAGGCCGCAGTATCATAGAGTCACTCAATAATCACAGTCAACGGCTCATTTAAGATCTGACAGAAACAAAACTGCAGCTCGCACACACACACACACACACACACACACACACACACACACACACACACACACACACACAAAGCAGACGAGAGATGGAGGATACTTTTTTAAATACGCTTTAGTTAACCCAGATGCACAGATTAAACACATTTCATTTATTCATTTTCTTTCGGCTAAGTCTCTATTTCAGAGGTCATCACAATGGAATGAACCGCCAACTATTCCAGCATATGTTTTACGCAACGGATGCCCTTCCAGCTGCAACCCAGTACTGGGAACACCCATACACACTCATCTACACACTCATACACTACGGCCAATTTAGTTCATCAATTCCCAGGTACAGAACACCTGGAGGAAACCCACGCCAACATGGGGAGAACATGCAAACACACATAAACGCCAACTGACCCAGCCGGGACTCAAACCAGCGACCTTCTTGCTGTGAGGTGACAGCGATTCCATCTTTTGTCCTTATATATTTATATTATTATTTTTAGACTGATTTCTGACATTGTGGCTGGACAAAATAGCTTGTTTTATAATTTCTATTGGAATGTCATGCGAAGGCTCCACCCTCTTCTGGAAAGCAGCAGCTCATTTGCATTTAAAGAGACACACACCAAAAAATGTTTTTGCAGTAATAATTGATCAGTGGTGTATTCTGAGCTGAAACTTCACACATCCATTTTGCAAACACCAAGATGTATTTTTACACCTTTTCTGAAATGGGATGTGATATTTCATCTTTAAACTGGCATTGTTTGTTTTTGATAAAAGCGTATACAACACAAAGATACATACAATAGTAGTAATTGTTATTGCTGTTATTATTTATATAATGTAATATATATAATTTATTATTATTAGTAGTAGTAGTAGTAGTAGTAGTTGTAGTGGTATTAGTATTAATATTAGGTTTTATATAATAATAATTATTATTATTATAGTAATAATAATAATAGTGATATAGTAATACAGGATACAATATAGTAATAAACACAGTCCAAACACATGTGGTACAGGTGAATTAGGTAAGCTAATTTGGCCGTGGTGTATGGGTGTGAATGGGAGTGTATGGATGTTTTCCTGTGAAGGGTTGCAGCTGGAAGGGCATCCGCAGCGTAAATATTGCGTAATGTGCTGGATAAGTTGGTGGTTCATTCGCTGTGGCGACCCCAGATCAATAAAGGGACTAAGCCGAAAAGAAAATTAATTAATGAAAAAATGAATAATAGTAATAATAATAATAATAAATATATAATAAAAATAATAATAATATAATAATAATAATATAATAATAAATATATAATAATAAAATAATTATAATAATAATAATAATAAGAATAATAATAATAAAAATAATAAATAATAATAATAATAATATAATAATAATAAGTATATATATATAATAATAATAATAATAATAATAAATATTTAATATATAATAATAATAATAAAATATAATAATAAAATATAATAATAAACATATATAGTAATAATAATAATAATAATACATTTTAAGTTTGTATATAATATTACTATTGATGATAAAATAAGACATCTTACAATGTATTATTATTATTACTATTTATTATTATGTTTTTAATAATAATAATAATAGTAATAATAATACATTGTAAGATGTCTTATTTTATAGTCAATAGTAATATTATATACACAACTTAAAATGTATTATTATGTATTATACCATGTATTATTATTATTATTATTATTATTATTATTATTATTATTACATAAAACAAAACATAATAACAACAATGTATTGTACGTTGTGTTATTGTATCATCAATATAATTGCACTTAAAAATAAATGGCAAAATAATACATTATATTTCTAATAAGTATATTTGAGCATGGCATAATAACGATTATCACTATCAATATGTTATTTATTTCACAAAATTATTCATGAAATTTCAACTCAGTAAAACTCTAAACTCCAGTATAACTGCATTATTTTTCTTCTGTATGTAAATGCAGATCCAGCTCACAATTCATTTAACTTTTCTCTCGTCTCCATGTCTCTGCTTTAAATTGTTTTCCGCTTTCAACCCCAAAGAGTTTCTCTCTCTCATGGAAGTCCAAAGGAAAAGCTCTGAAGAATTTATTCCAGCTCCTTTATACACAATTACAATGGATGCATACTAAAGCTTTTAGGCTCCGAAAAAGATGCACAACACCATAAAAGTATGATAAAAGCGCTGCATGGAGCTTCTGTGCCCAAGAAACTGCATTTTAAGTCATTATTGATTACAGCAAGAACACAACATCTAGGCATTTTCTTTTTGTTTCTCCCTGAGACACTCGAAGTCGGTGTTTTTTTTTTTACATCAGATGTTTTGAATGAATCGATTGATCAGTTCGCAGACCGATCTGAATGATTCATTGATTCAGAATGACTCAATGAGAGACTCAATCATGTATGAATAAAGACCGCCGCTCTGTTCTGCACACAAAGAAATATTGCACAGCACTTTTATAATATTAATGTATGGCGCTTGCACAACTTTGAAAAAAAAAAAAAAAGATGAAGATAAGAAACAGTGAATGATCCTTCAGGAATTAGTATAACATGCAGTAAATAATATCTTACAACTTTATTCATTCATCCATTTATTTTCCTTCAGATTAGTCTCTATTTCTAAGGTCGCCACAGCAGAATGAACCACCAACTATTCCAGCATATGTTTGACACATTGGATGCCCTTCCAGCCACAACCCAGTACTGGAAAACACCCATACACACTCATTCACACACACACACACACACACATTCATATACTACGGCCAATTTAGTTAATCAATTCCCCTATAGCGCATGTGTTTGGACTGTGGGGGAAACCGGAGCACCCGGAGGAAACCCACACCAACACTACCAACTAATTCTGACTTCAACTGTGTATATATATATATATTAGTCAATAAATGTATAATAAATAAACATTTTATTACAAATCTTCTCTCTGGAAAACAGCTTTTTTATAGTATTATTTTGTTTCAAGTATGATGCAACAAAATAATAACTTGACTTCTAGTTGATCATTTGTAAAAGTGTGAGAAGGTGGATTTTTCTGCTGAATCATCTGTTGATCTGCATCCCAATCATCACAAATACTGCAGAAGACCTACTGGAACCTGCATGGACCCAAGATTCTCACAGAAATCAGTCAAGTTTGGTGAAGGAGACATCATGGTTTGGGTTCCATTCAGTATGGAGAGATCTGCAGAGTGGATGATCAACATCAACAGCCTGAGGTATCAAGACATTTGTGCTGCCCATTACATTACAAACCACAGGAGAGGGACAATTCTCCACCAGGATAGCGCTCTTCATACTTCAGCCTCCACATCAAAGCTCCTGAAAGCAAAGAAGGTCAAGGTGCTCCAGGATTGGCCAGCCCAGTCACCAGACATGAACATTATTGAGCATGTCTGGGGTAAGATGGAGGAGGCGTTGAAGATGAACACAAAGACTCTTGATGAACTCTGGGAGTCCTGCAAGAACGCTTTCTTTGCCATTCCAGATGACTTTATTAATGCGTGATTTGAGTCATTCAGAGATGTATGATGCAGTCCTCCAAGCTCATGATGGAGTCAGACACAATATTCATTCTGTTTCCACTGCAGCATGACTTTATATTCTATACTGGACATTATTGAAGGTTCAGTGATGAGACTTTAGTCTAAGCAGAGTCAGACCTTACTGTCCTAATGAAATCATTCAACATCAACACATGATCATATTTTATTGTGCTCAAATAAGCTAAATCTAGAGGCCTTCGCCTTTCATATAAGACACTTCTGATACCAAATGATCAACTAGAAGTCAAGTGATTATATGCTGTTTCTAAAACTTGGATAGGCAACAAGACTTTTGTTTGTTTGTTTGTTTGTGTGTGTGTGTGCGTGTGCGTGCGTGCGTGTGTGTAACTATTAGTACAAACAAAAAATGTTTCTCAATATTAAATGGAGCAAGGAATTTTTCACAGTAATTCCCATAATATTTTTTCTTCTGGAGAAAGTTTTATTTGTTTTATTTCGGCTAGAATAAAAGCAGCTTTTAATTGTTTTAAAGCCATTTTAAGGTCAATATTATTAGCCCCTTTAAGCAATATTAGTTTTGGATTTTCTCCAGAACAAACCACTGTTATACAATGACTTGCCTAATTACCCTAACTTTACCCTAATTAACCTAGTTAAGCCTTAAAATGTCACTTTTAAGCTGAATACTAGTATCTTAAAGAATATCTAGTCTAATATTATATGCTGTCATCATGGCAAAGAGAAAATAAATCAGTTTTTAGAAATGAGTTATTAAAACTATTATGATCAGAAATGTCTTCCCTCATAAATCTGACTTCAACTGTATCAATATATGTATAGCAAAAAAATCAGACGAGACACATGAAACAAAGATATTACAGCAACAACATGTTTCCAGTGTCAGTGCAGGTAAATGTTGAGCTCCAGAAACCGTCTGTCAGAGTGAATCCAGATCCATCATCAGCTTTATGAATATCTGCTTTTCAAATCTCGCAGGGGAGTCCGAGCCAAACACAACAGAGGCAATGAAGACTTGGATTGTTTTGCAGCGAGGGCTCGGAGAAATTGATTTCCGAGGTGTGAAAATGCTCAGCTGAGCCCTCGGCCAGAGTGTGTGTGATGGGGCTTTATGTGTCTGCAGAAAAAAAAAAAAAAAAGCGAATCGTCAGGCGTTTGCAAACTCTTCCTGTGGGTGTGGATGCAATGGCAAGCTGTTGACTTTAGTTAATGGCCTATTGTTTCCCTTAAGACACACACAATAAGCTTTATTTCAGTTTCTTATTCATCCACAATCTTGAAAGAGTTACGGTTGAAGGTAAAATTAGTTGCCTTCCTGTGAATTTTTATTCACATTTATTAAGTGATGTTGAACAGATTTTTACACAGTATTTCCTATAATATTTTGTCTTGTGGAGAAAGTCTTATTTGTTTCATTTCAGCTAGAATAAAAGCAGTTTTTAACCAATTTTAAGGTCAATATTATTAGCCCCCTTAAAGGGTTACAAAACACCAAATCGGATGTTGACAGTCATATATGTGTCCCACATTGCTATACAACACTATTAGAACACATAAAGGCAGTGCAGAATTATTAGGCAAATGAGTATTTTGAGCACATCATCCTCTTTATGCATGTTGTCTTACTCCAAGCTGTATAGGCTCGAAAGCCTACTACCAATGAAGCATATTAGGTGATGTGCATCTCTGTAATGAGAAGGGGTGTGGTCTAATGACATCAACACACTATATCAGGTGTGCATAATTATTAGGCAACTTCCTTTCCTTTGGCAAAATGGGTCAAAAGAAGGACTTGACAGGCTCCGAAAAGTCGAAAATAGTGAGATATCTTGCAGAGGGATGCAGCACTCTTAAATTGCCAAGCTTCTGAAGCGTGATCATCCAACAATCAAGCGTTTCATTCAAAATAGTCAACAGGGTCGCAAGAAGCGTCTGGAAAAACCAAGGCGCAAAATAAACTGCCCATGAACTGAGAAAAGTCAAGCGTGCAGCTGCCAAGATCCCACTTGCCACCAGTTTTGCCATATTTCAGAGCTGCAACATCACTGGAGTGCCCAAAAGCACAAGGTGTGCAATACTCAGAGACATGGCCAAGGTAAGAAAGGCTGAAAAACCACCACCACTGAACAAGACACACAAGCTGAAACGTCAAGACTGGGCCAAGAAATATCTCAAGACTGATTTTTCTAAGGTTTTATGGACTGATGAAATGAGAGCGAGTCTTGATGGGCCCGTGGCTGGATCGGTAAAGGGCAGAGAGCTCCAGTCCGACTCAGACGCCAGCAAGGTGGAGGTGGAGTACTGGTTTGGGCTGGTATCATCAAAGATGAGCTTGTGGGGCCTTTTCGGGTTGAGGATGAGTCAAGCTCAACTCTCAGTCCTACTGCCAGTTTCTGGAACACCTTCTTCAAGCAGTGGTACAGGAAGAAGTCTGCATCCTTCAAGAAAAACATGATCTTCATGCAGGACAATGCTCCATCACACGCGTCCAAGTACTCCACAGCGTGGCTGGCAAGAAAGGGTCTAAAAGAAGAAAAACTAATGACATGGCCTCCTTGTTCACCTGACTGAACCCCATAGAGAACCTGTGGTCCATCATCAAATGTGAGATTTACAAGGAGGGAAAATCCACCTCTCTGAACAGTCTGGGAGGCTGTGGTTGCTGCTGCACGCAATGTTGATGGTGAACAGATCAAAACACTGACAGAATCCATGGATGGCAGGCTTTTGAGTGTCCTTGCAAAGAAAGGTGGCTATATTGGTCACTGATTTGTTTTGTTTTGTTTTTGAATGTCAGAAATGTATATTTGTGAATGTTGAGATGTTATATTGGTTTCACTGGTGAAATAAATCATTGAAATGGGGATATTTGTTTTTGTTAAGTTGCCTAATAATTCTGCACAGTAATAGTCACCTGCACACACAGATATCCTAACCTAAATAGCTCAAACTAAAAACAAACTAAAAACTACTTCCACAAATATTCAGCTTTGATATTAATGAGTTTTTTGGGTTCATTGAGAACATGGTTATTGTTCAATAAAAAAATTAATCCTCAAAAATACAACTTGCCTAATAATTCTGCACTCCCTGTATATTTCACTAAAATATGACAATTGCTTGTTTTTACGTTGCTTAAAGCAAATTCGCTCCTGCGGTTTGAAAACAAAATTTGAAGCTACGTCACGGCGATGAGATCCTTGTGTAAATTTCAGCGTGTAGACTGGCTGTCTGTAGCGGCTGGTACAAAGTGACGTCATTGAGTTTTCAGCACATCTGGTCATTAATTCATGAGAAGTACTTGGTTCGAACCAATCAGCGCTCACTATTGTGAACCACATGCAACTTCATTAATGTGCATGATGGCTTTGAAGAGTGCTTTTACCTGTTACAGTGTTCAGAGAGAGGGGTGGCGCAGTAGGGAGTGCTGTCGCCTCACAGCAAGAAGGCCGCTGGTTTGAGCCTCAGATGGGTCAGTTGGCGTTTCTGTGTGGAGTTTGCATGTTCTCCCTGCGTTCGCGTGGGTTTCCTCCGGGTGCTCCGGTTTCCCCCACAGTCCAAAGACATGCGGTACAGGTGAATTGGGTAGGCTAAATTGTCCGTAGTGTATGAGTGTGAATGAGTGTGTATGGATGTTTCCCATTGATGGGTTGCAGCTGGAAGGGTATCCGCTGCGTAAAACATGTGCTGAATAAGTTGGCGGTTCATTCCGCTGTGGTGACCCCGGATTAATAAAGGGACTAAGCCGAAAAGAAAATGAATGAATGCTCAGAGAGACGCCACGTTGTGTTGCCAACCGTGACTCAAACAAGTGGAAGAAGAAGAATTGTTTGGAGACATGGGTCGTCAGTGTTGCGTTTATAAATGTGCTGCAACAAAGGTTTTGTTTCCATTTCCCCACAATGAGAGCACCGCTCGCATGTCAACACGTGTGAATTACAGTGGTCTGCTAACACTCAACAGAAATAAGTTTGTAAGGAACATCTTTTACCCGAGAGCTTTTCGCATCTGCAAATGGTGAAATCTGGATTTGCCGCTCGTCTCCTTTTATAAAAGACGCGGTTCCAGTTAGTGTTGATTGTCCTGTCTCTTTGGGTTTGGTAAGTGTGTGGTCAGTGCTCTTTGTTTATGTTTATTCAGAGGCAAAGTTAGTTCTTATCGTCAGCTGTGCTCTTTCAGTTTTTAAGGACATACTTTAGTCAAAATGATTTAGTTACTCAGTTTACAGTACGTGATTATCAATGCAATATTATAGACTGAAAGCACTGCTGTAAATGCTGCTCTTAAAGTGTAAACATGTAAACATCTAACTATTGCCATTGTGTAGGATTTACGCCACGTATGATTGTTGCCACATTTGTGACCGGATAGTCTGTACACACAGACACCTGCATAGTGAAATGTGGAAGTTTTTTTTTTCCCATGCGGTGTCAAATTCCATTAAAACAACACTCCTCCAGCAGTTCATACTCCTCCAATATCTCGTTTGTTACGAGGGGCATGAATGAAATGTTCCTGAATGAAAGTGAAAGTGCCAAACTGCAGTTAAAGCTGACAAATAAAAAATGAAACACCTAAAATTACATGAAACGTTGGATAATGTGGTGACGCAATGATGTTAATTGATCTATGTGCTATAACATGTAAAACGGGATCATGAAAGGAACATTCAAAAAGCAACTCATGTAAACACCTTCATCATATTATTGTCTTATTTAGATTAAGGCAAATCATTTGATTACTGATGTTTGTGTAAACATAGTCGATGTCCCTTTAAGCTGAATACTAATATCTTGAACAAATATCTAGTCAAATATTATTTACTGTCATCAAAGTATTCAGTTATTAAATAGTATTATGTTTAGAAATGTGTTTAAAAAAATCTCCGTTAAACAGAAATTGGGGAAAGTTACACAGGGGGTAATAATTCAGACTTTAGCTGTATATAAGGAAAAAGGCAACATATTCATTCACAATAAAGTCGATTTTTAAAAAGCAATTTTGCCTTAAATCCCATTTTCCAAACTCCAATGAATATTAGATCAGTGAATCTACGTATAGCTGTGTCTTCAGTCACCTATTTGTATGCGCATTTTGGATTATTGCCTAAAAATTGCTTGATGGAAATGCCAAGATATGAATACATATTGAAAATGTGCATTAAAAAAAATAAATAATAATAATTATATATATATATGCACAACTGAGTAGGATAAACTTTATATCTGATAAGAAAATAAGAAAAATTGTGTATATATTATGATAGAAATGCATGTACTGAATAAACTCCAGCATCAGTAAAGTGATTTAGTTTCTGACAGATGATAATCGTATATTAATGTGTGTGATATTAATGGCGTTTGCAGCGTTACATGTTTCCAGCTTTCCATTGTTGCAGATTTGAAATGTTGTTTTGGTGATTGTAAAAGACCTCAGCCCTCCATCAGTCCGTCATCACAGTGCTTCAGTATTCTTCTTCTTCTATTCTTATTCCCTCCAGAACTGTCTTGAGCATGTCTGCGCTCCCAAAGAGCATCTCACGCCTCCAAAAGCCACCGCGTTCATTGCGTTTCGTCTTCGTCTTTTTAGGCACAGCTCATTTATCAGAGAAGAAACAACTAACACAGGCTCATTATGAAATTGTAGCCCTGTATACATTTCTGGAGATCATGAATTATGTAGCCAGAGGTACGTATGGTTGCATTTCGCCTTTAAAATGAACGCTACTAGGCTGTATGATGCCTTTCCTTTTTACGCTACCAGCTGACCGCTTACCTCCGTATAGACGGCTTTCCGACTGTTACCAGTTTGTTCAAAAGCTTGCCGCGTCCGTTGGCGGACTTAAGATGCAGGGAGAAGTTGATTGCGATGATGAGGTTTGAGTTCAGTGAAGAACGGTTCCAGAAAGCAGGTAAAACAAAATAAAAGCCAAAAACTAAAATAAACAAGTAATTAACAGTGTGAGAACATGGTAAAATCTGCAAACAAGGTAAAAATCAGGGGGCTTTTCTTTTTCTGGATTTTGATTTGAAAACAATATCGGTTGGGTTTAGGGAAGTGGGTGGGCGGGTCAAAAAAAAAACTTCAAAAAAACGTAGCTCCTGGGACGTATTTGATGCTCTCCAGAAATGTATGCGGGGGTACGTATTCAGAATGAGCCTGGGTTGGAAAATACACCAGAGTAGCAAATCCCAATGCATCAAACTACACTTCTCTGTACAATATCTGCTTTTTTTTATCAGGAAGTGATGATTTTCTTCTCTTCTGTTTCTCATTGGATGGAATCACTACTTTATTAAATCCTTTTTATGGGTTTTCTTCTTTATTGTGATAGGACAGTGGAGATTGGGGAGCAGAGATGGGGAAGGGTCAGCAAAGGACTTTGAACTGGGAATTGAACTCAGGTCACCTTGAGCACCTCAGTGATATGTAACGACACACTAACCACTAGGCTATTGGCGCTAACAATTCACAAATGTTTTATGCGATATTGCAGTTTTGCTCATAATTCTGATTCGCATCTTTGGATGTGAACTCAGTTGCAGGCGCACACACAGAGCGAGATGTTGATGCAGATCTTGGTGAAAGCAGAGCCTCAGGAAACACTAATGCAGATAAACGCTCACAGATTAACACTTCACATGTTTATCTTACTGTCCAGGAACAGCAGGATCCCCCGAGAGCCAGTTCAAGCTCACCTTTTTTATTATTATTTTAATGATGTGGAACTGCAGCAGTTTTCCTCTGAGCTGAAGGCATTTCACAAACAAGCGCAGGAACAATAAAAGACGATGAAGATTCTCTCGCACTGTTAGATAACGCTGCTCTATAGAATATAACTGTACAAATCTGACAGTTTTATTCATCTGTGTATGTCTATATATTCATCATCCATTCATCATCATTTCACCCATTCATCTATCCATCCACACATCATCTATTAATCCATCCATCCATGATCAACCCATCCATTCTCTCATTCACCAATTAGCAATACACTCATCCATCTATTAACTATTATTCCATCCATCCATACAGTATTAATTCATCCACCCATCTATCAACTATTAAATTATCTACCCATCCAGACATCAACTATTAATCCATCCATTCATCCATCCACTACTAATCCATCTATATATCCATTCACTATTAATTCATCCACCCATACATTCTTCCACCCATCAACTATTAATCCATCAATCCATCCATCCATCCATCCACTACTAATCCATTCACTATTAATTCATCCACCCATACATTCTTCCACCCATCAACTATTAATCCATCAATCCATCCATCCATCCATCCACTACTAATCCATTCACTATTAATTCATCCACCCATACATTCTTCCACCCATCAACTATTAATCCATCAATCCATCCATCCATCCATCCATCCATCCATCCACTACTAATCCATCTGTTTATCCATCCACTATTAATTCATCCACCCATTCATTCTTCCATTCATCAACTATTCATCCATCCATCAACTATTAATTAATCTACCCATACAGCCATCCATTATTAATCCATACATCCACTATTACTTAATCCACCCATCCATTCTTCTATCCATCAACCATTAATTCATCCATTCATTCATCAATCCATCCATCCATCCACTATTAAGTCATCCACCCATCCATTTTTCCATCCATCAACTATTAATCCATCCATCCATCCAATATTAATTCATCCATCCATCCATCCATCCATCCATCCATCCAGTATTATTCATCCATCCATCCATCCATCCATCCAGTATTAATTCATCCACCCATCTATCAACTATTAAATTATCTACCCATCCGTCCACCAACTATTAATCCATCCATCCATCCATTCATCCAACCACTACTAATCCATTCCAGCCAGTAATAATCCATCCCTATTAATCCATCCATCCATCCCATCCAGTATCATCTATCCATCCACTACTAATTCATTCATCCACTATTAATTCATCCACCCATCCATTCTCAGACCCATCACTATTAATCCATCCATCAATCCATCCATCCATCCCTACTAATCCATTCATTCATCCATCCACTATTAATTAATCTACCCATCCATACTTCCATCCATCAACTATTCATCCATCCATCCATCCATCCATCTATCAATCATTCATTCATATTCATCCATCTTTTCATGATTGACCCATCCTCCTTCCACTTATTCCTCCATCCACTCATTAATCCATTAATCCATTTGTCATTCATCAACTGTGTGTGAATGAATCAGTGAAACTCACTTTATTTAGTCGCACATCCACTTACATCTATGTACTGTAGTTCTTCCAGCACCCAGCCTTCCCCCCTCCCCCAAACACACTCACACACACACATTCCTATATCCTGGTGGGGACTCTCATCGACATAAACATGTTTCTACAACAGATTATGATATGGTTTATAGCCAATTTAAAATTAAAACTCATTTATTCCTTCATTTTCCTTCAGCTTAGTCCCTTATTTTAAGATATTTCAAATAAATGTGTATTATAAATGTTTTCATAATTGTATTTTTTATAATAATTCATGACAAGATGAATTCTGTTTCTGACATCACAAGTCTTAAATGCTTATTTTAGCAGAACCTGAACAAATATGCATATTACAAGTAAGAAAAGGACAAGAAAACTCCACCTGAAATTAAAGCAAACACTTTACATAAATAAAAAAAATAAATAGTAAATCAAAACATCAACAAACAGAATAATAGTATAGCAATGGTTCTGCACTAGCACTGGTGTAAAGCATAAGCAGAAACAGAAATATGCTAAATATCTGCTAGGTTGTGATATTTTCCTCCTTGTTTTTTCTCCAGGTGTGATTCATATTTTTAGCCGTCACGTCCGTGTGTTTCTGAAGCGCTGGAGTGTGTGTGCTTGATTAGGATTAGAATTATTATTTGGGAACATGTGCGTGCTGGCCTGGATTCAGCAGAGATTTGGACAAACAGCTCAGACTGGATGCTAATGTGAAATAATCCTGTTACTCTTCCTCATCTTCCTTTCAGACTCTCTCTCCCTCAATCTGTTTTCAGTTCTGTTAAATTCAATTCAGTTCAATTCAAGTCACTTTGTAATTAACTTAGCTGGTATAACATTCCTCTACATGAGTACATAGCAGAAAAACAATATAAGTAATAACAACAACAACTATAATAATAATAATAATAATAATAATAACAGAAACCACAACAACAACAATAATAACAGAAACCACAAAAAAATAATAATAATAATAATAATTGAAATAATAATAATAATGATTGTGATAATAATAACAATATATTTTTTTTAAAGGGAAAGAAATATATACAGGCTACTTACACTCACCGGCCACTTTATTAGGTACACCTTACTAGTACCAGGTTGGACCCCCTTTGCCTATAGAACTGCCTTATTCCTTCATGGCATAGATTTTCATTGTCTATCTGAGATGATTGGCGCTTTGATTGGCTGGAAATAGGAAGATGGGTACACTGTGGTCATAAAGGGATGGACATGGTCAGCAACAATACTCAGGTAGGCTGTGGCGTTGACACGATGCTCAATTGGTACTAATGGACCCAAAGTGTGTCAAGAAAATCTCCCCCACACCATTACACCACCACCACCAGCCTGAACCGCTGATACAAGGCAGGATGATCCATGCTTTCATGTTGTTGATGCCAAATTCTGACCCGACCATCTGAATGTGGCAGCAGAAATGGAGACTCATCAGACCAGGCAACGTTTCTCCAATCTTCTATTGTCCAGTTTTGGTGAGCCTGTGTGAATTGTAGCCTCAGTTTCCTGTTCTTAGCTGACAGGAGTGGCACCCGGTGTGGTCTTCTGCTGCTGTAGCCCATCCGCCTCAAGGTTGGACGTGTTGTGTGTTCAGAGATGCTCTTCTGCAGACCTCGGTTGTAACGAGTGCTTATTTGAGTTACTGTTGCCTTTCTATCAGCTGGAACCAGTCTGGCCATTCTCCTCTGACCTCTAGCATCAACAAGGCATTTGCGCCCACAGAACTGCCGCTCACTGGATATTTCCTCTTTTTCAGACCATTCTCTGTAAACCCTAGAGATGGTTGTGCATGAAAATCCCTGTAGATCAGCAGTTTCTGAAATACTCAGACCAGCCCGTCTGGCAGCAACAATCATGCAACATTCACTTAAATCCCCTTTCTTCCCCATTCCGATGCTCGATTTGAACTGCAGCAGATCGTCTTGACCATGTCTGCATGCCTAAATGCATTGAGTTGCTGCCATGTGATTGGCTGATTAGAAATTTGCGTTAACGAGCAGTTGGACAGGTGTACCTAATAAAGTGGCAGGTGAGTGTATATACTGTATATATACACAAGCATTGATGAACTAATGCAGGTCTGTTCACTCTTTACCCCTTATTTTTGTTTTTTGCTTGTGTTAGACATCCAGCTTCAGTCAGTGTAAGCTCTGCTGCTTTATAGAGATCAGACACAGCGAGGGTCATTTCTTCAGATGTGTTTTGATGAGAAACGGAGAGACGGACCGGTCTGAGAGAAACAGGACCATGGCAGACCCTCGGGGGTTAATTCTCCATTAATGCATTTTCTGTGTCGCTTCTGTTCTGTGGGAGGCAGAGATTGCATTGAATGGGGAGAAAGAACACGTGTTATTCTGAGATCCCATGCATTTTATAACACACATGCACAGACACACTGCACAAAATGCTTTTCTTACTTATTTCAAAGCCAAAACAAGATTATTCTGCTTACCCCACTAGCAGTGCTTAGCTTGTTTTAAGGAAAAACTCACTTCATTTTGACTTATTGTTTATGAAAACAATATTTTTGTCTAGAAAATGCTTCTTGATTTAAGAATATTTAGACATTTGAACTAGAAACAAGACAAAAACTGTATGTAAGAGCATTTTTTTGCAGTGCACACACACACACACACACACACACACACACACACACACACACACAAATCTTGGTATTTGTGCTTTATGAGGTCTCTTCATAGGTCTAATGTATTTTATACTGTAAAAATGATTATTATATAAGCCAATTTTCAAATAAACCTGTGGCAAAATTTTCAATGGTAAAAAACAAAACAAAACAAAACACTGTGCATGATTTTAGGCATTTTGAATTATTCATTCATTCATTTTCTTGTCGGCTTTGTCCCTTGCGGGGTCGCCACAGCGGAATGAACCGCCAACTTATCCAGCACGATTTTACGCAGCGGATGCCCTTCCAGCCGCAACCCATCTCTGGGAACTTCCACACACACATTCACACTCATACACTATGGACAATTTAGCTTACCCAATTCACCTGTACTGCATGTCTTTGGACGTGGGGGAAACCGGAGCACCGGAGGAAACCCACGCGAACCCAGGGAGAACATGCAAACTCCACACAGAAACGCCAACTGACCCAGCCCAGCCGAGGTTCGAACCTGCGACCCAGTGACGTTCTTGCTGTGAGGCAACAGCACTACCTACTGCGCCACTGGGTTGCCACATTTTGAATTATGAGGACACAAAACATGTCCTCATAAACCACCACACTAGAGTACAACTAGGTCATATACACATTTATAACCACCAAAACACAAACATAGACGCACTTTTATGAACACACACACACAAATGTTGGTATCTGTGGTTTATGAGGAGTTTCCATAGGTGTAATGTATTTTATAAAACACCATACTAGTTCATATACACATTTATTTATGTCTTTGTAAACCACTTAAACCAGTACACACAGATATACACAATTTTATGGACACACACAAATGTTGGTATTTGTGGTTTATGAGGACTCTCCATAGGCGTAATACATCTTATAAACCACCACACTAGGTCATATACACATTTTATGTCATTGTAAACCACCAAAACCATTCATTCATTCATTCATTCATTCATTCATTCATTCATTTTCTTTTCAGCTTAGTCCCTTTATTAATCTAGGGGTCACCACAGCGGAATGAACCGCCAACTTATCCAGCACATGTTTCACACAGCGGATGCCATTCCAGCTGCAACCCATCACTGGGAAACATCCACACACACACTCATTCACACGCATACACTACGGACAATTTAGCCTACCCAATTCACCTGTACCGCATGTCTTTGGACTTGTAGGGGGAAACCGGAGCACCCGGAGGAAACCCACCCACCAAAACCAGTACACACAAATATACAAACACTTTTATGGACACACACACATACTCATGATTCTAGTGAGCAGCTTCTTTATGCTTGGTTTCTAAAGGATAAACTCTAATTTAGAAAGCGCAGACATTTAGTATTTTGATTTATGGTCAATCAGTACATCGAATCACTTCAATTGTGCTTTTGTTGTTGTTGTTGAACATGTTATTTCAGTTATTATGCAGCCCATAATACATAATTTAAAACCATACTGCTCAGATTAATGCTACTTTTAGCAGCCTTTTAGCTTTCAAATGTCTTGAAATCTGAAAATGCATTAGATATATTAAAAATAAGACTATCTTTTTAGAAAAAAAAAATACTTTCTAAATTTTTTAATGTGTGTTTAAATATTTATATATTTTTTTATTATGATTTATCCCATTTTTTTTACTTCAGTATAGATTTATTTTTAAAGAACAAACGTTGAATTAAGTTTATATTTCTTGCAGCGCTGGCTTATTTATTTATTTATTTATTTATTTATTTATTTATTTATTTATTTATTTCAAAAACTACTTGTGTTTATGTTATTGCATTTGCAATAACAATAATAATAATAATAATAATACTAATACTACTACTACTACTACTAATAATAATAATAATAATTATTATAATAATAATAATAACAATAATAATAATATTAATACTACTACTACTACTACTACTACTACTACTACTACTAATAATAATAATAATAATAACAATAATAATAACAATAATAATAATAATAATAATAATAATAATAACAACAATAATAATAACAACAACAACAACACTAACAATAATAACAATAATAATAATAATAATAACAACAACAACAACAACAACAATAATAATAATAACAATAATAATAACAATAATAATAATAATAATAATAATAATAATAATAACAATAATAATAACAACAACAACAACACTAACAATAATAACAATAATAATAATAATAATAACAACAACAACAACAACAACAATAATAATAATAATAATAACAATAATAATAACAATAATAATAATAATAATAATAATAACAATAATAATAACAACAACAACAACACTAACAATAATAACAATAATAATAATAATAATAACAACAATAATAATAACAATAATAATAATAATAACAATAATAATAACAATAATAATAATAATAATAATAATAATAACAATAATAATAACAACAACAACACTAACAATAATAACAATAATAATAATAATAATAATAATAATAATAATAATAATAACAATAATAATAATAATAACCATTATAATAATAATAACAAGAATAAAATAATAACAACAACAACAACAATAATAATAATAATAATAATAATTATTATTATTATTATTATTATTATTATTACAAATTCAATAAAATAAAATAAGAAAATAAATGCCAGTACAATAAAAATAAATCTAGTTTATTTGTACCACCTCTGTGATTTTTCTTTTCATACACTCAAAAAAACAAATGCTGAGTTGTTTCTACCCAAAATTATATAAAACATGGACACACTTATTTTTAATTTTAAATTTCATAACTCAACCATTGGGTTATTCCAACTTTTACCCAACTCTGTCTCAACAAAAAAAACCTGAATTTTCCTTTAATAATCACCCTGTTGCTGATGTAGTTTCGGCTGCAGGAACTGGAAGTCACCTTTGGGCTTTCTATAATTGACATGGCAAAACGAATTCATTAAAACTCTATTTAACCAATCACAACAGAAAACACACACAGGCAGACGCACAAAGCTAAGGCTGTCATTTATTCTGCCGCTGTACATATGGCTCCCCGTGCACATTATGGTTCGCTTTAGAATTAAATGTTTTCCAGCGACAGCTCAATTAATCATATTAATTGCAGATGGAGTTTTCTGTTGTGGAGGTGTTAATGTAGAGTCTTTAACTAGGACGTCTTTTCTACCTGCGTCCCTGATGATGCTTGAAAATAGGCCTGCGATCATCACCAGAGGAGGGTTACGTTTGATTTCTGGCCTCCAACAACTATGAAAAGGCAATAATCAGGATAAAACAGTCAACAAAGGCTCATTGGGGAAATGTGCCCAGGGCTACATTTCTGAGAACTGAGAAATATGTGCACCTGGGTATGATATACATATGGCTGCATTTTATGTGTAAAACAAATGTGGGTTCATCCATACATCCATCCATCCACAGATTCATCCAACTATTAATCCATTCATTCTTTCATCCATCCAAATATGTATGCATCCATCCAAATATACACTGATCCATCCAATATCCATCCATCCATCTCATATACATCCATCCTTCCAAATATGCAATTATACACCCATTCATCAAAATATCCATCCATCCATCCATCCATCCATCCATCCAAATATACATCCATGCATTTAAATAAAGTATATACATATTCATCCTTCCATCAATCCATCCAGCCAGCCATCCATGTATCTTTATACCCTTATATTCCTTATATCCATCCATTCAAATATCCATCCATCATCCAAATTTTCATCAATCCATTATCTAAACTATATACCATCCATCTATTCTTCCTTCCATCCATCCATCCATCCATCCATCCACCCACCCATCTATTTATCTAAAGTATATACCCATTGATCCGTTCATCGATCCATCCATCCATCCATCCATCCATCCATTCATTTATCTAAAGTATATATCCATCCATCCATCATCTAAATTTCATCAATCTATTTATCTAAAATATATACCATCCATCAGTTCTTTTTTTCATCCATCCTTCTAAAGTATACACCCATCCACCCCTTCATCCATCCATCCATCCATCCATCCATCCATCCATCCATCCATCCATCCACCAATCCATTTATTTAAAGTATATACCCATTGATCAGTTAATGTGTCCATACATCCATATATCCATCCATCCATCCTTTTAAAGTATATACCCATCCACCCCTTCATCCATCCATCCATCCATCCATTTATCCATCCATCCATCCATCCACAAATCCGTTTATCTAAAGTATATACCCATCGATCCGTTAATCCATCCGTCCATCCATCCATCCATCCATCCATCCATCCATCCATCCATCCATCCATCCATCCATCCATCCATCCATCCATCCATCCATCCATCCATTTATCTAAAGTATATACCCATTGTTCCGTTAATCCGTACATCCATCCTTTTAAAGTAAACACCCATCCACCCCTTTATCCATCCATCCATCCATCCATTTATCCATCCATCCACCAATCGGTTTATCTACAGTATATACCCATTGATCCATCCATCCATTTATCTAAAGTATATACCCATTGTTCCGTTAATCCGTCCATCCATCCATCCTTTTAAAGTAAACACCCATCCACCCCTTCATCCATCCATCCATCCATTTATCCATCCATCCACCAATCGGTTTATCTACAGTATATACCCATTGATCCGTCCATCCATCTATCCATCCATCCATCCATCCATCCGTCCGTCCATCCTTCCGTCCGTCAGTCCGTCCATCCACCCATCAACCCATCAATTATCTAAAGTATCCATCCATCCATCCATCCATCCATCCATCCATCCATCCATCCTCCATCCATCCATCCATCCATCCATCCATCCATCCATCCATCCATCCATCCATCCATCCATCCATCCATCCATCCACAAATCCGTTTATCTAAAGTATATACCCATCCATACATTCATCCATCCATCCATTTATCTAAAGTATATACCCATTGTTCCGTTAATCCATCCATCCATCCATCCATCCATCCATCCATCCATCCATCCTTTTAAAGTATATACCCATCCACCCCTTTATCCATCCCATCCATCCATTTATCCATCCATCCACCAATCGGTTTATCTACAGTATATACCCATTGATCCGTTAATCCGTCCATCCATCCATCCAAAGTATCTACCCATCCATCCATCTTTCCATCCATCATCCATTCATCCATTTGTCAATCCATCCTTGAAATGACATATAATAATCATGAGTTCAAATTTGACCGCCACAATCATAATCATGATTTTCCCTGAAATCGAGCATCCCTACAGCATTGCCATCTGCACGCATCTTCCCAAGAGTTTAGTTGTTTAATGATCGATTTCCTCCTGCATGTCAAAGCGAGGAGCCATCGCTGAATAATATTGATGAATATTTCATCAAGCCTTTGTAGCATTAGCTCATGCACTGCATTCTGAGTTATTATATATGTGTGTGTATATATTAGCAGATTTGTTTCCTCTTCCTTCACAACAGTAGATCCAGCGCTCGGGGGATCTCTGACCGCCGTTGTGCCCACATGTTTTCTTATTGCCGCAGCTTTAAAGGAATCAATAATTTATTTTGCCAATTTGCATTTAAATTCAGCAGACCTTTGCTGATCCCAAGGCGGGAGAGACAAAAGAAGCACAACTTTTCAAAGGGAAGTTGCTTCTTTAACTTTTGGTTTGGGAAATGCATGAAGAAAAAAAAAAAGGAAAATGGGGAGAAAAAAAAGGGAATATGAACATCAATGAGAATGAAAACATCAAACATGAGTGTGCAGGATGGACAGGCGGTTAGAGGACGGATGAAAGCAGGAGTGAAGGAGAAACAGCATCCAAACAATACACCAGCAGCAGAACATGCTGTATATTCACTAGCCGCTGCATTGATTTTATATACAAGTTCAAGACATGAAGATATACTGATGATCTTAACAGTGTTAGGCATGTTCCTTTAAAAGAGTAAATATAGTTACTTGTTACTTCTCACAAATAGTAACTGAGTTAAATAATTGTAGCGAATTAGCTCAAAGTGAATTGAAGATTCATTTGAATAGGGGCTTCAAAAGAATCGACTCTTTCAGTCTGAACACACGAATCGTTCAGGATCGTTCGAAGGCACAGTTGACTTCAACTATTGCTATTAAAAATATTCCATATCTCTGTCCATCCATTCATCCGTCCATCCATCCATCCATCCATTTGTCCATCTATCTATCCATCCATCCATCCATCCACCCATTTATCTAACGTATATACCCATCCATCTGTTCATTCATCTGTCCATCCATCCATCCATCTATTTATCTATCTAAAGTATATATCCATCCCTCCGTCCCTCTATCTGTCCATCCATCAATCCATCCATTTATCTAATGTATTATCTAACGTTCATCTGTCATCCATTCATCTATCCATCCATCCATCCATCCATTTATCTATCTAAAGTATATATCAATCTATCATCCATCCATCTAAAGTATATACCCATCCTTCTGTCCCTCTATCTGTCCGTCCGTCCATCCATCCATCCATCCATCCATCCATCCATCCATCCAATGTATTATCTAACGTTCATCTGTCATCCATCCATCCATCCATCCATCCATCCATCCATCCATCCATCCATCCATCCATCCATCCATCCATCCATCCATCCATCCATCCATCCATCCATCCATCCATCCATCCATCCACTCCATCCATCCATCCATCCATCACATTTATCTAATGTTTTATCTAATGTTCATCTGTCCATCCATCTGTTCATCCATTCATCCATCCATCCATCCATCCATCCATCCATCCATCCATCCATTTATCTAATGTTTTATCTAATGTTCATCTGTCCATCCATCTGTTCATCCATTCATCCATCCATCCATCTATTTATCTATCTAAAGTATATATCAATCTATCATCCATCCATCTAACGTATATACCCATCCATCCATTCATTTTACTGTTCGTCCATCCATCCATCCATCCATCCATCCATCCATCCATCCATCCATCTATCTAAAGTATATATCCATCCATCCATCCATCCATCCACCCATTTATCTAACGTATATACCCATCCATCCATCCATCCATCCATCCATCCATCCATCCATCCATCCATCCATCTATTTATCTATCTAAAGTATATATCCAACTATCATCCATCCATCTAAAGTATACCATCCATCCATCTAATGTATATATCCATCCATCCATCCATCCATTGATCTATCTAAAGTATATATCCATCTATCATCCATCCATCTAAAGAATATACCCGTCCATCCATCTAAAGTATATATCCATCCATCCATCTACCCATTTATCTAATGTATATACCCATCCATCCATCCATCCATCCATCCATCCATCCATTTATCTATCTAAAGTATATATCCATCTATCATCCATCCATCTAAAGAAAATACCCATCCATCCATCTAAAGTATATATCCATCCATCCATCTACCCATTTATCTAATGTATATACCCATATACCCATCCATCCATCCATCCAAAGTAAATATCCATCTATCATCCATCTAAAGTATATACTCATCCATCCGTCCATCCATCCATCCATCCATCCATTCATCCATTCATCCATCCATCCATCTATCATCCATCCATCCATCTAAAGTATATACTCGTCCGTCCGTCCGTCCGTCCATCCATCCATCCATCCATCCATCTCCACGCACGCATCTTCCCCAAGAGTTTAATTGCTTAATGATCGATTTCCTCCTGCATGTCAAAGCGAGGAGCCATCGCTGAATAATATTGATGAATACTTCATCAAGCCTTTGTAGCATTAGCTCATGCACTGCATTCTGAGTTAGTTTTGACTCTTTAAATCTGAATTGTCCAGTGATCGTTCAAACGGCAGTTGACTTCAACTATTGCTATTAAAAATAAAAACCCATTTATGTTTAAGCAAGGGTATAAGATGAAAGTTTAAGACATTAGATTCCTAAATATGCACAGGCACCTTTCTTTATACAAAACACCAAACACACATTCATACAGGTTGTAGAAAGAGTAAAAGAAGAAAAATAAGAGTTTGAGAGAGGGCAATGATGTAAAAACCTCAGATTTTGTAAGAGCAAATCAAGCGAACCAAAAATAATCAATTTAACGCTTCTATTGTTTCTTTAGTGTTAGGTTTAATTTACACCCGTTCGGTGATAATCTGAAGGTGTTATTTGTGCTCCTTGTATGATGTGAAGAACTCCCTCTGTTGAGCTAATGTTCCCACGTGGTTAGCTGGTGGTCGGCTCTTTGTCCTGTGAGGCTTGGAGTGGGGTGGAGTCTGTTGTTTCAAGTTTTGAGGCGGCAAAATGACTGGTCGTGTTGACTTCTGGTTTCGCGGCGCACTAAACTTAACTAGACTTCCGACGGAAAAGAAAGAAAGAAGGATATCAGAGATGGGAATGTCTGAGCTGTGCACTGAACCCATTTTGTCAGGGTCCACACCTGCTCCCTGTTCTCTGGGTGTTCTCTGGGGTTCTTCAGGGCGTGGCCTTAGTCACCAGCTTTTATAAGGGTGGTTTTGTACCCACCCTCAGGAGCAGAGTTGACCAATGAGAAGTTAACTTCCTCGAGGTACGTTTTATAGTCTCTTGTTCATTAGCGGAGTGATTTGCATATGCATTCTAGGTGTACGCTGATGCAGTAATGTTTAAAGTTTCTTAAAATGATAATATGTTGCACACGTATTAACATAAAAGTTAAACAATCCTTCAGTACTCCAAATTAGCTTTGCAGGGACATCAAACATGAACCATCTATGATCTTGTTTAGCTGTGGTAGAGTTAAACATTGATTGCAGGAGTATTAAGGTCATAATATAAATGCATGACCAAGAGGCTTGTTGCAAAACACCTGATTACACATAAAGAGAGAATAAAGGTTTACATTAAAAGCATCAGTCTTAAGCAAGGAGCGTATAGAAGCTTGACCATGTCTGTGTGTCCATCTCTGAGCCTTACTTCGTGTCTTAAATAATTTGGAATCGGATCACACACTGATCATCCAGTTTTTTTTCTGGATAGGAGAGGTTGATGGTGTTTCATTTGTTGAATAAAGCAAAATAATTAGGTGTCTAACCGGCCACATTCGTTACATCCCTCTGTTGAGCTAATGTTCCCACGTGGTTAGCTGGTGGTCGGCTCTTGTCCTGTGAGGCTTGGAGTGGGGTGGAGTCTGTTGTTTCAAGTTTTGAGGCGGCAAAATGACTGGTCGTGTTGACTTCTGGTTTCGCGGCGCACTAAACTTAACTAGACTTCCGATGGAAAAGAAAGAAAGAAGGGTATCAGAGATGGAAATGTCTGAGCTGTGCACTGAACCCATTTTGTCAGGGTCCACACCTGCTCCCTGTTCTCTGGGTGTTCTCTGGGGTTCTTCAGGGCGTGGCCTTAGTCACCAGCTTTTATAAGGGTGGTTTTGTACCCACCCTCAGGAGCAGAGTTGACCAATGAGAAGTTAACTTCCTCAAAGCACGTTTTATAGTCTCTTGTTCAGAAGCGGAGTGATTTGCATATGCATTCTGGGTGTACGCTGATGCAGAAATGTTTAAAGTTTCTTAAAATGATAATATGTTGCACACGTATTAACATAAAATTTAAACAATCCTTCAGTACTCCAAATTAGCTTTGCAGGGACATCAAACATGAACCATCTATGATCTTGTTTAGCTGTGGTAGAGTTAAACATTGATTGCAGGAGTATTAAGGTCATAATATTAATGCATGAGCAAGAGGCTTGTTGCAAAACAACTGATTACACATAAAGAGAGAATAAAGGTTTACATTAAAAGCATCAGTCTTAAGCAAGGAGCGTATAGAAGCTTGACCATGTCTGTGTATCCATCTCTGAGCATTCTTTCATGTCTTAAATAATTTGGAAACAGATTAAACACTGATCATCCAGTCTTTTTCTGGACAGGAGAGGTTGATGGTGTTTCATTTGTTGAGTAAAGCAAAATAATTAGGTGTCTGATCAGCCACATTCGTTACATCCCTCTGTTGAGCTAATGTTCCCACGTGGTTAGCTGGTGGTCGGCTCTTGTCCTGTAAGGCTTGGAGTGGGGTGGAGTCTGTTGTTTCAAGTTTTGATGTGGGAAAAGGACTAGTCGCGTTGACTTCTGGTTTTGCGGCGCACTAAACCTAACTAGACTCTCAACGGAAAAGAGAGAAAGAAGGGTATTGGAGATGGGAAAGTCTGAGCTGTGCGGTTAACCCATTTTTGTCAGGGGACAAGTATCTTCACTGGACCTGAAGAGAAGCTGTCCTGAGCTGGAAAAGAACAACTCTCTCTCCTGGGGTCTGTGTCGGTTCTCCTCTAGACTTCTGGTCTTCTCTTTGGGGCTCTTCGGGGGCCTTTAGTCACCAGCTTTTATAAGGGTGGTCTTGTAACCCCATCAGGAGCTAAGTTGATCAATAAGAAAGTTAAATCCCCAGAGGCATGTTTCATAGTGTTTTGTTGAGAAGCGTGGTGATTGGCGTATGCATTCTGGGTGAATTTAAATGCAGGAATTTTTAAAGTTTCTTAAAATGTTAATATGTTGCACATGCATTATGATAAAATGTAAACCATCATTCAGTACACTATGGGCATCAAACATGAACTATCTACAATCGTATTTATTTATTTGATCAATTTCTTAATTTACAAATTGAATTAATGGCTTTTTCCTCTATTGAGTTCAGGGTTTAAGTCTTGCAATTTTGACCTCTTTTTTCCACTGGCTCTATGGCATTTCTGTCAATAGAGGGAAAAATATCCTTTTATTTAAAGTGTGTTTTGTGTCTCTCTCACTCCAGCAGTCGTCTGTGTTGTGGATAATAACAGGTCATTCCAACAATTTTGGGTTGTTTACAGCATTACGTTTTTAAGTCATTCAGTCAAATGATCAAAACTTCAAAAGAGCTTTATAGAAAAATCATATTCAAAAGATCAAACCGTGGATCATTGCTGCTGTCAACACCGAGGTCAAAAGGTCAAAGTCTGCAGGATGCATTGCCTCCTAAAACACAATATCCAGCAGAATAATTCACATTTGAGTTTAAATTAGTGCTCATTTAATATGCATGCTGACATGTTTTCTTCTAGTCTACCTTATGGCCATAATGTACTTTTTGGCCATAATGCAACAAAACCTGATTTCAATATACAGTGGATATTGAACAGCGTATGTTGATTTTAAATCATCTCTATTTCTATATTATATTATATTATATTATATTATATTATATTATATTATATTATATTATATTATATTATATTATATTATATTATATTATATTCGTTTAGTTTAGTTTAGTTTAGTTTAGTTTATATTTGTTTATTTTATATTTGTTTATTTTAGTTTATTAGTCTGTTAATTATTATCATTCACGCTATCATAACAATGGCAAATAAAGTTTTTTTTTTGTTATGTTTTATTTTATACAGGTTGTTCCAAAACAATTGAAGGAATATATATATAATTTTATTTTTTTATTTATTTTATTTATTTATTGTACAATATCCAAAAGTTTTTATTTTATTTTATTTTATTTTACAAATAGGGATATTATTTATTTGTTTGTTTATTTATTTATTTATTTATTTATTATACCTTTTCATCCAAAACAATTGGACTTTTTTTTAAATAATTAATTTAGTCTAATTTCATTTAATTTGTTTATTTTTATTTTTAGTTTAAGTTATTTATTTAGTTTTTGTTCATTTTCATCCAAAACAATTGAGGAACTTTTATTCTTTTATTCTTAATTATTTATTTATTGTACAATTTCATCCAAAACAATTGGACTTTTTAAATAATTTAATTGAATTAAATGTAATCTAATTTAATTAATTTATTATTTTTTATATTAAATTATTTGTTTTGTTTTTGTACATTTTCATCCAAAACAATTGAAGACATTTATTTATTTATTTATTTATTTAAAAGTCTAAATCTATTGATGGAATGTTTTTATTTTATTATATTTTATTTTATTTTATTTGACAAAAAAATGGGGTAATTTTATTTATTTATTTATTTATTTTACATTTTTATTCAAAACAATTGATGGATTTTTAAAATTAATTTATTTTAATAAATTTTTAATTGAATTGAATTTATTTATTTATTTATTTATTTTTGTACATTTTTGTCCAAAACAACTGAGGAAATATTTATTTATTTATTTGATTATTTGATTGAATATTTAATTGATCATTTTATTGATTGATTGTAAGAGATATATTTTAAAATGTAGAAAATAATATTTTTCCATGCTTTTATGAGGAAATTAAGTTGAATTTACAAGAAAACTAGTTGTTCACACAGCATGTTGGGATCACACAAAAATAAGCTACATAAAATATAATAACCGGCTAAACCAAATGCATGTCTTCTTTATCTGAAGGTTTAATTGGCATCAGCTTTCTTCACAATCCGCAGGCCTACAATTTTCACTCCAGAGTATAACAAGAGGAGAGAAATAGCAGTAGAGAAACATTTGGTCCAAACGCAGCATGACAGACTATAGTTTTCAGTCAAATTGCTCCATTTCGTTTCGCAATGTATGCTTGATATGAACTGATAGCTGTAACAATGAATATCTAAGTGTTTGCTTCTCCCGAGGGCATTTAGAGTATTAAATCCTGTAAAACTGCATCAGAATAACACAGGGCTCGTGTTGAGGAATGGATCCAAATCTTCTGCTGTTTTGGTGTGAGAAAATGCAAAGATCAGAGGCTTTTAAATACTCTGCGTTCTGCTTTTTTTTTTTTGGTAATTTCTGGCCGCAGATTAGAGAAAGACAGAGAAAGTGATATGTTTGATCAAACGCTACAACAGCTTTGGTGCTGAACAGATTTTATAAATGACACAGTTAAGATATTCCCATTAAAAATCAGAACAATAAAAGCAGATTGGTGCATAAAAGAGAACATGCATGTGAAGCATAATACACTGCAAAAACTGCCTTTCTTATTTAGATGTTTAGTCTTGTATCTAGTCCAAATGTCTTAAAATTCCTAAATCAAGAAGCATTACAAGTAAAACAGAGGGTTCCATCATACACCCAGCGCAATAAGACGCAAGACATGTATGGCACGATTTGTTGCTATTTTCAGACCAGCGCAACAGTAATTCTCATGTTTTTCTACACGTTGTTTAAATAGCAAATTCATTTGTGCCACTTTGTGCACTCATGGGTGTGCTGGTCTATAAAGGAGGTGTGTTAAGGTGCATTGTTGGTGCGTTGCTATTTTGAGGAACTGAAATAGACCGCACCATTGACCAACTAAAAGCTGCTCTAAGTCCAGCACAGAGCGCATTAGTTATGTGTAGGCCAGGGGTGCTCAACCCTGTTCCTGGCTATCGACCTTCCAGCTGATTTCAGCTCCAACCCTGATCAAACACACCTGAACCAATTATTTAGAACGTGAGGAGCACTTGATAATTACAGGCAGGTGTGTTTGATAAGGGCTGCAACTGAAAACTGCAGGAAGGTCGATCGCCAGGAATAGGGTTGAGCACCCCTGGTGTAGGCCCACACAGAATCTGCGCGCACAGAATTCCACAGATTTTTAGCCCATCATTAATTCTGTTTATCTACCTGAGTAAATGTGTGTAAATCTAAATTTATTCAGTTTTTAAATTAATTACAGTAATATTATTGACTAATATAAAATGTTCATCTGATTTATGTTCAATGCAGGTTGTAACAGTAATATTTTCTGTCTTTTAGTATATTATATGACAGACTTGCTTTGTTTACCAAATAAAGTGGATCTAATTGGATTTGCATTTTAAACATGAAATAAAAGTTAAAACGATATTATTTTTTGTTTCACATATTAAGGTTTTAGTTATGATACTCCCAAAATAATTCAGCAGAAGTCCGCAGATTTTTACCAAAAAACGTCTGCAGATTCTGTCTGGCCCTAGTTATGAGCCTATGCAGGTCCAAACACTTACACACTGCTGAATACACACAGGATGATCAGCAACACACAAATATCTTTACAGATGAAAACAATTAAAGGATTAAAATAATACAAAAATATTATTTTCTATAAACACCACTGCCAATATGCCTTCTTCCTGATCTCATGAGGAAACGTAAGTATTTTACGTTTTGTCACTTCAGTGGCTAATTCGTACAAGATTAGTCGTACAAAAAGGTACGATTTTAAAAAGGAGGTGTGGCACCCAACCCCGCCCCTAAACCCAAGCATCATTGGGGGATGAGCAAATCGTACTAAATTGTATGAATTAGATCATAGAAATTCATACGAATCAGCCACTAAATCAAGAAGTTACGAATTGCCATGAGATTGAGTTGCTTTATTTATGACAATCTGCATCTTTCGATCAATTAATTTTATTTTTGGCTTAGTCAGGGGTCGCCACAGCGGAATGAACCGCCAACTTATCCAGCATGTGTTTTATGCAGTGGATGCCCTTCCAGCTGCAACATGGGAAACATACACACTCATTTATACACTACGCATGATTTAGCCTACTCAATTCACCTATACCACATGTTTTTGGACTTGTGGGGGAAACCGGAGCACCCGAAGGAAACCCACGCCAACACTTATGCAACATGCAAACTCCACACAGAAATGCCAATTGACCCAGCCGGGGCTCGAACCAGCGACCTTCTTGCTGTAAGGCGACAGTGCTAACCACTGAGCCACCGTGCCTCTCAAGACTTTACTTACATCTTGTAAAAAGGGCTAAAATAGGAGTCATTTAATAGACTTATATTCATTAATATTACACACTGTAAAAAAAATCCGTAATTTTGCGGTTTATTTCCGGCAGCTGGGGTGCCGGAAATAAACCGTAAAATAACGGCTGTTAAATTACAGAAATTTACTGTAAAATAATAGAGGTTGAATTACATTATTATTTCTGTAATTCAACCTCTGTTATTTTACAGTAAATTTCCATAATTTAACAGCCGTTATTTTACGGTTTTAGTCTACTATCTATCTTAGTTTTAGTATACTATCTGCAAGTATAGTTGATATGTAGGACTTGAAGTATGCTACAAATCAATAAATTAAGCACACTTGTTTTCTTTTTCAGAAGGATCAGATTTTCTCTAAAGGCTCCATCTGATTTGATGGTAGATTTTGGCTAAATGGGGTTTCAGATCTGAACAAACGTGCGTGTTCATGTTAATCAGGCCTCCATCTCCATTTGCAGAAGCAGCTGGGGCTCAGTGAAGGGTCCGCTCGGCTTTTCTCCCTCCTGTCATCATTCTGGAGAGCTCCTATCAGATGTTCAGCTTGTACACTTGTTTGGATTCTTCCAATAATGCAGAAAGCATGATTTGCAAATGATAAAAAAATATAAATAAAACATTTGGGAGGCACGGAAATTAAAATTATGGGCCCACAATGAAAAATCTGCTTGCGCTTGACCCTCCCCAACCCTCCCCAAAATTATTAGCCTTTTCTGTGCAATGTTTATTATTTAAGTCAGTGGTTCCCAAAGTGGGGGTCGGGACAATGACAGGGGGTCACTTGGTGATTTCCAAAAGTCAAATTAATTTTAGTAAACTATTAGAATGACCATATTTTATCCATAACCCACAGAAGATAAAAATAGTAGTTAAAAGTTACATAAAAAAAAGCAACAGCATGCAAATAAAAAGCCATCAGCCTTTTAATTTTCCCCATAGGATTGTGTGTTAGATTGTACATTAGATTAACAACACAGACTGATTTTATAGCACCAGGTTAAACGTTCTGACACCTTTATGGCAATCAAATACATTGAAAATAAATACAGGTCACATCTTCAAAATTAAACCAGGAATAGACTTGTGCTGAAAACGCCACCAGTCTCATTGGGTGAGGTTAATATTAAATTAAACACATTAATAAATGTTTCCAAGTGTTGGGTTGCGGCTGGAAAGGCTAAAATGTGCTGGATAAGTTGGCGGTTCATTCCGCTGTGGCGACCCCTGATTAATAAAGGCACTAAGCTGAAAAGAAAATTAATGAAATTAATAAATGACTATTTAAATTATAGCCTGTGATTGTGTATTTGTAAGCACCTCCGAGGATTGTGGGGGTCACTGACATTGTTATTTTGAAGGTCTCGGGCTGAAAAGTTTGGGAACCCCTGATTTTAGTGATGTTTAACAGATTAAGGAATTTTTCACAGTATTTGCTTTAGTTTTATTTTCTTCTGGAGATTTTATTTTGGCTAGAATAAAAACAGGTTTATTTTTAAAACCATTTTAAGGTCAATATTATTAGCCCCCTTAAGCAATATTAGTTTTGGATTGTCTCCAGAACAAACCACTGTTATACAATGACTTGCCTAATTACCCTAACTTTACCCTAATTAACCTAGTTAAGCCTTTAAATGTCACTTTAAGCTGAATACTAGTATCGTCTCTTCGTTAAACAGAAAATGGGGACAAAACTTGTGTGAATTAATACAAACATAAATATTTATGTTTCCTCATAAGATCAAGTTGGTTATGTTATATTTGACCCAATGCTGGCTTATGACAGCACAGCATTTTTTTTAAAGCGTACTGCCAGAAAGACACATCTGAGAGCCGTGTGTGGAAATATATAGAGGCCATTTATTAGCACTTAATAACAGAGGCCAAAAATATCCTCCTTCAAGCAACACACTCATCAAACGCAGCCATAAAAGCCAAGAGAAAGAGAGACGGATCGAGTTTAGCTGAGAGTCTAATGAAGCTTTACGATTGACCTTCAGCTGCTGAACTCTGAGAGCCAGTCCACTGTTACCCAGCTCCATTTCTCCAGACGTGTTGTACCTCATTTTCAGAGTCCTGGAAACAGCAAACCGGAGACTCTGAGCGTAGAAACAGCACTGAACACAAAGAAATGAATGAGATCTTGGCAGCGTGTGATTCTCGTTCATCTGAGAGCAGAACTCAATCAGTCAAGCGCTCCGCTGGTCTCCGAGGTGAAACGCACACCGGTGATTATCATCGTGCTAATTAATAATTACGATTCATACTCCTCTGCTCAGAAATGACCTTGATGCTGTCTGGAAATTGAATTCGAGGAAAACCCCCAAAAAGCAGATCCCCTCGCCATTAGTTTGAAAAATAATTGTCATTTATAATTCATGGACCCAAAATCATAGTTTTTCCAGCCCAGAAAAGATTGTGTGGCGCCATTACATTTCAGAGCGGACACCAGAGGATTCCAGGACGGAGAAATGTGAGAGATTTGAAAGATTGTGCTCATGCTGGACTGCAGCGGGTTGGCTAGTTGATTAGTTGGTTGATTTGGTTAGTTGGTTGGCTAGTTAATTGATTTGGTTGGTTGGTTGGCTAGTTGATTAGTTGGTTGATTTGGTTAGTTGGTTGGCTAGTTAGTTGATTTGGTTGGTTGGGTTGGCTAGTTGATTTGTTGGTTGATTTGGTTAGTTGGTTGGCTTGTTAGTTGATTTGGTTGGTTGGTTGGTTGGTTGATGTGGTTGGCTGATTTGGTTGGTTGGTTTGTTGATTTGGTTGGCTGATTGGTTGGTTGATGTGGTTGGCTGATTGGTTGGTTGATTTGGTTGGTTGGTTTGTTGATTTGGTTGGCTGATTGGTTGATTGATTTGATTGGTTGATTGATTTGGTTGGCTGGTTGATTTGGTTGGCTGGTTGATTTGGTTGGCTGGTTGGTTGGTGGTTTTGGTTGGTTGACTAGTTGGTTAGTTGGTTGGTTGAGTTCGTTGGTTGGTTGGTTGTGAGTTTGTTGGTTGATTTATTTGGCTGCTTGGTTGATTGATTTCATTGGTTGGTTGATTTGGTTGGTTGATTGATTTGATTGGTTGGTTGTTTGGTTGATTTGGTTGGTTGATTTGGTTGGTTGGTTGATTTGGTTGACTGGTTGGTTGGTTGATTTCATTAGTTTGTTGACTGGTTGGTTGGTCGGTTGATTTGATTGGTTGGTTGGTTGGTTGGTTGGCTGGCTGTTGGTTGGTTGGTTGATTTGGTGGGTTGGTTGGTTGGTTGGTTGGTTGGTTGGTTGGTTGTTTGGTTGATTTGGTTGGCTGGCTGGTTGGTTGGTTGATTTGGTTGGTTGGTTGGTTGATTTGGTTGGTTGGTTGATTTGGTTGACTGGTTGGTTGGTTGATTTCATTAGTTTGTTGACTGGTTGGTTGGTCGGTTGATTTGATTGGTTGGTTGGTTGGTTGGCTGGCTGTTGGTTGGTTGGTTGGTTGGTTGATTTGGTTGGTTGATTTGGTTGGTTGGTTGGTTGGTTGGTTGGTTGTTTGGTTGATTTGGTTGGCTGGCTGGTTGGTTGGTTGAATTGGTTGGTTGGTTGGTTAATTTAGTTGATTTGGTTGGTTAATTAGTTACTTGGTTGATTTGGATGGTTGGTTTGTTTCGCTGGTTGGTTGATTTGGTTTGGTTGGTTTGTTTCGTTGGTTGGATGGTCTGATCAATTCGATCAATAAGTCTGAAGTGCTGTCTTGTGTTTCTTTGTAAAAAAAATGTATAGAAAAGTACGCTTTAGCAGATTTATTTTTTATTAAACTACATTAATTTGTTCATTTGAATTTTTAATGTTTTTTTTTTTATATCAGAGCAACTGTGTTTACATGTTATTTACTATTGATGACCTAATGTTAAATTAAAATATAAAATGCAATTAATAGAGACTTAGAGCACTTTTAAGTACATCTTTGAACCTAAATTCATAAATATTTTGAATGTAGTTCATTTTGAATGCACAGACCACTCTTTATGCTATACATAGATATACTTTAATGTCATTTCTATTAAAATAATAATAGAAATGTACAAACACTTGTCAGTTTGTATATTTGCATTCATTACTTCTATTACTTAAATTTATTATCTGTTTTTTGTCCTTTCTCTGTATTTCTGTTGCACTGTAGAAGCTCTGTCACGAAAATAAATTCCTTGTACGTGTGAACATACCTGGCAATAAACTCTTTCTGATTCTGATTCCGAATAAATATTCTCAAATCCACATTGTATTGATTCCTCCAAAACAACCCTCTCCATTAGTTTGAAAAATAATTGCAATTTATAATTCATAGCCTAAACTCTTACTTCTTAGTCCTGAAAAATAGTGGTGGTGTCATTAAATTTCACAGCGGCTCTGGTGGACTCCAGGACGGAGAAACATGAGAGATTTAAGTGTGTGTTCGCTCATGCAGGACTGCGGCATGGTACGAGCGCCCTGACATTGGGCTGAGCTGAAGAAACCCTAATATATTGTTGCCGTATAATTACCGGGCACGGCAGAAGAGCCGAATCCCATTTCTAATTTCCATCACTGTCACCCATTCCATTTGTGTGATAATACATCCTTCATAATTTATGAGGGCCCATTTCTCCAGCCGTGTTGCTGATGGCGGGCTGATAAAGCCTGACAATTCCCTCTTCTCCGGCATCTCCTGCACAGCCCGGTGGCTCTGTTATTGCCCGTGCCCATCATCTCAAATCTCCCTCTTCACTTTTGGACAAATTATGCACCATTAGAGGAAGCCTCAGATGTGGCACGGATTAAAAAAATTGCATTGCATGCGCTCGAGACATGAAGCCTCAAATTGGTGTAATTCAGACAGAGGAAAGACACGGCTTTTCTTCAGCTTTGACAGGGCAATGCATCGCTTGTTTGACACAAATATTTACCCAGGGAATCGCATTTGATGAGTGGCAGGGCTGTGCGACAGGATCTGTTTGTTTGTAAAAGAGGTAATGCTGGAGGACCAATGGAAATGACTAGTTGTGGCGATAATTACTACTTTAAAACTGGCTTTTGAATGCATTTTTCATGGTAAACAATATTTTTTTAGCTTTATTTATTTGTAAATATTATGCTGTTGACTCTCACCAATTTACAGCATGACCTTTACCTGCTTTTTTATATTAATATGTATTTTTTTAGAGAAATTTTCATTGCAATAATTACTACTTCAAAACTGCATTTTAAATACTTTTTTCATATTAAATAATATTTTTTAGCTTTATTTATTTGTAAATATTATGTTGTTGACTCGCACCAATTTACAGCCCGATCTTTACTTGCCTTTTCATATTATTTGGTATTTTATGACACAAATTTTACATTGCAATAGTTATTGTCACGACTTCTCATTGTAACAGTTGCTTCATTAAAATT
The DNA here is from genome assembly GCA_903798195.1 of Danio kyathit. Taxonomy (NCBI): domain Eukaryota; kingdom Metazoa; phylum Chordata; class Actinopteri; order Cypriniformes; family Danionidae; genus Danio; species Danio kyathit. The sequence continues at coordinate 68,188,789 of LR812536.1, forward strand.
TGATTTTAAATACATTTTGTAAATATGTAATAATGTTAATATATTATGTTGTCGACTCACGCCAATTTACAGCCCGATCTTTACTTGCCTTTTGATATTATTTGGTATTTTATGACACAAATTTACATTGCAATAGTTATTGTCACGACTTCTCAATGTAACAGTTACTACATTAAAACTTGATTTTAAATACATTTTGGAAATATATATATATGTCCATCTGTTCATCCATCCATCCATCCACCCATCCATCTATCCATCCATCCATCCATCCATTGTTTATATTTTCTTCTTTTCTTTTCTACCTTCATTATGATGTAAGGGCAGATTGGATCTTAATATGTCCCAAAATTCTATAAAAAAAAAATTGTATTACCACTTTTTAGGTCTCATTATCTAGTAATACTACTTTACTATTTTCCATGTAAATAAATTCCCATAGTTTTCTATATAAACTAACAATAAACATATGTGGTTATGTGATAAAAAATAGTATATTCTTAATATTTTTAATTAACTTCAAGTAATATGATCTAAAAGCAGCATATTTTTCTAGATTTTCAAGGTAATAAATAGGGTTAATTGTTTTAGCGTTAAGTGTTTTTATCTATTGTTGTTGTTATTATTGTTATTATTATTATTATTATTATTATTATTATTATTATTATTATTATTATTATTATTATTATTATAGTTTTTATTCTTTATATTATTATTATTATTATTATTATTATTATTATTATTATTATTATAGTTTTTATTCGTTCAATTAATATAATGTAATATAATGTAATATAATATATTATTATTATTATCATTATATATATATATTATATATAATATATATATATTATATATATATATATCTTTTTTTTTTTTTTTTTTTTTTTTTTTTTTTTTTTACTTTTT
>LR812536.1:68194697-68242197 GCA_903798195.1 Danio kyathit
TATCTGAAGGTCCCGCTTATATATAGGACGCTGAATTCTGCATCTTGTTATTTTTTAATGTTTTTATTTGTTTATTTTATTATATTTTAATTAATATTATTTTTGTTATAATTATTATTATTATTATTATTAATAATAATAATAATAATAAGAAGAAGAAGAAGAAGAAGAAGAAAAAGAAGAATATTATTATTATTATTATTTTTATTATTATTATTATTATTATTATTATTATTAATTATAACAATAAGAAGAAGATTATTATTATTATTATTATTATTGGTATTTGTATTATTATTATTATTATTATTATTATTTTCTTTGTTTTATTTGAATGTCAAAAAATACACTTTTAAGATGTTATTTGTCCACACCTAATTAATTTGTCAGTAGATTTTAATTATAATAACAGATTTTAAAGATTTTTTTTAGCTAGTCAAACTTTGCAATTTTATTTATATCTTTTTACAGAGGCATGTATTCATAATTTCTCTGATTGTTTACATTTTATTCTGCCTAATAATAATAATAATAATAGTAATAATATTAATAAAAGTGGTTGTTATTATTATTATTATTATTATTAATTAAATTTTTATTTATTTTTTGTACAGTCTATCAGAATCGTTTTTTTTTTATTATTCACTAATAAACAGAGATTTCCAAAAACCCCTACTGTAAAAATCTTGACTCGTATTTGTTTAAAAAAAAAAAATGAATCAAGTATTTCAACCAGACATGATTCATCCAATGTTCAGATCTGTGTGCCGGAAATGTATGCTAATTAGTGCATATTAAAATTAATAATACCTCATTTGCTTCCTCCAACACCAATCGACTCATCAAATATGCTCATAACTATTAGTTAATTCTGTCCTCCGCTTCACCTGCAGAGTCTGGCCTTAATGAGCTAAAGATCAGTTTCTTTTATTTGAAGTGTCATATTTAATGAAGGACTTTTATCTTCTCCGTCTTCTTCATCTTCATCCGCTGCTTTTATCTGATTTGTCACATCAGTTCTTAAAATAACTCACATATCAGACAGCAGAAACTGAACGTGTGGTCGATGAAAGAGGGAACAGCAGTTAGATTTACACATGACAGCACTCATTTTTCATTTGTCTGAGTGTGTTTTTCCTCATACTGTAAATTCATTTTTATAGTAAATTTTATATACTATGGGGTTGAATAAAATATTTTATTTAATTTAATTTAATTTTTTATTATTGAATTTATTTATTTTATTTTATTTTAAATAGTTTTTTTTATTAATTTAATTTTATTTATTTTTAATTTATTTAAAGTTTTTATTTATTTTATTTTATTATTTGTTTTTTTTTGTTTTTTATTGTATTTTATTTTGTTTAAATTGATTTCAATTAATTATGTTTAATTTAATTAATTTAATTTTTATTTTCTTTGATTTAATTTTTTTATTATTTATTTTATTTTATGCTTGGCATAGATTAATCACAAAATAAAAGTTTGTTTTGACATCAGATATGTGTGTTTAAATGTATTTATGGTTTGTATCACATACAAATATTATTGTTTGTAGCCATATATAAATACGAATAAACATTTTTTTTCGAATATAGACATGCATGTGTGTATTTGCATATATATATATATATATAATAAATATACACAGTACACATATATATTATGTCAAAAACAAACTTTTATTTTGAATGCAATGAATTGCGATTAATCTTTGCCCAGCACAATTAAATTAAATTAAATTAAATTAATTAAATTAAATTAAATTAAATTAAATTAAATTAAATTATAAATAAAGCTTTTACTGCACTTTTATTTTAAACAGAATTTTATTTAATTAAAGACCTTTAGCACAATAAACTAATTAATTCCCTATTAATAGTAGTTTAGGTATGCTACAATATATAATATAAAAAATGTAATTATTAAAAGCATTCCCATTTGATAAATATTCTTGAAGTCAACAATAAAATAATAAATAAATTTAAAAAATATATATAGGTAATCTGCTGAATGTGAGCAATTATAAACACAAATGAAACTACAGTAACAGTAAAAATAGCATAAATTGAGTAATAATAACTAAATAATAAATGCATCAAAATTCAAATACATTCCATTATACTAATAAATGTAATCATTTCCATTACTAAAAATGCCATAGTAACATTAGCGTGAACTGTTACACACTATAGATTTGTCTCAGCAGACTATAATCTCATTCATTATTTTCAATTAAAACATTTTTTCAATAGACATGTCATATTTGTGTAGGAGGTTTATTCATATTTTTACTGCGAGTAATTGAAACATCTTTACAAGTCACTTCTGCAGTGTTACTGTTCCGCCTGCAGCCGTGAATATGCTGAAGTTTGGAGTCTGAGGGTGTTTTGTGTGAGCTCTATTTGTCTGTTTTTGTGTCTCAGAAGAGGAAAAAGATTGCAGATCTGACCTGGTAGGTGTAGCAAACGCACACAATCTGCTGGCTCTTCTCAAATGTGTGTTTTCTCCGCTCAGATGTCCCTTTTGAAAGTGGCTTTGTTGTTTTCTGAGTTTGTTGGCTGGCCATGAAGACCTGAGGCTGTTCTCAGATTGCTGGATAACTTTTCACCTCAGAGAATGATTCAGATCAGACTCTGTAGACTTTGTTTTTTTTGCATTGTGAGCTGCGCACAGAACACTGGATTTATTGGAAAGCGCTTGGTTTGTTTAGGAATCATGCTCCGAGAAGTCTTGGTTTCATTGTAAATATGTGTTTCAGATACGTTTTTGACCAGGTACGTTTTGTTGTACGTTTCAGAGGACAAATCCACTAGAGTGCGCTGTCTAAATGTTTGACTCTAAAATACGTTACTTAGCATTTATTTTGTTGTACGTTTTAGATGATAAATCCACTAGAGAGCGCTGTCTATATTTTGCAAATCTAAAATACGTTACTTAGGCCTTAGGGTGTGTTTGTAGTACGTTTCAGGTGATAAATCCACTAGAAGGCACTGTATTTATTTTTTGCAAATCTAAAATATGTTACTTAGGGTACGTTTTGTTGTATATTTTTGATAAACAATACACTAGAGGGCGCTGTCTATATTTTTGTGAATCTGAAATACGTTACTTAGGGTGTTAAGGGTTTTTGTTGTACATTTTAAATGACTAATCCACTAGAGGGTGCTGTCTGTATTTTGCGAATCTAAAATACGTTACCTGGGGTGCTTTTTGTTGTACGTTTCAGATGACAAATCCACTAGAGGGTCCTGTATTTGTTTTTGCACATCTGAATACATTACTTAGGGTGTGTTTTGTTGCATGTTTTAAATGACTAATCCACTAGATGGCGCTGTCTACATTTTTGCGAATTTGAAATACATTACTTAGGGTGTATAGGGTGTTTGTTGTACGTTTCTGATGACAAATCCACCAGAGGGTGCTGTCTACATTTTAGCAAATCTGAAATACTTTATTTAGGATGTGTTTTGTTATACCTTTTAGATGACAAATCCACTAGAGGGCATTGTCTAAATGTTAGACTCTGAAATACGTTACTTAGCATTTATTTTGTTGTATGTTTCAGATGACAAATCCACTAGAGGGCACTGTTTGCATTTTTGCAAATCTGAAATACTTAGGGTACGTTTTGTTGTACATTTAAGATGAACAATACACTAGAGGGCGCTGTCTATATTTTTGTGAATCTGAAATACGTTACTTAGTGTGTTAAGGGTTTTTGTTGTACATTTTAAATGACAAATCCACTAGAGGGTCCTGTATTTGTTTTTGCACATCTGAAATACATTACTTAGGGTGTGTTTTGTTGCATGTTTTAAATGGCAAATCCACTAGAGGGCACTGTTTGCATTTTTGCGAATCTGAAATAAGTTACTTAGGGTGCATTTTTTTGGATGTTTCAGATGACCAATCCACTAGATGTCGCTGTCTACATTTTTGTGAAACTTAAATATGTTGCGCAAGGTACCTTTGTTGTAAGTTTTAGATAACAAATCCACTAGAGGGTGCCGTCTACATTTATTTGAATTTAAAATATGTTATTTAGGATGTGTTTTGTTGTACGTGTACATAGCAAATCCACTAGATGGCACTGTCTGCATTTTTATAATGTATATTAAATACATATAAATACATTTATGTATATTAAATACATTCCTTAAAATATGTTTTGTTGTACGTTTCAGATGACAAATCCACTAGAGGCTCGTATTGTTTTTGTGAAAATCTGAAAGTACGTTATTTTAGGGTCTGTTTTTGTTGTACGTTTCAGAAGATAAATCCAATAGAGGGCGCCGCCACAATTTTGTGGAACACTAAAATACGTACTGAGGGTGTTTAGGGTGTTTTGTTGTAAGTTTGAGATAACTAATCCACTAGAGGGCCACTGTCTATATTTTGTGAAGCTGAAATACGTACTTAGGGTGCTATTTTTTAGTATGTTTCAGATGACCAATCCCACTAGATGTCGCTGTCATACATTTTTGTGAAACTTAAATATGTTACGTAAGGGTACCTTTGTTGTAAGTTTTTAGATAACAATCCACTAGAGAGTGCCGTCTACATTTATTTGAATTAAAAATATGTTATTTAGGGTGTGTTTTGTTGTACGTGTACATAGCAAATCCACTAGATGGCACTGTCTGCATTTTTATAATGTATATTAAATATATATAAATACATTATTATGTATATTAAATACATTCCTTAAATTATGTTTTGTTGTATGTTTCAGATGACAAATCCACTAGAGAGCGCTGTCTACACTTTGCAAATCTGAAATACATTACCTAGGGTGCATTTTGTTGTACATTTCAGATGACAAATCCACTAGAGGGCTCTGTATTTGTTTTTGAAAATCTGAAGTACGTTATTTAGGGTCTTTTTTTGTTGTACGTTTCAGAAGATAAATCCAATAGAGGGCGCCGCCTACAATTTTGTGAAACTAAAATACGTTACTTAGGGTGTTTAGGGTGTTTTGTTGTAAGTTTGAGATAACTAATCCACTAGAGGGCACTGTCTATTTTGTGAAGCTGAAATACGTTACTTAGGGTGCATTTTTTAGTATGTTTCAGATGACCAATCCACTAGATGTCGCTGTCTACATTTTTGTGAAACTTAAATATGTTACGTAAGGTACCTTTGTTGTAAGTTTTAGATAACAAATCCACTAGAGAGTGCCGTCTACATTTATTTGAATTAAAAATATGTTATTTAGGGTGTGTTTGTTGTACGTGTACATAGCAAATCCACTAGATGGCACTGTCTGCATTTTTATAATGTATATTAAAATATATAAATACATTATTATGTATATTAAATACATTCCTTAAAATATGTTTGTTGTATGTTTCAGATGACAAATCCACTAGGGCGCTGTCTACACTTTTGCAAATCTGAAATGCATTACTTAAGGTAAGTTTTACTGTACGTTTCAGATGTCAAATCCACTAGAGGATGCTGTCTATATTTTTGCGAATCTGAAATACATTACTTAGGGTGTATTTTGTTGTGTGTGTGTGTATATATATATATGTAATCTGTAGTGAAATATACACTGTGCACGCTGAAATGGTCAAACAAGCACTAAACACTGCAATTATTAGACAGCGCAGCTCTTGGTTTGTTTAGGAATCACACTGAGAAAAGCTCACAGTATTCATATTCATCTATCCCTCATTCAGACCTGTTTCAATAATGCACATCAGATGAACATGTCTGCTCTGTGATGTCTGTGAATCTGAGGTGTGTTCCTCATGTTTATATCCACTAAATGATGAAAGATAAGGCAGCCGGGGATGTGATGTTGTTTGTAAAATGCAGGCGTTTTTCTATGATTACTATCAATCTATGAACTTCGCACAGGTTCATTTGAGCAACGCCTCAATCAATAAGAATTTCCCATTGATGGAGGTGGAAGCGCTGATCATGATGGATTCAGTGCCGGTTTACCGCTGGTGCCCGGGGAGCCTTGTGTTATTCTGGGTTTGTGCTTCTGTTTGCATTGAGGTTGTCATTTCTTTCATTGCTCGAGATGAAAGTTCACACAAATCTGCGGCGTTAACCAGAATGACTGCTGTGTGACCTGGGAAAAGTACATTTCTGCCTATAGTTCTCCAGTACACATATCAACATTTTTTTTAGCAAGTGATAAAGTGTTAATGAAAAAAAAAAAAAAGACGTGTGTCAGAAAGTGTCAGGGGGAATTTTTTTTTAAAAGACGAGAAGATTATTTAATCTACATTGGTACCATGCCATAGCGGTTTGTTCTTGTTTTAAGCAGAACATCTCTGTGTTTATACATTTTGTAAGAAAAATTAATAATAATAAACGGAGTCTCTATTTCAGAGGTCGCCACAGCAGAATGAACTGCTAACTATTTCAGCATATATACGAACAGTGTTGGGGAGAATACTTTGTAAATGTATTTAGTTACAGAATACAGAATACCTGCTTTAAAATGTATTTTGTAACGTATTCCATTACTTTGCTTAATCCTGGTACTGTATTCTAAATACTTGGAATACTTGCCCTTAAAATCAGCCTTCAAGTCTATTAAATGTCACACTATGCGTTGGTAGCAATTTCTGCAGGAAAACAGAGGGCCTCTAATGCCCATTATTGACTGATAAATAAATAAAACAATATAATTATGTTTATTAAATAATGTTTATTTATCAAAGTGTCAACAAATTCAATTTCTGTTACTATAAAAAAGTTAAAAAGTGCTTGAACATAGACAGCATTACTGTCTGTAATATACAGTATATGTATATAATATGCATTTTGCTTACCCTTTGTATTTCACAGTCTGCACAGAAAAAGAGATTGCACTGCACTGTCAGGTTTCGCTCACCCCTCTCCTTCCTTCCAAGACGTGAATGCATTTTTTTCCTTTACTGCTGCTAGAAAGTTGCTTCGGTTGCGGCTCCAACCCCTCGAGCCCCTGGTCTGAATCCTCCATATTTGTACACTCAAGTTAACCAGGGCTGCCAACTTTGGCTAAGGTGTCCCGCCCACATTTGTGTCAGAAAAGCGAACGTAAATTTAAGAAGCGTAAATGAAACCTCTGAAAGCTCAAACGAAACATCAAGCAGCGAATTCACGAACAATGACGGCAAAAAAAAGCAGTTTATTTGAAAATCATGGTTGTTGTCCGGTTGTTCGGTGTTTGCGATCGTTTTTTCTGCGTGAGAAAATGGAGGTGTGGCGTGAGAGCGTGAGAACAGGGTCATTTGCTTGAGTCTCACTGAGTTAACGCTGGTGATTGCAGTAGGGAGTGTAGCTTCTGTTTCTATGGTTTCGGCGGCAATTTAGTAATATTATTATGGGCCAGACACGCATCGCCCGAAGTATTCCAATGGTATTCGGAAAGTAACTGTATTCTAAATACTCTGTTTAAAAATAGTAACTGTAACAGAATACAGTTACTCATGAATAGTATTCTAAATACGTACCGCCGGCACATGTATTCCGTTACTCCCCAACACTGTATACGAATGCCCTTCTAGCTGCAACCCAGTACTGGGAAACACCCATACACACTCATTCACACAGACAAATGCTCATAGTTTTAGTTGGAACTGGATAAAAAAAAAAACATTGTTCACTATTTTGTATTGTTTTGAGTAACATTTAACTGTTTGTTTGTTTGTTTGTTTGTTTGTTTGTTTGTTTGTTTCATTTTTTTTATATAAACTTGGTTACTACTCTTGAAATATAAGGCAAGGCAAGGCAAGTTTATTTCTATAGCACATTTCATACACAGTGGCAATTCAAAGTGCTTTACATAAACAGGAATAAAAAAGACAAGTGTAAGAAAAAATAAAAATAAAAACAGATAATAAAAAACAGATAAAAATATGTTAAAACAGGTTGTAAAAGAATGAAAAAGAAGAGAAAAACATAATAATGCGATTTGTCGGCCGTAGCACAGTGCTCATTCAGTAAAGGCACAGCTAAACTGATGTGTTTTCAGTCTTGATGTGAATGTGTCTAATGTTGGAGCACATCTGATCATTTCTGGAAGCTGATTCCAGCAGCAGGGGGCGCTGTTAGTAGCTGAAAGCCGATTCACCCTGCTTTGACTGAACTCTTGGAATATCTAGTTTATATGATCCTAGAGATCTGAGTGTTCTTCTAGGTTTGTATTCAGTGTAATCCTGTCCGCAGCGTTCTGGATGAGCTGCAACTGTCTGACTGTCTTTTTGGGAAGGCCTGTGAGGAGGCCGTTACAGTAATCCACCCTGCTGCTGATAAAAGCATGAACAAGTTTCTCTAAGTCTTCACAGGAAACAAAGCATCTGATTCTTGCAATGTGTTTGAGATGATAGTATGCTGGTTTACTAACTGCTTTGACATGACTACTGAAACTCAGATCTGACTCCAGAGTCACACCAAGATTCTTGACCTTATTTTTTGTTGTTTGACCTTTAGAGCCAAGGTACGCATTCACCTTGACAACCTCATCTTTGTTCCCAAACACAATGACTTCAGTTTTCTCTTTGTTTAACTGAAGAATGTTTTGGCACATCCAACTGGGGGAAGTGGTTTTGATATTTTTACGCTTAAAAATTGTGTGTAATTATTTATTTATTTGTTTGTTTGTTTGTTTGCTTGCTTATTTGTTTGTTACTATTACAAGAATATAATCACAAAGTAAAATATACAAATTAATAACAAAATAGGCAACACAGAATTTACAGAATACATATGTGTACAGTTAATTTAGATTTTTTTATATTCATTCATTCATTCATTCATTTCCTTCGGCTTAGTCCCTTTATTCATCAAGGGTCGCCACAGCGGAATGTAGCACCAACTATTTCGGCATATGTTTTAGGAAGTTAATGCCCTTCTAACTGCAACCCAGTACTGGGAAACACCCATACACACTCATTCACACACACATGCTCATAGTTTTAGTTGGAACTGGATAAAGAAAAACATTGTTCACTATTTTGTATTGTTTTGAGTAACATTTAACTTTTGTTTGTTTTGTTTGTTTGTTTTGTTTGTTTGTTTGTTTGTTTGTTTGTTTGTTTGTTTGTTTGTTTGTTTAATTTTTATATAAACTTGGTGACTACTCTTGAAATGCAAAGTGATATGGTTTTGATATTGAACATTGTGTGTAATTATTTGTTTGTTTGTTTGTTTGCTTATTTGTTTGTTTGTTACTATTAAAATAATATAATCACAAATTAAAATATACAAATTAATAACAAAATAGGCAACACAGAATTTGCAGAATACACATGTGTACAGTTAATTTAGATTTTTTTATATTCATTCATTCATTCATTCATTTCCTTCAGCTTAGTCCCTTTATTCATCAAGGGTCGCCACAGCGGAATGTAGCACCAACTATTTCGGCATATGTTATAGGAAGCGAATGCCTTTCCAACTGCAACCCAGTACTGGGAAACACCCATACACACTCATTCACACACACGCTCATAGTTTTAGTTAGAACTGGATAAAGAAAAACATTGTTCACTATTTTGTATTGTTTTGAGTATCATTTATCTTTTGTTTGTTTGTTTGTTTGTTTGTTTGTTTGTTTGTTTAATGTTTATATAAACTTGGTGACTACTCTTGAAATGCAAAGTGAAATGGTTTTGATATTGCAAATTGTGTGTAATTGTTTGTTTGTTTGTTTGTTTGTTTGTTTGCTTATTTGTTTGTTTGTTACTATTAAAATACACAATAAAATATACAAATTAATCACAAAATATGCAATACAGAATACATATGTGTACAGTTAATTTACACTTCATATGATTCATTCATTTTCCTTCGACTTAGGGCCTTTATTTTCAGGGCTCGCCACATCGGAATGAACTGCCAACTATTCCAGCATATGTTTTACACTATAGCATATGTGTTTGGACTGTGAGGGAAACCGGAGCATCTGGAGGAAACCTCGCCAACACGAGGAGAACGTGCAAACTCCACACAGAAATGCCAACTGGCCCAGTCGGGACTCGAACCAGCAACCTTCTTGTTGTGAGTCCACAGTGCTAACCACTGAGCCACCGAGTCGCCCCCTAGATATGTAATAATCTTTGTTTAGCAGAGTTACAAAAAGTAAAGCGATGCCATCATCTGTTTAATGTGTTCAAATAAAGCTCAGTGTTTCCGTCGTCTTATAAACAGCCATGAAAGTAAACACAGATTATTAGAGGAACTCGATTTAAGAATGGTTTGATAATTTACAGCTACACAAGACAAACAGACTGAGAAAGAAAATCATATTTGAAGCCTAAATGTTGAAACTAGGCCACCGAAGCAGCGATTAGCAGCGAATGAGCTTTTCTTAATGTTGGACTGGGTTGATTTGCTCAGACTCTTTGCCGCAGGAATCGTCTGCTTTATTTTATCCTCTGCTTTATCACATGTCACTTGATTGGATTTGCTGTGTTGTGTTTTTAAACTATGCTGGCCGAGAGAGCTGCAGTTAAAGAGAACACAAGCAATTACAAAAAACAGCAGCAAATTAAGAAAACATCCTTATTGGTTTGACAACAAACGTGTTGCAAATCTTCACAAACACATAAAGAAAACACAATGCATTTTATCACAAAGCAAACAGATGAAGGAATCATGCTGCATTTTCTCACAGCACAACAGAAATGTGTCAAGGGCACCAAAAAATGTGACCGATCTGGGGTGCGTTTCCCAAACAACGACGTAACTCGCGGCTGAACTATCATAGTGCGATCCATCGTTTGGCAAAAAAACGATGTAGTGACGAGTGTTTCCCAAAACCCCTAGTTTCTCTGTCGCAGATCCATCGCTTGAACCACGTTAGTTATAACGTAAAACGCCCATAATGATGCTCTAAACGGGGTGGAGTGACTTCTTTAGAGAACAACCACATCATTTCTTTGTGCAAATTATATTGTTTTACACAAACACGCATTTAAAATAAAATCCAATATTAGTTTTGGTAAAAACATGCACTCGCTTTCTATATTAATTAAAATATAAGTAAATGGCACATATAGGGCCAATGTTTGCTTTACTAATATTATTGAGAAGTTGAACATTACATATTCTATTCTAAAACATAAAATCACTTACAAAAACTAACAATATTCTAATATCATATATAAATCATATAAATAAATAAATAATGAGGCGATTTATTATAAATATATTTACTTTAATAACAATATTAATGATGATGATTATTATTTAGGATATTGTTTATTTATTTTTAAAAAATTACAATTTGACACATGCAAACCACAGCAGAAAGTTCTAACCAACAGGCCCATGTCATATACAGCAGAGATACTTAATAAATAACCCACTATAAAATAAAAGAATTAACGTATGATGTGTTTTCTTTTTCACAAGCTTTGGAGACGTAACAAAATTTGCGCTTTTAAATATACCAATAGCTTTCGCCATGAGGCTGTGTTCAAAATGATATCAATGTTTTCAAAGTGCACTGTGAAGGGAGCACAATTGTAAACATGAAGATCGCTAAAACTGAACTGTAAAAATACTTTGAAAGCAAATTACAGCTAAGAGAGATTAACTTAATGCTTTTTTATTTTTAATAATTCCAACTTTGAATGTTAGAATGTTCTAAATGAATAGGGCATAGGGGGGATAAGTGGGAATAGAACACAGCCAGGAACTATGCTTTTAACTACAGCTCCAGAGGTGTCGTTTCAAGTGCTCAAGTTTGCGACGCCGTTTGCGAATGTTCGTTGGAGCGATGGATTTGGGAAACGGTAAATCAACAAACTATGTTTGTAACGACAGAACTTGCGACCTTAGTTGGCTAACGATAGTTTTGGGAAACGCACCCCTGGCTGGGATTTGTTTGTTGTGCCGTAACTATTGCTCAGTGAAGTTGTAGGTGATCTTTGAAAGCTGAGTTTTTGGGTGCTATCATACACCCAGCGCAATAAGGCGCAAGACGTGTTTGGCGTGATTTGTTGCTATTTTGAGACCAACGCAACCCTAATTTTCATGTTTTGCGCCACGTTGTTTAAATAGCAAATTCATTTGCGCCGCTTTGTGGACTCATGGGTGTGCTGGTCTATAAAGGAGGTGTGTTAAGGCGCATTGTTGGTGCTTTGCTATTTTGAGGAACTGAACCGCGCTATTGACCAACTAAAAGCTGCTCTAAAGTCCAGCGCAGAGTGTGTTCACGCTGAAGGCGGTGAGAGCTTCAAAGTTCGCTGTGGCCGCCCTGAAGACAACACTGCCTGCCTTTGCTGCAACATTGATCTCGTATTTAAAGGAGCTGTTGCAGCATTATCAGCAAATCACTTACATTCCAGCATAAAACATGCTTCCTAGTGTGAAAATGTTGCGCACTTTTCATCAAATTCATTTAACAATGGAAGATCAAGTTGCATGTGGTGTGGCTTTGCTCCACTTATCCAATATGTGTCCATATGTTTGCAATATTTGCTTGAGATTCCTGCTTTTTTAAAGGAAAAAATAAATAAAAAATTACATATATATATATATATATATATATATATTGACAACACGTGTGCTATCAAACCGATGAATATCTTTACTTAATGTGCTGGTGTTTTTGTAATTGTTTGATTATTAAACAGGGCTGTATGGTGGCACAGTGGGTAACACGTTTGCCTCACAGCAAGAAGGTCGCTGGTTCGAGCCTCAGCTGGGTCAAATGGCGTTTGTGTGTAGAGTTTGCATGTTCTGCCCGTGTTGGTGGGGGTTTCCTCCGGGTGCTCGGGTTTCCCCCACAATCTAAAGACATGGAGTTGACGGTTCATTCCGCTGTGGCGACCCCAGATTAATAAAGGGACTAAGCCGAAAAGAAAATGTATGAATGAATGAATAATTATCAAACTCACCATATTAAACACTCGTCTCACAGCTATACTGTACAAACAATACAAGTGAACATCAGCCGGTCAGTCCTTCATGATTTTTACCTGTGCTTCATGTCTGACCTTTAAAGACGCTCACCCGTGAACACCAACGTTACCAACCGCAATGTGTGTTTAAAAGGTCAAGCAAACACTGGAAATCATCGACCACAGCGATGCGCCCTTAAACTGAAAATAAAGGAGACGTTTCTGGAAAGAAAAGTGAGCATCGGCATCTGCTTTAAGACTTTAGAAAGAAATCATTTGTTTACTGATGTTGGGTTGTTTACTGGCCAGTTGGTCAGTATTGTGGTCACTTGTGTCGTTTAATATTGTGGAAAAATAGTAATAATAATTAATATTAATAAAATACTTTATATATATATATATATATATATATATATAATATATATATATATATTATATATATATATATATATATATATATATATATATATATATATATAAATAAAATGATATATTATTGATTATATAATAATAATAATAATTTATTAATAATATTTTGAATAATTTGAAAGATAGGGTGGCATGGTGGCTCAGTGGTTAGCAGTGTCGCCTCACAGCAAGAAGGTCGCTGGTTCGAGCCTCGGCTGGGTCAGTTGGTGTTTCTGTATGGAGTTTGCATGTTCTCCCCGTGTTGGCGTGGGTTTCCTCCGGGTGCTCCGGTTTCCCCCACAGTCCAAACACATGTGCTATAGGGGAATTGAACTAAATTGGCCGTAGTGTATGGGTGTTTTCCAGTACTGGGTTGCGACTGCAAGGGCATCCGCTACGTAAAACATATGCTGGAATAGTTGGCGGTTCATTCTGCTGTGATGACCCCTGAAATAAAAACTAAGCCGAAGGAAAATGAATGAATGAATTTGAAAGATTAATTATAATTGATTTTGAATAGTTTAGTTAGTTCTGAGTCAGTTTGTTGCATTGGTCAGTTAATAGATATTATGGTCACTACTTCAGTTTTCAGGTCATAAATAGGTATGTTAAAATTTCATCTCCCATCATAAATATTAAGAATCTTCACCCATTTAATTTAGCTATAATTTAATATTTTACCACTCTTATAAGGTCAATTTCGTCAAAGTCACAAACTTTCTTATTTTATTGAATTACTTACATTTGTATATATATATATATATATATATATATATATATATATATATATATATATTAGTTTTAGTTTGAATGAATGGTTAATTTGAAAAAGTTAGATGCACTTAGCTACTTAGCTATATAACACGTACACAGACAAACATACAGACACAGAAATATATATACAGTTGAAGTCAGAATTATTCGCCCCCCTTTGAAATTTTTTTTCTTTTCCAAATATTTCCCAAATGATGTTTAACAGAGCAAGTAAATTTTATGTTTTACATTATATTTTATGCATAATTTAAATAAATAGTTTTAAGTATATAGTGTTTACGGTTAGTTTTGCATTATTTGTAACAGACACATTTGAGATACTACTATAGATTTAATTAATATTTATATTAAGGGATTTTTTTGTCATTTTATTCAGGTCTGTTTGTTCGATTTTGTTAATGTCTGTATGTTTAGCTCATTTAAAAATAGATGTATAGCTATTTTAATAAGTATACACTATTGGAAATTATAAATGTTGCACTGGAACCTATATATATATATAGGGATTCCTTAGATTGGTTATCTTTATATCAAAGTAGAAAATTACATTCGTACTTATTTATTTTAAAGGCTCTTTTAGGTAAATTACCATCCTATCTTTCTAATTTGTTAACATTCCCAATAAATAACCAACACACTAGATCTGGTTCCTGTATTCGCTTAACAGTCCCAAGGGTATTGTCAGAACTAGGCAAACGTGCTTTTTCCTTTTATGCTCCTATGGGGCTTGGAATGACCTGCAAAATCAGCTTAATCTTGATACACTTCCGACTTTGAGTACTTTTAAACATCTTCTGCACAAATTCTTAAAAAATACTTGTAATTGTTTTTTATGATCCGATCTTTTATGCATGGTGATTTTGTAATTACGTGGTATTTTTTGTGATTTTTATGTGAAACTTTATGTGCTGCCGGCCATCTTGACCAGGTCTCACTGGAATCTCCTGGCTAAATAAAGGAAATAAATAAATAAATAAAAAAATAAATAAATACATGGTTAACTAGGACTAACACACACAATGAATTTCTACGACCCTGTTTCTTTTTTTTCCCATAAATTCATTCATTTTCCTTCAGCTTAGTGTTTTTTCCTAATTAGGGATCGCCACAGTGGAATGAACCAACTACTATTCCAACATATGTTTTTCACAGCGGATGCCCTTCCAGCTGCAACCCAGTACTGGGAAACACACACACACACACACACACACACACACACACACACACACACACACACAGACACACACAGACACACACACACACACACCATCAATTCCCCTATAGCGCATGTGTTTGGACTGTGGGGGAAACCCGAGCACCCGGAGGAAACCCACGCCAACACAGGTAGAACTTGCAAACTCCACACAGATACGCCAACTTACCCAGCCGGGACTTGAACTAGCGACCTTCTTGCTGTGAGGCCACCGTGCTAATCACTGAGCCATTGTGTCGCCCCTTTCCAAATGTGCTAAATGAAAATATTCATAAACATCTGGCCTGACATTACACATTATTTTTGAACCTGTCATTGTTTACACTGAGAAAACACACACATTTGATGAGAAGGTGGAAATACAGCAGCATGACTCGGCACAATATGGACAAACGAAACTCTTCTGAAACTTCATGAACTGTAGCTTGTTTGATTTCAAGGCTGTCTTAAGAATCAGTTAAAGAACAAAATAATTGGCCGTAATCTTTCTGTCCGTGCCTCGCTCTTGTTACAAATCAATGCTATTACATGCTGATGTCTCACAGGCTAAAATAAGGAAATCCAAGCTCTTGATTCTCTTCCAGGAATCACTGAAGACGAAACATAATTAACCTGATAAACTGTGTGAACAATGAGCTTCTAGATGGACTTTGTGCCTCTTATTCTTCCCAGAGAAAAAGCACTCCTGTTTTATTTCTTAGCTGCATTCAGAGGAAGAAAAGCACATCAGTCTGAGTCTATAAAGACCTTTATTTATTTATTTATTTATTTATTTATTTATTTATTTATTTATTTATTTATTTATTTATTGTACCAATATTTTTTATTTATTTCAGCCACCTGAATTTAACATTTTCTCATGTATTTGATCATAAATTAATAATAAAAAATAATAAATAAATCAGTAATTAGTAGAGACATTTAAAAAAAATCATGAATAAAAATGAAGAAAGCAACACAATGGCTCAGTAGTTTGCACAGCAAGAAGGTCGCTGGTTTGAGCCTCAGCTGGGTCAGTTGGCATTTCCGTGTGGAGTTTGCATGTTCTCTCCGTGTTGGCGTGGGTTTCCTCTGCGTGCTTCTGTTTCCCACAGTCCAAACACATGCGCTATAGGGGAATTGATGAACTAAATTGGCCGTAGTGTATGAGTGTGTGTATGTGAATGAGTGTGTATGGGTGTTTCCCAGTGCTGGGTTGCAGCTGGAAGGGCATGCGCTGTGTAAAACATATGCTGGAATAGTTGGCGGATCATTCTGCTGTGGCGAGCCCTGATAAATAAGGGACTAAGCCGAAGGAAAATTAATGAATGAATGGCAAATGAAAAAAACTAATATATTTAAATAGAAATGCTAATACTAAAATAAATAAATAAATAAATATAAAATATATATTAAAACTGTTTATATTTAACATATAAATATGTAAAAAAATATATAAAATAAACAGAACATTACTGCTATTTTAATTTTAGTTAAATGTTAGCAAATATGATTTTTATTATACAGTTAATTACAATTATGATTAATATTACAATATTATAATATAATAAACATTATAACATTAATCAAATAAATTAATTATAAATATTAAAATAATAGCATTTGATGAATGTTATAATATAAAAATCTACTTTTTTGTGGGAATAAATTCATAATACCTGCATTAAATAATAGTTGCATCTTAAATGTCTAATGTAATCTTAGAGAAAAGAAAGGGATATACAAATAAAATTATTTACAAATTAATTAATTATTAAAATATTTAATACAGTAGTATTGCAGTGATACTATAAAACAAATGCATGTTTTTGCAGAGATTTATTTTATTTTATTAATTAATTAATTAATTAATTTGTTTTTGTTTTTTTAATTATTTATTATTTTATTTTCATTTAATTTAATTTTAATTTAATTTTAATTTAATTTAATTTAATTTAATTTAATTTAATTTAATTTAATTTTTATTTATTTTTTATTTTATTAATTAATTATTTAATTTGTTTGTTCTTTTATTTCTTTTATTTTCTTTTATTTTATTTTTAGCTTTGCTCATAATGAAAATAGCTTGTTTTAAATATGCATCCTGTGTTGTAGAAACGCATGAAGGATGCGGGAGCAGAAAGAACGGTGTATTTAGTTTCAGAAGAGAAACTGATATTATTGTAGGATATAATTTCACTTTCCTGCCACAGTAATGTCTATTTTCCTTCATTCCCCTCCAGTATATTGTATGAAATCGAAGCAAAAGTCTTTCCAACAGTGGTCACATGTAAAACAGTGACCTTGTCCTTGACTCTGGTGCCCATTGAGTGATTAACTGCAAGTTTTAAAAGGGTCATGGGATGCAAAATTCACTTTTCCAAACGCTATGACCAAAAATGTGTGTTGGCAGTGTGTGTATGCAACCAGCCTATAATGAAATCCACCTATTGATTAATATGTTTTTTAAAATTCTTACATATCATAGACACGTTCTGAAATCAAGCTGTTCTCCGATTGTTGGCAAAGTGATGTCACAAAGGCCAAGGCCCCGCTCATATCTGTTGATTGACACCTATGTTTGACTATAGCCCTGCCCTGAGTGAGCTGTGGTCAAACATAGGTGTCAATCAACAGATTTTATTATGCTTTTTTATTATTAAAATGTTCAACAAGAATACTATAATGTCAATCAACATTTGTGGGCGGGGCCTTAGCCTGTGTGACATCACTTCTGTGCCACAGTAACAACCATTCAAATCAATAGAAGCAACAAAACAATGACACTTGCCCTGGTTTACTCACAGGATGTTTTCTGTGAGTAAGAAGAAACTACTGAGTGCATTTGCATTTTTGGGTGAACTACCCCTTTAAGATCCTTCTTTAAAAGAAAACCAACAGTCCAGTGTGAGTACTTGGCACAAGACCCAATGAAATCCCAAACTCTGCTCAGTGTAATGGGTCCTTTAATAAGAGCTTTTCATTTGATCCACTGCTGGCAGTTTTTGTGTAAAATAATGATTATGAAGCAGGCCCGGTGAAAGATAAAGGCCGCGCAGAAATAGATCTGCTGTTTGACAGTCTGACCGTCGGCTGACAAACGACAAACCTGCAGATCTGCCGCGGGATTCTGAAATGAGGGGAAAAAGGGGATTGTTAGAAGCAGACGAGCTCATTATTCTTTCTGGCAATCGCACGAGCATCTTCCGACCTCTGTGTTTCTGCTTTTTTTCCACTGCGTTTCTCTGGAAACGATGGATGAAGGAGAGTTGTGGAGATGCACATGGAAGTGCTGTTTTTGTGGATCATCAGAGGGATTTTGAAGGAAGTTAAATGAGCTCAAACTGTCCTTATATCTGATAAATCTGTGTTTATATTTAGCACTGAATATCAAGATTCAGAATTGTTATGTAGTAAAGTAGTATGCATTTTATAACAGATGACACATTTTGATGCATAAAAATAATTGAGCTTTACATATTAAAAAACATCATTTATGGAACATATACATTAAAAATGTGTTTTTATCTCATTTTAAAACTATAACTCTATCTCACTGATATCTGATAGCAAAATAACAAATAAACAAACTAATAAATAAAACATATTTTTAAACAAATTAAATAAAGGAGAATGTAATTTAAAATGTATTATTATTATTATTAGTAGTAGTAGTAGTAGTAGTAGTAGTAGTAGTATAGATATAAATAATTTACTTTTGTTTTGTTTTTTAGATTTTTCAACAGTGCACTAACAGTGAGAAAATATAAGTAATGATAAAAATGGCATTTTAAAATATTCACATAAAATGCCATATTCATAAAAAATTATATACAGTAACATACTGTCAACTGCATACACAATATGAAGTCATTGCATATACAGTAATAATACTGTGAAGAAATGTACAGCAACATACTGTAAACTGCATACACAATATGAAGTCATTGCATATGAAGTAATACTGTCAAAATGTACAATAACATACTGTAAACTGCATACACAATAGGAAACATTGATTATACAGTAATAATACTGAGATAAAAATGTAATATGCAATAATGTACTTTAAACTGCATACAGAATAAAACAATAATTATACAGTAAAAAATCAATAAATCTACAGTAACATACTGTAAACCTCATACACAATTTGAAACATTAACTGTACTGAAATGATATTGTCAGACAAAAAACTAAATCTACATTAACATACTGTAAACTGCATAAATAAAATTAAACATTGGTTATACAGTAATGATACTGAGACAAAATGAAATCTACAGTAACATACTGTCAACTGCATACACAATATGAAGTCATTGCACAAACAGTAATGATACTGTGAAAAATGTACAGTATCATACTGTAAACAGAGTACACATTATGAAACATTGATTATACAGTAATAAAACTGTGGAAAAATTAAATCTACAGTAACATACTGTATACTGCATAAAGAATAAAACAATAAATATACAGTAATAAATAAATAAATATACAGTAATATAATGAGCAAAAATAATAAATCTACAGTAACATACTGTAAACTGCATAAACAATATAAAGCCATTGTTTATACAGTAATAATACTGAGCAAAAACAATACATCTACAGTAACATACTGTAAACCTCATACACAATATGAAACTGATTATACAGTAATAATACTGAAACAAAAAACTAAATCTACAGTAACATACTGTAAACAACATACACAATATGAAACTGTGGTTATACAGTAATAATACTGAAACAAAAAAACTAAATCTACAGTAACATACTGTAAACCTCATACACAATATGAAACTGTGGCTATACAGTAATAATACTGAGACAAAAACTAAATCTACAGTAACATACTGTAAACAAAATACACAATAAGAAACTTTGGTTATACAGTAATAATATAACTGCATATACAATATTAAGCCATTGATTTACAGTAATAATACTGTGAGGAAAAAAACCCAAAATCAACATTAACATACTGTAAACAACATACACAATAAGAAACTTTAGCTATACAGTAATAAAACTGAGACAAAAAACTAAATCTACAGCAACATACTGTAAACAACATACACAATAAGAAACTTTAGCTATACAGTAATAAAACTGAGACAAAAAACTAAATCTACAACAACATACTGTAAACAACATACACAATATGAAACTGTGGTTACACAGTAATAATACTGAAACAAAAAACTAAATCTACAGTAACATACTGTAAACAACATACACAATAAGAAACTTTGGCTATACAGTAATAATATAACTGCATACACAATATTAAGCCATTGATTTACAGCAATAATACTGTGAGGAAAAAAAAAACAAAATCAACAGTAACATACTGTAAACAACATAAACAACATGAAACATGGAATATAAAGTAATAATACTGAAACAAAAAACTAAATCTACAGCAACATACTGTAAACAACATACACAATATGAAACTGTGGCTATACAGTAATAATACTGAAACAAAAAACTAAATCTACAGCAACATACTGTAAACAACATACACAATAAGAAATATGGAATATACAGTAATAATACTGAAACAAAAAACTAAATCTACAGTAACATACTGTAAACAACATACACAATATGAAACTGTGGCTATACAGTAATAATACTGAAACAAAAAACTAAATCTACAGCAACATACTGTAAACAACATACACAATATGAAACTGTGGCTATACAGTAATAATACTGAAACAAAAAACTAAATCTACAGCAACATACTGTAAACAACATACACAATAAGAATATGGAATATACAGTAATAATACTGAAACAAAAAACTAAATCTACAGTAACATACTGTAAACAACATACACAATATGAAACTGTGGCTATACAGTAATAATACTGAAACAAAAAACTAAATCTACAGCAACATACTGTAAACAACATACACAATAAGAAATATGGAATATACAGTAATAATACTGAAACAAAAAACTAAATCTACAGTAACATACTGTAAACAACATACACAATAAGAAATATGGAATATACAGTAATAATACTGAAACAAAAAACTAAATCTACAGTAACACACTGTAAACAACATACACAATAAGAAACTTTGGCTATACAGTAATAATATAACTGCATACACAATATTAAGCCATTGATTTACAGTAATAATACTGTGAGGAAAAAACAAAACAAAATCAACAGTAACATACTGTAAACAACATACACAATATGAAACATGGAATATACAGTAATAATACTGAAAATAAAAACAAAATCAACAGTAACATACTGTAAACAACATACACAATATGAAACTGTGGTTATACAGTAATAATACTGAAACAAAAAACTAAATCTACAGCAACATACTGTAAACAACATACACAATAAGAAACTTTGGCTATACAGTAATAATATAACTGCATACACAATATTAAGCCATTGATTTACAGTAATGATACTGTGAGGAAAAAAACCCAAAATCAACAGTAACATACTGTAAACAACATACACAATAAGAAACTTTAGCTATACAGTAATAAAACTGAGACAAAAAACTAAATCTACAGCAACATACTGTAAACAACATACACAATATGAAACTGTGGTTACACAGTAATAATACTGAAACAAAAAACTAAATCTACAGCAACATACTGTAAACAACATACACAATATGAAACTGTGGTTACACAGTAATAATATAACTGCATACACAATATTAAGCCATTGATTTACAGTAATAATACTGTGAGGAAGAAAAACAAAATCAACAGTAACATCAACTAAATCAACTAAATCTACAATTGCATGCTGTACACAGATTAAACAGCAATAAAAACCATTGTACAAACAACATTCCCAATGCACTGCAGTAAGTCTATAATAAACATATTCCGCAGCTGAAGGTGAACAGGCCCAGTATCCACTAACTGTGTTTGACTGAGGCGCACTGGAGTCTGCAGTTTCAGATGTAATAAAGAGACGTACTGACATGTCTTATGGGAACACTGGGATTGCAAAAATGTAGACAAGTTTAGACTTGTGAGTGAAAGCGTTATCTGGATATCTGTCATAAGATTTACATATTACACTGGATTCCAAGTCTCACCTTTATCAAGATGGGCGTCCGCAGTGTGAGCTTTAGATTGGCTTTGGTGAGGCGTAAATTGATTTCCATGTCAATATCAAACATGGTTTTTCTGCAGGGGAAGAGTGTGACGGTGCGCATCATTTCTCGATCAGGAGGTTTGACATTGTAAGTGTGTTTTCTGTGCTCATTCCTAATGTTGTTTTGGGGTCTCCTGCAAAAGGTCCATCCAAGGTCAAACAATACAAAAAGTGCATACCCACTGCAGCACACAGTTCAAGTATCCAGACTGTCTGAAACCAACCTTTGAGAGTACCTACTTTGCTCTTATTGGTCAAATGGCTTAGTCTACTCTGATTGGTCAGATCAAATGGCCCTGCTTTTCCTGATGGCCCTGATTATTGGTCGGAAGAAAGTGTGTTGTGATTGATCAGATGGCGCTGCTTTGCTCTGATTGGTCAAATGTTTCAGAATGCTCTGATTGGTCAAAGAGCTTAATCTGCTCTGATTGGTCAGATGTTTGAGTAGGCTCTGATTAGTCAGAAGGCCCTGCTTTGCTCTGATTGGTCAGAAGACTCAGTCTGTTTTGATTTTCTCAGATGGCCACACTCTGCTCTCATTGGTCAGAGTGCTGAACCATCAGATTGTGCAGTGTGCTCTGATTGGTCAGATGGATCAATCTGTTATGATTGGTCAGAAACACCTGCTTTGCTCTGATTGGTCAGGTGACTACTTTGCTGTGATTGGTCAGATGGCTCAGTTGGTTATGGTTGTTCAGGTGACTCTACTTTGCTGTGATTGGTCAGATGGCTCAGTCGGTTTTGATTGGTCAGACATCCCTGCTTTGCTCTGATTGGTCAGATGGCTCAGTCTTCTCAAATTGATAAAATTGCTCTGTCTTTTGTAATTGGTCAAATGGCTCAGTCTCCACTAAATGGCAAATGGCACTGATTTTATTTGATCGGTCAGAAGGAAGTTTGTTGTGATTGATCAGATGTTCTGATTGGTCAGAATGGCCTGACTGGTCAGATAGCTTAGTTTGCTCTTATTGGTCAGATGGCTCAGTCTGCTGCGATTGGTCAGATTTCTCTACTTGGCTCCGATTGGTCTGAAGGATCATTCTGCTGTGAATGGTCAGATGACCCTACTTTGCTCTGATTGGTCAGATGGCTCAGTCTTCTTTAAGTGATCAAATGGCTTGGTCTTCTCTATTGATCAAATAGCTCACTCTGCTCTGATTGGTCCCACATGTTCATCATTATATCTAAATTGAATCTCTTCCTCAGCATTTTTTACGCAAAATTATGGATGTCATCAGTATTACTTTGTCATCTCGAGCATGTGAAATCCTCATGTGAAGTAGATTAACTTTGGCAGAAGAAAACCAAACTCCAGTCTCAGCTACAACCAGAGCTAAAAGCAGACGTTGTTCATGAGCAGTCAATGAAGACCATTAATTCAGATTTCTTTCGGTAAACAAAAACTCAATTTATTCAAGCTTGCAGACCTTTTACATGTGTAAACGGCTAGATTACATATGAAATGTAGTATCCCAAAAATCTAAACAAGGGCATTTTAAAACTACAGCTGAAGTCAAAATTATTAGCCCTTCTGTGAATTTATTTATTTATTTTTTTCAAATATTTCCTAAATGATGTGGAACAGATTCAGGAATTTTTCACAGTAATTCCTATAATATTTTTTCTTCTGGAGAAAGTCTTATTTGTTTTATTTCGGCTAGAACAAAAGCAGTTTTTAATTGTTTTAAACCCATTTAAAACCATTTTAAGGTCAATATTATTAGCCCCCTTAAGGAATATTTGTTTTGGATTGTCTCCAGAATAAACCACTTTTAATTGGTTTATTTTATTGGTTAATTCTAATTACTCTAACTTTACCCTAATTTACCTATTAAGCCTTTACATGTCACTTTAAACACTAGTATTTTGAAAAATATCTAGTCAAATATGATGTGCTGTCATCATGGCAAAGAGAAAAGAAATCAGTTATTAGAGATGCATTATTATCACTATTATTTTTTAAAAATGTGTTGAAAGAAATCTTCTCTCCATTAAACAGAAACTGGGGAAAATATTCAGGAGGGCTAATAATTCTAGCTTTAAACTGTATATTCCAGACGCATTTCATTGCGTTTGGATGTGATGTTGTTTTGTATGTGAGAGTAAGTATATGACAGATGCACTTTTCACCTCGCTGACAGATACAGACTGAGTTATCATCCGTCAGATACATACGTCTGCTTAAATCTCGACACACTGCAGTTCTCCAGGTCATGGAAACATGAATATGGTTAAACTGAAGGTCCACGGTCACGTCAAACACAATATTTCAGTGTTTCAATACAGTATATAGGGCCAGACGGAATCTGCGCGCACAGACTTTCACAGATTTTCAGCTCATCAAGTATTTATTTACATTTGTAAATGTGTGTAAATTTATATTTATTCAGTTTTTAAATTAATTTCAGGAATATTATTGACTAATATAAACATGTTCATATGATTTATTTACAATGCAGTTTGTAAAGTCATATTTTCTGTCTTTTAGTAGAGGTATTATATGAGTGTCTTGCTTTGTTTACCAGATAAGTGGATCTAATTGGATTTGCATTGTGAATATTAAATAAAAGTTAAAAAGGTATTATTTTTTTATTTCATATATTAAGTTTTTAAGTTACAATACTCCCAAAATTATTCTGCATAAATCAATAATTTTTTTTACAAAATTATGTGCAGAAACAGGTAAAAATGTCCACAGATTCTGTTTGTAGATTCTTTAGGGCTATTTTGTCAGTTCTGGTAGACCTCCAGCATATGCATTTAGATGGACCAGAGTTTACTTCACTGTATACTGTAAAAATACTGTAATATTTACAGTATTACTGGCAATTTTAAATTTGGTTTGGTTTAAAACTGCTATTAATTTTCAGTGCACTTGTAAATGTTGCCACTAATGCTGTAAAAATGGCCAGTAATACAATTTACAAGTACACTTTAAATTATTAATTACAACTGTGCTGTAAAATTACAACACAATTGTTAGTGTTAATTTACAGTGCACTTACAGTAACCAAAATTGTGTTTGTGATAACAGTTTGATAAATCATATCTCATTTAGGAACAAAATACTGTAAAATTTACAATATTACTGGCAGTTTTGGTTGCCGGTAATACTGTAAAATTTACAAGTGCACTGTTAATTAACAATTACAGTTGTGCTGTGAAACTACAAAACAGTTGTAATTGTTAATTTACCATGCACTTGTAAATTTTACAGTATTCCTGGCAGCCAAAATTGGCAGTAGAAATAAGTGTGTTTGTGATTTCAGTTTAATTAATTATATCTCATTCAGGAACAAAATACTGTAAAATGTACAATATTACTGGCAATTTTGATTGCCAGTAATACTGTAAAATTTACAAATGCACTGTTAATTAACAATTACAGCTGTGCTGTAAAACTACAGAACAGTTGTAATGGTTAATTTACGGTGCACTTGTAATTTACATCAGTAGTAAAGATTGCCACTAATACTGTAAAAATTGCCAGTAATACAATTTACAAGTACATAGTAAATTAATGATTACAACTGTGCTGTAAAATGACGACACAATTATTATTGTTAATTTACAGTGCACTTGTAAACTGTTAGTAATACTGTAAAAATTTCCATTAATACTGTACAAATTGCCATTAATACAGTAAAAATTCACAAGCGCACTAAATTACTATTACAACTGTGCTATAAAACTACAGCACAATTATTATTGTTAATTTACCGTGCACTTGTAAATTTTACAGTATTACTGGCAGCCAAAATTGCCAGTAAAAATAAGTGTGTTTGTGATTTCTATTTGATTAATTATATCTCATTCAGGAACAAAATACTGTAAAATGTACAATTAATTAACAATTACAGTTGTGCTGTAAAACTACAGAACAGTTGTAATGGTTAATTTACAGTGCACTTGTAAATTATGTCAGTAATAAAAATTGCCACTAATACTGTAAAAATTGCCAGTAATATAATTTACAAGTACACAGTAATTTAATAATTACAACTGTGCTGTAAAATTACAACACAATTGTTATTGTTAATTTACAGTGCACTTACAGTAACCAAAATTTCCAGTAAACAAAATTGTGTTTGTGAATTCAGTTTGAATAATCGTATCTCATTTAGAAACAAAATGCTGTAAATTTGCAACATTACTGACAATTCTGGTTGCCAGTAAAACTGTAAAATTTACAAGTGCATTGTTAATTAACTAGTGCTGTGAAACTACAAAACAGTTGTAATTGTTAATTTATAGTGCACTTGTAAACTGTCAGTGATACTGTACAAATTGCCATTAATACTGTAAAATTTACAAGTGCACACTAAATTACTATTACAACTGTGCTATAAAACTACAGCACAATTATTATTGTTAATTTACAGTGCATTTTTTTTATTTTACAGTATTACTGCACTGTAAACCCGGATTAGTTGACTTTACTAGATTGTTGCGTGGAAACCCGTTGCACGAAATAAGTTTAGTTTTTACATATATTCAACTAAACAGGTTAAGCTGTATTAAAAGAAAATCTTTAGTGGGTGTAGAAGACAAATCAAATGTGGATTAGTAGTCTTTACTAAAAATCATTAGTTCACATTACTAATTTTATAGAGAATATGTTTTGTAAAATGACTATTAAATTGAACACATCATATTAATAAAAAAAATGCTTTTATGCAATGATAATTGTTATATTTAGGTAATCTATTATAATTAAAAATAATACCACTGAAAGTTTACAATTTTAAGCACAAAGAATCAAACAACTTTTCAATTGTTTTAATTTTTATTTTTATTGAAGTTCTACAGAGGGCAACGCGATGTCGCAGTAGGTAGTGGTGTTGCCTCACAGCAAGAAAGTCGCTGGTTCGAGCCTCGGCTTGGTCAGTTGGCATTTCTGTGTGGAGTTTGCATGTTCTCCCTGTGTTTGTGTGGGTTTCCTCCGGGTGCTCTGGTTTCCCCCACAGTCCAAAGACATGCGGTACAGGTGAATTGGGTGAGCTAAAATTGTCCGTAGTGTATGTGTGTGAATGAGTTTGTATGGGTGTTTCCCAGTGATGGGTTGCAGCTGGGAGCGCATCCGCTGCGTAAAACATATGCTGGATAAGTTGGCGGTTCATTCCACTGTAGTAGTCCAAAGAGAATGCACAGCTTTTGGCAAGTCTTTGATGCTGTCCATCAGAAGTTGTCCCTCAATGATCATCTTAACTGAGGCTTCTTCCGCGATAAGTAGGATTTCAAGGTGGTGGAATGACTGGATCATCAGAGTCCTACCAACAGAGAAGAACAGTTATGTTTCTCATTACATAATCATTAATAATGTTAAACAAATAACTTTTTAATGACAGAGACACAAAAGACAATATGTGAATTGGTTTGCTTTAGTTACACTGCAAAAGGTTTATTTCATTCTACAATGTTAAATTTAGCATTTAATTATTGACCCTCATTCCCAATTTAACTATCAGACTTTCCCTCAATTAAAAGTCACAAAGCCAATTTATCTTTAAATTGAAGTTCATTAAAAATCACAAAAATCACAGGTATCATTAAAAATAACTTAAACTGTGTTCTGAAAATAAACAATGTTGTGGGTTGAATATATGATGACATGTTAGAGAGTTTGGAAAGATGTTTTGCTACTCTTAAGTTTCAAAGTTTTAAACTAAGTGTGAACCATAAAATATAAGGACCATGCATTAATGGAAAGAATTTTTCGTGGTCCTTTAATATATCCTTTAAGACAATAAGTTACTTACAAAGCATGGTTTAAAGAAGTCTGCAGGCTTGTCCTCCAGGAGAATCAAAAGCACTTTTAGGACCTGATATCCGTAGGCTCTTGAGTCTGTTAATAAATAAATGAATAAATAAATAAAGTTGAACAATTGTATTAGACAAACAATATAGTAACACTTGGGAAATTTTCAATAATTTAACTGTTAAAAAAGAATGCAAATGTATAATGGACATAAACCAACCTTGATTTGCTGTAAAAGATCTGACAACAGCTCTCCAACATTCCTCCTCTTTGATTGAAAGATCTTAAATAAACAGACTGTGTCGATAAAACATTCCAGTAACACTTTATAATAACTACACACTATGAATCATTTACTAAGCATTAGCAAATAATGAATTTATTATTTGTTAGGCATTAACTCTACATTAATAAACGTTAGTAAGCAGTTTATAAATACAGCTGCAAATGCTGCTGTATTCTTGACTTACAACCACATTTATAATGTGCTTAATACTTGTACTTTCATACTTTGTTAAAAAACAAAATTTCATTACTAAATTAAGTATTACATTATTTACAAACCAGTTATTTAAGAGTGGTTGGTGGTTTTTAAGATCATTCAGAATGAGTTAGTAAATGATTAATAAACTATTCAAATTACCATTTATAATTCTTATTATTCAGGCATACAGTAATGGTTACTATGTATGTTAATAAATGCTTTACTAATGCAACTTTTTCATTTGAAGTACAGTATCATTTATGTATCTTCAAACAAATAGAATAAATAATATTGTTTCTGTACTTTTTTCCTGTTTAGAATATAACTGAGCCTTTAATTATCATTCATAAGGGATTTATAAAGCATAAATAGTCCTCACTTTAGATTAGGTCACAAAACTGGATAAAGTTGAGTTAATAAAGCATTTATTAACATACAAATTAACTATTATGCCTGAATAATAAGAATTATAAATGTTAATTTCAATAGTTTATTAATCATTTATTAACTCATGCTGAATTATCTTAAAAAATAAAAATAACTTTTGTAACTTTTGCAATACTTAATTTAGTATTGAAAAATAAATCACTACGATGTATGGAAGTACAATTATTAAGCACATTATAAATGTGTTTATAAGTCAAGAATAGAGCATTTGTAGCTGCAGTTATAAACTTCTTACTAACGTCTATTAATGTAGAGTTAATGCTTAACAGATAATAAATTCATTATTTGCTATTGCTTAGTAAATGGTTCATAGTGTGTAGTTATAATAAAGTGTTACCAAATTCCTGCTTGAGGTTATTTTCCATTATTCTGCTGAACTTTAAGAACACCTGCAAAACAAGAGAAAATACAGTATATTAATATTTCTAAACTAAATCACTTAATAGCAAAAAATGATACTTCAAATAAATAAAAAATAGGTCATGTTTTGCACAGCTTTGTTGTCCCATAAGTATGTGAAATAATAAAGTGACACAAAAGACTGTAAGCAACACTTAACAGTGAGATAAAGTAATAGATAAATGTTATTACATTCTTAAACATACCTGATCTACTGTATAAAGTGCAGGTCAGCGTAGCAAGATCAGGCTTATTGCAGGCTAAGACTCCACCACTTCTTTTTTCTAAGTGCACACATAAGGTCCATCTTTAAACGGCAAATAAGAAAGTTTAAGAAAAAAAAGTTCAGAAAAAGCTGCAAATATAATTGTACCTTTACTGTGAAAGTAAATCAATTTTGCTAGCGTTTGTCACCTCAACTTCTACACAGTTTAAGTAGCAATGTAAACTCGCCCCTTACACAAAAAAAAAATCACTCATGTGAAACTTTCAGCGCTATTAAAGATGTATTATATTTAGCGTTAGCCGCTAGCATGTGCTCATGCATGGACTCGTGCTATTATGAACCAACACGACGTGTAATAATTAGCCGATCACGGTTTACAGGGAACATGCTTTAAACAGTGAACATACAGAGAAACAGTAGATAACGTTAACTTTATAAACGGTGACTAGACAGAAAAGGCAAATGTATATGATAATAGTATAAACTAACTGTGAAGTGACAGGGAAAATAGCGCTAACTGACATATTCATTCTCAAATTTGGAATTCAGCATCAGTGTGGATTTTCAGTTATCATTTTTGTCAGAGGAACATATAAACTGATAAAAGCTTCTTTGCACACTTACCGTTTCATGTTGATTTCAAAAATCCGCGGTAACCCAGCATCCTAAAAGCTGCAGGCACTCACTGAGCGTTTTGCTCACGTCACCTCAGCCAATCAAGGCCCCTCCCCTCCCCAACAAAAACATATGGAACGGTGTTGTCTCTGCTTAACATGATCAGTACACTCATTTTTTCTTTTGATTAGTGCAAATAGCTAATTTGATTTAGTAATGGCACAATTTCTTAAAGAACAATAAATAATTAGTAATGATAACTTAAAATGTTTAATTAGCACAAAATCCGGGTTTACAGTGTGGCAGCCAAAATTGGCAGTAGAAATAAGTGTGTTTGTGATTTCAGTTTGATTAATTATATCTCATTCAGAAACAAAATACTGTAAAATGAACAATATTACTGGCAATTTTGGTTGCCAGCAATACTGTAAAATTTACAAATAAACCGTTAATTAACAATTACAGTTGTGCTGTGAAACTACAGAAGAGTTGTAATGGTTAATTTACGGTGCACTTGTACATTACGTCAGTAATACTGTAAAGATTGTAAATTATACTGTAAAATTTACAAACGCACTGTAAATTAACCATTAAACTGTGCTGTGCTAAAACTACACAGTTGTAATGGTTAATTTACAGTTAATTTACAGTGCACTTGTAAATTTCACATTGTTACTGGCAACCAAAATTTCCAGTAATGCTGTCAAATTTACAGCAATACTTTACAGTGTAGGGATGAACGATAAATTGCATGTGACTATGCAAAATCTTATCATGCGATAGTCAAATCGCAATACAATCTTTCTGCGATTGTCAATGCTTCTCAATGAACTGCTGAAAATTGCTTCTCTATAAACTACGGCTGTAGTAAAAGTTGTACATTAAATTACAGCATATAATAAGATGTTTTTACTCCAAACTCACCTCAAAACTACAGTCAAGTGTTTGAAATAAATCCTGCTGTGAGACAATTCCATAAGTGTGTGTTTATTAGTCACACTGAATCAATGAAAGCCGATAAATCTTCTGTTTATTCAGCAAACGCTGTTCTCTTTTCCTTCTTTTTCAAGTGTGTTGGTTTCCCTGAGAGCGCCCTCTTGCTTTCAGAAAGAGATTTACTGCATATTGCGCACAGCTTTGCTCAATTGCATTTGCGATTTTAATTTGATTAATCATATCTCGTTTAGCTGCAAATGCATCTACAGCACAATAAACTAAAGCGTAAACTAGGATCATATGATGAGAGTCAAAAGGATTTGTCTTATTTTTTGGGGGGGCGAGAGATGATATGAATTTTTAAACAAATGTGTTTCATAAACTAAAGGCCTTGGGTTTGGGTGAGATGTCTCCTAAGTGAGACACATTTGTCTCAAGTGGGTTTCCGTACAATAATGTAATACTGTATTTCTGTATACTGACAGGAAGATGAATGGGATACAGCTCTCAGCGCAGTGTTTCAGCCATTATAAAAGCGCAACAAAAAATTGGACTAGAAAGTGATTTTTCATTTATTGAGTTTAGAAGTGTCACGACTGACATTTCGGCTGGCATGGTGTCGTAAGAAATATTTGGGATTAGCACTGTTTTTTAAATATATTTTTATACATATACACCAAAACCAAACAAAAAAAAACGTATTTAAATGAATTAAATAAATATTTTAATAAATTTATTGATTAAATGATTGATTGATTTAAATTATAAAATAAGAATAAGAATAAGAATCAGCACAGTGTTCTATTATTATATTTTTATATATACTACATCAAAAACAAGCAAACAAAAACACATTTAAATTAATTAGTTGTTTGAATTATTTAATGAAATAATAATAATGATTAACATATGGACAATTATGGATATAACCAAGCAAATAAAATAATTAAATTTAATTTAATAACAAAAAAAAAAAAAAACTATATTACTGTACTACGTATATATTACTATGTTATAATAAAATAAAATACTAAATTAAATTAAATTTTAATTATTAAAAAAAATTGTAATTAGCACATTTTTTTAATTATTTATTTATTTATTTTTTTTATCTGTAAATGTTTATGGATACAACCAGGCAAATAAAATAAAATAAAATAAAGTTAAATAATAAATAAAAAAAATAATAAATTAATTTAATTTACATTATAAAATAAATATAATAATAATAATTAGAATCAGCACAGTGTTTTATTATTTTATTTTTATACATACTACATCAAAAACAAGCAAACAAAAACACATTTAAATTAATTAGTTGTTTGAATTACTTAATTAAATAATGATGATTATCATATGGACATTTATGGATAAAAACAGACAAATAAAATTAAAATAAATACAATTATGGGGCGCAAGAAGGTCGCTGGTTCGAGCCTCGGCTGAGTTAGTTGGCGTTTCTGTGTGGAGTTTGCATGTTCTCCCCGTGTTGGTGTGGGTTTCCTCCAGGTGCTCCGGTTTCCCCCACAAGTCCAAAGACGTGCTATAGGGCAATTGGGTAAGCTAAATTGTCTGTAGTGTGTGTGTGTGTGTGTGTGTGTGTGTGTGTGTGTGTGTGTGTGTGTGTGTGTGTGTGTGTGTGTGTGTGTGTGAATGAGTGTGTATGGATGTTTCCCAGTGATGGGTTGCAGCTGGAAGGGCATCCGCTGTGTAAAACATATGCTGGATAAGTTGGCGGTTCATTCCGCTGTGGTGACCCTAGATTAATAAAGGGACTAAGCCAAAAAGAAAATGAATGAAAATTAAATAAAATAAAATAAAATAAAATAAAATAAAATAAAATAAAATAAAATAAAATTAAATTAAATTAAATTAAATTAAATTAAATTAAATTAAATCAAACTAAATTAAATTAAATTAAATTAAATCAAAATAAATAAAATGTAATTTAATTTAAATTATAAAAAAATAATAATTGGGATCAGCACAGTTTTTTTTATTATTTTATTTTTATTCATACTACACCAAAAGCCAACAAACAAACAAAAACATAATAATAATTGATAAATTGATGCAAATAATAATGATTAACATATGGACATTTATGGGTGAAACCAGGCAAATAAAATAAAATAACAGTTAAAGTACATTAAATACAAAAAATAATAATAATATTGTGTTAAAAAATAAATAAAAAAATAAAAAATTTAAATTAATTATACAATTAATAAAATAATAAAAAATGTATTAATTTAATAAATAAGAAAATTATTAAATAAATAAAAAAAAAATAAATCTAATTAGCACATTAGGATTAGGATTGGCACATTTATTATTATTATTAATATTATTATTATTAGTAGTAGTAGTAGTAGTAGTAGTATTAATAATAATAATAATAATAATAATAATAATAATAATAATAATAATAATAATAATAATAATAATATTATTATTACCACACAAAATACAAGCAAACAAAACAAAACAAAAACACATTTAAATTAATAAGGTTTTTTTTTTTATACAATAATAATAGGTAAATAAAACCAGGCAAAATTAAATTAAATTAAATTAAATTAAATTAATTATATTATATTATATTATATTATATTATATTATATTATATTATATTATATTATATTATATTATATTATATTATATTATATTATATTATATTATAATTTTTGCAATAACATACCCATCTGAACACATCTGAATTATTATATAATAGTAATTTATTTCAGTTGCAATTCCTTCACTTTCACGTTGCATTTTGAGATGGTCCAGTTAAACCCTCGAGTCCTCGCTTTGCATAATAAAAGACCTTTTACATTTCAGTGTCATTGACAGTTTTCTTTAATGCACTCCTCTTTCCAAACCCTGCTCTGTGTCTCTTCATTTTAATTAGAATTTTATGCCAACTTTTAGCGTCCAAAAATAAGTGCAATTATGCAAATATGAATCTCCACCTTATGAGCGAGATTTCAATGCGAAGTTCATTTGGATCTCCTCCTGAGATCGCCTTGAGCACTCGACTAACTCCTACAAAGAAGAAAGTAGACTTTAAATTCTGTACATTTTGGATGGAGGGACGTGATTGGGAATTGAAAGCTCAGTGATCATGGATATTTTAAACATGCACGCTTAAATCTAATATACCAGACTCTCTGCCATAGAGTCAAGCAACAAAGCTCTGTTCAAAGTGTTTGCATAGTATTAATGTGATACTGGGAAAATATGTGATGTTGTATTGAGTATTTTAGTAATGATGGTTTTATGCTATAACATTTCCCTAAATGCACTGTATAAAATGTAATGACAAAAAGTCAAGACAGCAAGTATTTTATGTTGCTTTAACTTATTTTTCATAAGTTAAAGAGGTCTCACCTAAAGTTTTTAATATATTTGTAAAGTATATAATATATATTTTTGTTGTATTTATATACATATTAAACCAAAAGCAAAAACACATTTAAATGAATCATTTTAAAGATTATTTACTGAAATAATATTGATCAACATATGGACATTTATGGATAAAACCATCCAAACAATAAAATAAAATAAAATATTTTTTAAATTAAATTAAATTAAATTAAATTAAATTAAATAAAAAATATGCATCACGGTGGCACAGTGGGTAGCACAATTGTCTTACAGCAAGAAGGTCACTGGTTCAAGCCCCGGCTGGGTCAGCTGGCATTTCTGTGTGGAGTTTGCATGTTCTCCCCGTGTTTGCATGGGTTTCCTCGGGTGCTCCGGTTTCCCCCACAAGTCCAAAGACATGCAGTAAATGGGTGTTTCCCAGTGTTGGGTTGCTGCTGGAAGGGCATCGGCTGCGTAAAACATATGCTGGACAAGTTGGCGGTTCTGATTAATAATGGGACTAAGCCGAAAAAGAGAACGAATGAATGAATAAATTAAAAATAATTATATTATTTTATATTATATTATATTATATTAAAATAAAATAAAATAAAATAATTTTAATTATAAAAAATAATAATTATGATTAGCACAGTTTTTTAAAATTATATGTATATACATATTACACCAAAAACAAACAAAAACATTTAAATTAATATATATTTTTTTATTATTTAATAAAATAATAATGCTTAACATATGGAAATTTATAGATAAAACCAAGCAAATTAAATTAAATTAAATTAAATTAAATTTAATTTAATTTAATTTAATTTAATTTAATTTAATTTAATTTAATTTAATTTAATTTAATTTAATTTAATTTAATTTAATTTAATTTAAATGATCAAATAATAATTATTGGGGTTAACGCAGTTTTTTTTTATGTATTTATATGCATACTACACCAAAAACAAACAAACAAACAAACAAATTAAAACACATTTAAGCTATTTTTTTTTTATAAAACATTTACTGTGGACATTTATGAATGAAACAAATAAAATAAAATGTAATTAACTAAAATTAAATAATAATTGGGATTAGCACGGTTTTTTATTATATTTCTATGTGTACTACACCAAAAACAAACAAAGAAACAAACAAACAAAAGCACATTTAAATAATACATTAAAAAAAAACTATTTAGTAAAACATTGATTATGGACATTTATGGATGAAACAAATAAAATAAAATAAAATAAAATAAAATTCGGATTAGCACAGTTTTTTATTATTGTTTATTTACATACTACACCAAAAACAAACAAAAAAAGTACGTTTAAATTAATCAATTATTTACACTTGAGTTAATCAGGTCTCAACTAAAGTTTTTAATTTATCCAAAGTTTAACTTAATATTCTTAGTCAGTTTGATTGATGTAAGTTGAGATGAAATGAAAAGTTAATTTGACGCAACTAAAAAAGTTGAGTCAATGAGAATTTGTTTTTACAGTGTAGGAAAAATATATTATATTAGTTTATAAATCATTGATTTATGTAACAATATTAAAATAAACAGGTAAACAATATTTTTTTTCTGATCTAATTAATTCTAACTCAGATAAAAAAAAAAAAATTGGCTGTTGTCATTTTTCACTCTCATCTCAACTCCGCTCATTAGTGTTTATTTTAAGCTCTGGGTTCACCTTTTAGCCAATAGCAGAACATCAGCTACTGAGGAGGTGGACCTAAAGATAGTACAGCCCCATCTGATTGGTCAAAATTAAATAAACAACCAATGCATAAAATAAATGTCATTTATCAGACGTCTGCAATACTTGTGGTTGATATGAGCTCATTTTACACAAACAAATTCAATTTAGTAATGTTCAATTTAATCTGTTCAAATTCAGCCCATATCAATTGTTTGCAACCACTTACCTTAAAAATGTAGTAAATGCAATGAATCATTTTTTTCAGTGTACTGTTTTCGCTGTAGCAATATTTTTGCGATATATTGTGCCGCTCTAATTAACATGTATTTTCAGTGATATGATTTCAGATGCAGTACAGATTCTACCAGTTATTAACATGCATAAAATGTGTCTCTCGTCAGCACTTGTGTTCAGATTTCTTGAAGACTCTTGTCTTATTTCATCACACTCAGCATCACTTTCAGTGGAGCATGAGTGCTGTTGAGTCACTGTTATGTGGATGCATGTTGAGTGACAGCAAAGCAATGAAATAAAAAGATGGTGATGGTGGATACAGTTTTGTTCATGATGCACATGCATTTTTTGGTGCAGTAAAGGACAGGCACTTTTGTTTTGTTAGCGGAGAGCAGCTGGTTGCTTCAATTGTTTGTACTTGCAACAATTCTGTATAAATTAATTCAGAGTAGCAGAGTAATTTAGTAATTTTAGCAAATATATTAAACAGAATAACTCAACTAAAGAAGGTCACATTTATTAAGATGATTGCAGAGGCTTCAGAAACAATGAATTGGCTCAGAAATCAGATCATGGCATGACATGCTACCAATTCACAGAATCTGAGTCATTTAATGTTTTGTTGTTATTCATTTTAAGAGTTCACACTTAGCTGATGATTGATTATAAAGCTTGTTTGGCATGCTGTCCTGGGAGAGGGCCCTGAGCTCATAAGATACTCGAGCCCGGGGCTCCCTCCCATTTGCAAGGCGAGAGGGGAGTTTGAGCTCAGGTAGATCTCGAAA
The DNA here is from genome assembly GCA_903798195.1 of Danio kyathit. Taxonomy (NCBI): domain Eukaryota; kingdom Metazoa; phylum Chordata; class Actinopteri; order Cypriniformes; family Danionidae; genus Danio; species Danio kyathit. Next base: position 68,232,067 of record LR812536.1, read on the forward strand.
ACTCCCCTGCTGTAGTAACTAATGAACAGATAGTGATTGCTCTTAACAGATAACTACTTACTAGGAGCATATCTATGGTGCCGATTTGGATTAGTCAATTAGCGTAAGTTGTATGTTTTTGGTCGGTGGGTGGAAACCAGGCACCCTGGGGTAAACCCACGTGAGCACGGGGAGAACGTGTAAACTCCGCACAGAAACGTCGGCTGGCTTGGTAAGGACTAGAACCAGTGACGTTCTTGCTGTGAAATAATATTGCTCAAATAAACTCGGGCAATTTAAGAAACACGAGTTTAGTCAGAAATCAATGACAATAGACGTATGAAATATGGCTTCATTAGTTCACTATCAGAAATAAAGGTACAAAACCTGTCTCTGGGGTGGTACCTTTTTAAATGTTATACTGTTGTATCTTTAAGGTAGTTGGCATGTTGTACAGTATTGCCAAAGCATTTTAAATATGTATAAGATATGTAATATATTAACATCATCAAATTAATAAAATATACAGTAAATAAGAAATAAATGACAAAACAACAACAACAACAAAACATATAATACATTTGATAATTATAGCAGTTATAAGAATAATAATAAAAACGTCTAGATTCTTTAAATAAGACACATGATTTTAGTATAATAATTTCTTATGGTGGGTGTATACATATTTTGCAGCCAGTTTAGATGTCAATTCATCCTCTCCTAGTAATTTAAATAAAAAATAAAAATAATTGTTAATCATTTGATATGAGGTGCACATTAAGGTATTATTTTTACTATTATTTAATTAGGTATAACCATTGCAGTGACAGGTTTTGTACTGAAAACAAATGGTTCATTGCACATGGTTGCAAACAATTTAGATGGGCTGAATTTTAACAAACCAATGAAGTTGAACATTACTTTTTTTTTTTTTTTTTTTTTTAAGATTTATTTTTGGCCTTTTTGCCTTTATTAGATAGGACAGTATTTAGACAGGAAGCGAAGTTGGAGAGAGAGAGAGAGGGGGGGGGTAGGGTAGGGAAATTTCCTCGAGCCGGAATTCGAACTCGGGACGCCCTGACGTGCTATTGCACCATATGTCGGCGCGCTATCCACTAGGCTATTGCTCTAACGAAGTTGAACATTACTAAACTTTCATTTTCTTTTTGGCTTAATCCGTTTATTAATCTGGGGTCGCCACAGCGGAATGAGCCACCAACTTGTCCAGCATCTGTTTTACACAGCGGATGCCCTTCCAGCTGCAACCCATCACTGGGAAATACTAAACTTAATTTCTTTGTTTAATATAAATTGTTTGCAACCGCTATACCTTTAGTAAAAAAAAGTAAATCTAATGAATCATTTTTTCAGTGTACCTTTATTTTGTTTTAAAACATAAATGTTTAATCGCTCTCACTGTCTCTCTCTCCCTCTTTTTGCAAATAAATTGTGTTTGTTAATTAAAGAATGTTACGTTTGTTATTAAGGTATGGTAAGGTTATTAAGGCTTAGGTATGACATTTTTTAAGTAAATCTGAGGCCATGTTTGTCTATTCCCAGATAGCATACGAATGTAGGCCACTTTAGGCAGTTATGCGGCACTGGTGGTATTCCTTCGGCCCAGACAGAATGAATGTGAGCCTGAAGTGGCCCACCTTTACAATGGTGAAGGGGGGCCAAAGATTCAAATTCAAATATGGGCCATTTAAGGTAAAGATTTGGCACTTATGGCAAAATGCAATCTGAATGTGAGCCTAATGTGGCCCATGTGGAAAATGATACATTTGGCCCAAATGATGGAGGACAAATGTGGGCCACAGTTCACATAGTCATTTAAGGGTAATCTGGGTCTAAAGCCAAAGTAGCTCACATGTGTAGGTGCAAATGTGGCCCAGTTATCTTAAGACATATGTGGGCCGCTTTTGTCAAATATTCGGCACAGTAAGCTCTGGCTATTGCGGCTGTGAGCCACCTTAGGTTTAGACCAAGATTACCCTTAAATGACTATGTGAACTGTGGCCCACATTTGTCCTCCATCATTTGGGCCAAACTTATCATTTTCCACATGGGCCACATTCGTCTCACATTCAGGTTGCATTTAGATTGCAATTTGCCATAAGTGCCAAATCTTTACCTTAAATGGCCCATATATGAATTTGAATCTTTGGCCCCCCTTTGCCATTGTAAAGGTGGGCCACTTCAGGCTCACATTCAATCTAAAATGCAATTGCATTAAATGCAATCTGAATGTGAGCCTAATGTGGCCCATGTGGAAAATGATAAATTTGGCCCAAATGATGACGGAACTGCCAGTTTAATTCCAGATGTAAACAGAGACCAGACCAGAGACAAGTGTCAAACTCTTACTTCAAATCCTAAGTCAGCTTCCAGACAAAAAAAGGACACACACACAAATGACTTCTGTATTTCACCGCGGGAGATGAACGTCTTCAAAGAGTGAATGAGTGTTGGTTTGGAGCGATCTCAGGAGACTCTAACAGGATTAAACCAGAGGAGCTTTTCTGCTGTGAGGTCCTGATTCAGCTTTACCTTCACAATCACCAGCAGGAGTTTTTACAGCTCATCCAAAAGGGGATAAAACAACTTTAAACCTCAAAATCAGCAGTTTGTGGAGTAATTCCTCCAAAAACCCCAACCCCCTCATCATCATGCCTCAAATTTGATGTTGTCATACAAAACGTTGTAAACTCAATTGCTGTCATACTGTGATTATGTTACCGCATCAAACAAACCTTCGGGCGGAATTTCTCTCCATGCTAAAAAAAAAAAAAGAGCAAGAATCGCAGCACTTTTCTTGGTTCTGGCCCGAGGCTTGGTGTTTTTAGAGGTAAAGTGATAAGGAGGAGATCTCAGCACTGACAAAAAAAGGATTCATTTGATTTACTTAAAATATTTGAAAGGTAAGCAGTTGCAAACAATTATATGGGCTGAATTAAACAAACTAATTAAATGTAGTAATGTTCAACTTCATTTGTTTGTTTAAATTCAGCCGATATACAGTTGACGTCAGAATTAAGTCAAATTCAGTAAAATGTTTCCCAAATTATGTTGAACAGATTCAGGAATTTTTTACAGTATTTCCTATAATATTTTTTTCTTCTGGAGAAAGTCTTATTCGTTTGATTTCGGCTAGAAGTTTTTATTTTTTTACATTTTAAGGTCAATATTATTACAATATTAGTAGCCCCCTTAAGCAATATTTTCAATCGTCTACAGAACAAACCACTGTTATACAATGACTTGCCTAATTACCCTAACTAACCTAGTTAAGCCTTTAAATCAACACAGGCTCATTGTGAAAATGTACTGGCACTGCGCTTTCATGCTTTGACGTTCCCTGAAGGCTCCTGTATGCATTTTGATAGATGCTTTTATTCGGCGTATGTCTTTTTCCCCATATCTCTGCTTTCATCTGACCTCCTTTTCTCTGCTTGGTTTGTCAAAGAGCTGTTTCTAAATCGTCTCCGTCCTGAGTACGAGGAACACTATCGTTTTCTGGAAAAAGCGAATTCTCTTAGTCCCTTCGCTCCGGCGTCAGACTCTGAGGACGAGCATCAAAGCTTTGTGATGAATAATCAGAGGATGTTACGCATGAGACGTGCAGGCGAGGGTTCACAGAGTCAGTTTTATGTTTCGCTGAACAAAGCGAGGTGGTACAATGTTGAACTTTTTATCTGTGAGCCATTGTGGTTTATGTATGGACTCCTGTGTGTACTGACTGATTTACTGATATGGTGTTCAGACACTAAATTGAATGACTCAGCGTAGTATTGCTTAGATTTTTACACTGAAAAAAAAAAATTCATTGGATTTGCGACATTTTATTAATGTAAGTGGCTGCAAACAATTTATATGGGCTGACTTTAAACATACAAATTAATTTTGTAATGCTCAACTAAATTTGTTTGATTAAATTACGTCTACATAAATTGTTTGCAATAGCACTTAGCTTAAAAAAATTGTTTTTGTGTGTCATTTTTCAGTGTATGAGGTTTGTTTTAAAGTTTGGTCCTGAATAAAATATTAATCAAGACACTGATTTAGTGTAGCTGTGTTTAATGGGTGTAGGTTGGGGAGGGAGCGAGAGATTAAAACTAATAATAATAAACTCTACACTGAAAAAATAATTCATATTTATTTATTTATCCTTTTTTTCCATCCATCCATCCATCTATCCATCTATCTTTTTATCCATCTACTGTATATGCCCATCCATCCAATCAACCAAGCGACTATTCATCCATCCATCTATATATCTATCCATTCATCCATCCATCTATCTATCTATATGCATCCATCTATATGCCCATACATTCAACCAACCAACCAACCAACCCTCCGTCCGTCCGTCCGTCCGTCCTTCCGTCCATCCATCCATCCATCTATCCATCCATCCATCTCTACACCCATTCATTCAACCAACCAACTATTCATTCATCCATCCGTCCATCTATATATCTGTTAATCCATCCATCTATACGCCCATCCATTCAACCAACCAACCAACAAGTTATCCATCTATTCATTATTTTATCCATCTATTTGCCCATCCATCCATCCATCCATCCATCCATCCATCCATCCATCCATCCATCCATCCATCCATCCATCCATCCATCCATCCATCCATCCATCCATCCCATCCATCCATCCATCCATCCTCCATCCATCCATCCATCCATCCATCCATTCCATCCATCCATCCATCCATCATCAACCAACCAACCAACCAACAACCAACCAACCAACCAACCAACCAACCAACCAACCAACCAACCAACCAACCAACCAACCAACCAACCAACCAACTAACTAACCGTCCATCCATCCATCCATCCATACGCCCATCAATTCAACCAACCAACCAACAAACTATCCATCCATCCATCCATTTACATGCCCATCCACTCAACCTACTGACCGACCAACCGACCGACCAACCGATCATCCAACCGACCATCCAACCAACCAACCAACCAACCAACCAACCAACCAACCAGTCAACCAACCAGTCAACCAACCGTCCGTCCGTCCGTCCGTCCGTCCTTCCATCCATCCATCCATCATCCATCCATCCATCCATCCAGCCATCCATCCATCCATCCATCCATCCATCCATCCATCCATCATCCATCCATCCATCCATCCATCCATCCATCCATCCATTTACATACCCATCCACTCAACCTACTGACCGACCAACCGACCATCCAACCGACCATCCAACCAACCAACCAACCAACCAACCGTCCGTCCGTCCGTCCGTCCGTCCGTCCGTCCGTCCGTCCATCCATCCATCCATCCATCCATCCATCCATCCTTTTATCCATCTACAGTATATGCCCATCAATTCAACCAACCAACAAACTATCCATCCATCCTTTCTTTTATCCATCTATTTGCCCATCCATCCAACCAACCAACCAACCAAACAACCAACCATCTATCCTTTTATCCATCTATATACCCATCCATCCATCTGTCCGTCCGTCCGTCCATCCATTCATTTACCCATCTATTTATTTATTTATTTATTTATTTATTTATTTATTTATTTATTTATTTATTTATTTATTTATCCATCTATTTCTTTTTTTTTTCTTTTCTTTTATTTATTTATTTTTACAGTGGCTGTGACTGAAAAGGAAAGCAGCATTAATACTGAGCTTATTCCAACAAAGCCTCTATATCAGATGCTGAGCTGGCCAAAAAATAAAAAAATAATGTCACTTTATTCACCCTCCGCTCTGAGACAGCTCCTTATTGCTCTTCATCAGACAAGAAATGAGCTAAAAGAGAAAGCTCTGCAAGGTTTTACACCGAGTGTAATGTACATTTTGCTATGAATCTGGGCAGCGCAGGGGCTTCAAAAGTCTAATATCTTCTTTAACTCCCGGTTCAGCATTATTATAGAGTCAGAAAGTGGGTCTTCGGTCACTTATAAAGCCTCTGTGTTCAACATCCATCTTTTCTGCACACCTCATTTTTCTTCTTCTGCCAACTTTCTAGTTAATGCATTCATTTTTCTTCATCATCTCTTAACTAAAGCCAGGCTCGCACAGTGTCATTTTTTTTTTTTATTATAGTCCTTTACAATTGTACCTTGTCAGACTGTACATGATCCACATGACAGTCAAAAAATGCAAGAAGACCTCCAAAGTCAATTCATTCATGACACTTTTGTTCTGAAATGATACCTTACAGCAAACACTATTCATTTTACTCATAATAATAAACCCTGTTTCAATATTTCCCAGCAATGGTTTCAATGTTTTCTTACTAAGAGTTTTAGTCTTGTTTCTAGTCCAGATATCTAAAAATACTAAAGTCAAGAAGCCTTTTATATACAAGTGAGCACGTTTTTAGAAATAATATGTCAAAATTAAGTGAGTTTTTCCTAAAATTAAATTGAATTCAAGGATGAAATATGTATAATTTAATTCAGCTTACTTGAATTTGGTTGTAAGTTGTAAATGATCATGCACTCATTTATGCTGGGCAGTATAAATAAAAAAAAAATAATATAAAACAGCAAAAAAAACATAAAAACAACAATAAATATACATAAATATATAAACAAAACACTACATATATTATATATAAATAAAAAATAATAAGATGAATGTATACATATTTAAAACCCAATAATTTAAACAACAATACATATATGACTAAAACAATAAATATTTATTAACAAAACTATAATAAAACTAATATATAAATATATAAACAATAATAAAACAACAATAATATATTAATATATAAATTAAACAATATATATTTATATATTATATATATATATATATATATATATATATATATATATATATATATATATATATATATATATATATATATATATAATAAACTAATATATAAATAAAAAAATTATAAAAGTAAAGCTTATATAAGGTATTTTAAGCAAAACTATAAATATTATATATAAACAAAACAATAAAACTCAAATATAAACATGTAAAAAAGCAACAATAAATATATTATATATTAACAAAACAATAATAAAACAATATAATAAATAAAACATAATAAATAACAATAATAAATACAAAACTATAAATATATTATATATAAACAAAATAATAATAAAATAATTTGTAATTAAACAAAACTATAATAAAATAACAATAAATATATAAACAAAACAATATAAACATGTGTACAAAAAAACATTAAATATATAATAAAAAAAAATATATATAAGTCAAAATTATTAACCCCCTGTATATTTTTTTCCCCAATTTCTGTTTAAACCTTTAAAATGGGTTTTAAAAAATTAAAAACTGCTTTTATTCTAGATAACCAATAAAAAAAAAATACATATATATATATATACAGTTGAAGTCAAAATTATTAGCCCCCCTGTTTATTTTTTTCCCCAATTTCTGTTTAACGGAGATAAAAAAAAAAAAAATTCAACAAAAAGTTTTAATAACTCATTTCTAATAACTGATTTATTTTATCTTTGCCATGATGACAGTAAATAATATTTTACTAGATATTTTTCAAGACACTTCTATACAGCTTAAAGTGACATTTAAAGGCTTAACTAGGTTAATTAGGTTAACTAGGCAGGTTAGGGGAATTAGGCAAGTTATTGTATAACGATGATTTGTTCTGTAGACTATTGAAAAAATATATAGCTTAGGGGTGAATAATTTTGACCTTAAAATGGGTTTTGAAAAAAATTAAAAACTGCTTTTATTCTAGCCGAAATAAAACAAATAAGACTTTCTCCAGAAGAAAAAATATTATCAGACATACTGTGAAAATTTCCTGAATCTGTTAAACATCATTTGGGAAATATTTAAAAAAGGAAAAAAAAATCAAAGTGGGGCAAATAATTCTGACTTCAACTGTACTGTATACATCAACTGTACTATATAACAATAATAATAAAAAAACAACTAATGCATATGTACAGTTTCTTTTTAAAGCTTTAATACCTGCATATGCAATGTGTAGATCCTACTGTATATATTCAGTTCTGGAAGGCCACTCGATGTATTTTTCCCCCATGTTCTGGAATTTGTTGTTGTTTTGTCATTTAAACTGGACCAGATGTGAGGAACATCACAGACAAAAGCAACATATGGCAAAAAATCACTGACATTCATTATGTGAATGATTCAGAAGAACAAAAGTGGGCCTACGATTGAACAGCAACCAATAGGAGCTGCGTCAAAGCCACTAAAGCAAGTCAAACGTGTGGGCGAAATCTGTCTTTCCTGCTGCTGATAAGCACATGCTGTGTCTGTGCTCAGAAACATTCAGCACACGCGATCCACAAATCACAAGATTCACTTCCTTTACAAAATGCCTTTATAAAGCCTCAAATTGCGGCAGTTTTAGTTGAGTAGTGCCAGCAGAGCTATTATAGGATATATTTGAAAGAAGGATCACAGATGTGCCAATATAAAAGCAGAAACGTTTGATTTATTTTATTTTATCGCCTGTAGACTCACAGGTTCAGTGCTGCGGGTAATGACACTCTTGTCATTTTAAAGGCAACAACATGGAAAAAATAGCCATGTCATTTTATTTTTCAGCCTTGAGGTCTAATATTTATGAGCGATTAAATGCGTAAATATGGAAGTAGTCAGCAATGATTCAGAAAGAAAGACAGAGAAAAGACAGTAGGGACAATACCATGTCAACTAATGGGCTCTATGCACATCTAGAGTTTTAAAGCCAATGATAAACTTCCGGTGAAAGCTTAATGTGAATATTTTCAATTCACAAGGTTGTTTTTACAGCATCGATGTTTTAATGTAATTACAATACATTCAGATAAATAGACTTAAGCATTCATTTGGTTGTTCAAGCGTAAAACGAGATGAAAGTCCGTTGTAACCACTAGAGCCATCAACAGGCTAGCACAGAAATTCTATTGAAAATACTGTGGTAAAATACACTGTCATATTTTAAAGACATGGAATTAATGCAGTGTTTCTTGTCTGATCTGAGACCCACTATATATATTATATATCTAACAGGAAGAGAAGATCGCTGATTTTTAAAGAAATCAGATCTTAAACGTGACAATTTTGTAATGGTAAGACAGTTCACCGGCAGCCCTTAAATTAAAAATTAAAAGTCTGTGTGCATATAGCCCATTGCAATATTAATAGTTAGATTTATTTATTTATTTATTTATTTTGTTTAATTTTATTTCTTTATTTATTTATTAATTAATTAATTAATTTATGGATTTAATATTTATTTATTTATTTTATCTATTTATTTAGTTTTATTTATTTAATTTAATTAATTAATTTATTTATTTTATTTATAGATTTAATATATATTTATTTATTTATTTTTATCTATTTATTTATTTTTTAATTTTTTTTATTGATTTAATATGTATTTATTTACTTATTTATTTTTATCTATTTATTTATTTTATTTTATTTTATTTATTTATTTATTTTCTTTATAGATTTAATATATATATTTATTTATTTATTTATTTTTATTTATTTTATTTTATTTATTTATTTTATTGATTTAATAGGTATTTATTTATTTATTTATTTTTATCAATTTATTTATTTTTATTTATTTTATTTTATTTTTTTATTGATTTAATATGTATTTATTTACTTATTTATTTTTATCTATTTATTTATTTAATTTTATTTATTTATTTATTTTCTTTATAGATTTAATATATATTTATTTATTTATTTTTATTTATTTTATTATTTATTTTATTGATTTAACAGGTATTTATTTATTTATTTTTATCTATTTATTGATTTAATGATTTTATTTATTGATTTAATATTTATTTATTCATTTATTTATTATATATTTCATAAAAAATATATATTGTTTTATTTTTATTTTATTTATAGTTTTTTTTTACTGTGTCTGCAATAGAAATGAAGCATAAAAGAACCTATAAAACTCTGGACTTTATATATTGCAAATCCATATTAATCCTAATTATATAGGGCAGCACGGTGGCTCATTGGTCATCACTGTCCCCTCACAGCAGAAGCTCGCTGGTTTGAGTCCGGCTGGGTCAGTTGGCGATTCTGTGTGAAGTTTGCATGTTCGCCTCGTGTTGGCGTGGGTTTCCTCCGGGTGCTCCGGTTTCCCCCACAG
>LR812536.1:68247197-68267197 GCA_903798195.1 Danio kyathit
TTATTATTATTATTATTGTTATTATTATTATTATTATTATTGCTTATTTTTAATAAATTCGTAAATAAATATATTTTTTAAATAAGTTATTTAAATTGTATTTAAAATGTATTATTATTATTATTATTATTATATCATTATTATTATTATTATTATTATTATTATTATTATTATAAATAAAAATAAATACATTTATTTATTTACATGTATTAGTTTGTTTATTATTTTATTATTATTTTATTAAATACATAAAAAAAATGTTTATTTAATTATTTATTATATTATTACTATTATTATTATTATTATATTTTTAATAATGCGTAAATAAATAAATTTATTTAAAATAAGTTATTTAAATTGTATTTAAAATGTATTATTATTATTATTATTATTATTATAAAAAAATGTATTTATTTATTTATTTAATATGCATTATTTTGTTTATGATTTTATTATTATTATTATTATTATTATTTTATTAAATACATAAACAAAAACATTATTTACTTATTAATTATTATTATTATTATTTAATAAATAAATGTATTTTATTTATTTTATTATTTAAAACATATTTATTTAATTATTTATTTACAAAAATATTTACTAATCACATTGATTTGTTGTATATTTTTTCAATACCCATCTATCAATGTCTATCATCTACATAAATTATTCCTGTCAGCTCATCTCACTCACGACATGCTCAAAGCCCAGAAGTTTCTCTGTTTGCTCATTTAAAAGCACCTGAATCAGCTCTTTACGGTGCTGAAGAACATCTGTTTGATCAAATCCAGTTTGATTGATTAGAGTTGTGCCCAGCATTAGCAGTCTGAATCTGGCAGGAGGAGGATCTGGCAACCTTCACCTACAGGACAACTTAGTCAAAGAGAGATGTAATGTCAACAATAAAACAGTTCCTAAACCTAAAATTGTCTTTAAAGAGGTGTCATTGAGCTTTTTGGTGCCTCATTTACTCTTTGTGTGTGTGTGTCTGTGAAGCAAAAACATGTTGTTGGTGGGGATTGTTGGTGTCTTTTTAAATGCAAATGAGCTGTTGCCCACGCCCCCTTTCCATAATAGGGTGGAGCCTTTACAGCTTTTGCATCATTTACTAAACAGCAAACCACTCTGCAGCTGTGCAGGTCACACACATGCACTCACACGCACGCACGCGCACACACACTTCTGCAGGTACTTTTATCATTATAAAAGGCAACACAAGGGTTAAACCTGCATGGTGAAATCCAGCATCTCATTTGTGGATGATGTCTAATGCGTTGTCAGTGCAGTGTGCATTGGGAATGAGTGTGTGACAGGTGTCAGTGCCATCGGTAGAGCACACCTGAGCCAGATGTTGACTGAGCATGTGCAGGTGTGGAGCTGCCACTAAAAGAGCAGGTGTCAGAGATACAGCAGACACAGATGCTGACGCTCAAAAACAGCACACACACAGGGAACTACAGAGATTATAGCCTGTTTTGTGCTGTTAAAATGGCGCCTGGGTCGTTTTTGACCTGTAAGTCAACTTTACAGTTAATTGCACAGTAAATGAAACATGGGGTTTGAGTCCCGGCTGGGTCAGTTGACATTTCTGTGCGCAGATTGCATGTTCTCCCCGTGTTGGCGTGGGTTTCCTCTGGTGCTCCGGTTTCCACCGCAGTCCAAACACATGCGCTATAGGGGAATTGATGAACTAAATTGGCCATAGTGTATGAGTGTGTGTGTGAATGAGTGAATGTTTCCCAGTACTGGGTTGCAGCTGGAATGGCATCCGCTGTGTAAATCATATGCTGGAATTGTTGGAGGTTCATTCCACTGTGGCGACTCCTGTTAAATAAGCGACTCATCCAAATGAATGAATGAATCATGAGCTTTCCGTTGCTTCTCCAGGAGGATCAGCATTTCTCTGTGTAAATAAATCACATGTGTACAGAGTTTCCAGTATGCACATGTAGTCTGCTGTCAATATAATGGAAGAGAAGTGTGCTTAATTGCATTAAATATGCACTTTATGTATATATGAATTACTTATGAGCATGCACTTAAATCAGCATTACAAAGGCACTCTAAAGTCCAACTAGTTCAATTTAAGCTAGAATACGTTTTTATTTAATTATTCATAACATGTAGTTAAGTGTCTGGAAACACAGCATTCAGTCCACACTTGAGTGTATTCTTCAGACTTTACTATTTCCAGAATAAGCAGTCATTTTTAACAGTACGCTAAAGTGTATTTTCATAGCAGAAAGGTCAATAAGTTGTTATTAGTTGAATGTTTGGACATTTTGCATACAATTTACAGTATATGGGCGACGCGATGGCGCAGTAGGTGCTGTCGCCTCACAGCAAGAAGGTCGCTGGTTCAAGCCTCAGCTGGGTCTGTTGGCATTTCTGTGTTGCATGTTCCCCCTGCGTTCGCGTGGGTTTCCAGTTTCCCCCACAGTCCAAAGACATGCAGTTTAGGTGATTTGCGTAAGCTAAAATTGTCCGTAGTGTATGAGTGTGAATGAGACTGTATGAGTGTTTCCCAGTGAAGGGCATCCGCTGCGTAAAACATGTGCTGGATAAGTTGGCGGTTCATTCCGCTGTGGCGACCCCAAATTAATAAAGAAAAGAAAATGAATGAATGAATGAATATACAGTATATATAGAAGTCATAGCTAACACTGACTGAAGTTGTTCATGCTCAAATTCATGTTATTTTTAAGTTATTATAAGTGGCTTCTCCGACCGCACAAAACTATATTTCTCTGGCTGATATTTGCTGCAGTTTCAGGAAGGGATTTATTTTCTCTTTTGTTTCTCATTGGATGGAAATGCTGCTTTATTCACAAATGTCTTATGAGATATTACAGTTTTGCACATACATCTAATTTGCATTTATAGATGTAAACATAGATACTGACTAACTAAAACCTGGACTCTCATTAATGTATATATACTGTACACACACACACACATATATATATATATATACACATATACAAACAGTTGAAACCAGAAGTTTACATACACTCTAAAAAAGGAGCATAACCATTTTTTTTTTAAATGTCTGATAATAAATCATACTAAACGTTTACTATTTTAGGTCTGTTAGGATTACCTAAATCATTTACATTTGCTAAATGCCAGAATAATGAGAGAATTTTGTTTAGAGAGAAGTTTTTATTAATTTCTAGACAGTCAAAAGTTTACACGCATTTCCTTGGTGTTTTTTAGCTCTGCTTTTAAACTGTATAACTTTGGTCAGATGTTTTGGGTCTCCTTCCACAAGCTTCTCACAATAGTTTGCAGGAATTTTGGCCCATTCCTCCTGACAGAATTGGTGTACCTGAGTCAGATTTGTAGGCTGTCTTGCTCACACAAGCTTTTTCAATCTGCCCACACATTTTCTATATATTGAGCTCAGGGCTTTGTGATGGCCACTCCAAAACATTCACTCTGTTGTCCTTAAAGCACATTTGAACTAATTTGACAGTATGCTTAGGGTCATGGTCTGTTTGGAAGACTCATTGTGGCCAAGTCTGAGATGTTGCTTCAGTATTTCTACATAATGTACTTTCTTCATATGATGCCATCTATGCTGTGAAGTGGACCAGTCCCTCCTGCAGCAAAGCAGCCCCACAACATGATGCTGCCGCCCACATACTTCACAGTTGGGATGGTGTTCCTAGGCTTGTAAGCTTTCCCCTTTGTCCTCCAAATGTAACACTGGTCATTATGGCCAAACAGTTCAATCTCAGCTCCATCAGACCACAGGACATGTCTCCAAACATTAGTCTTTTCCCAGGTAATTTAGCTAATTGTAATGTGGCTTTTGTTGTTGATTCTGGCTTGTTGATTTTCCCATGTTGTCACACAAGGAAGCAGTGTGTTTGAGCTTTTCCTTCAATACTATTCTACAGTTGTGCCTCCAATTAACTCAAATGTTGTCAATTAGCCAATCAGAAACTTCCAAAACCTTGACACCATCATCTGAGCTTTTTCAGAGGCTTAATAATCTTACTGTATGTAAACTTGACTTTCAAGAAAAGTTATAACAATTTCTCAAACAATATCTCTCTCATTATTCTGCTGTTAAGCAGAACAGAAACAAATGTGATCATCCTAACTTATCTAAAAGAGGAAAAGTTTAGTCACATTAACATCTGACTGGTTTCAACTGTACAGTATACATATATATACTGTATAGTGAGGGAATTAAGTATTGAACACGCCACCATTTTTGTCAGAAAACATAATTCTAAAGGTGCTGTTGACTTGAAGTTGTCACCGAATGCTAGTAGCAATCAAAGAAATCCATATATGCAAAGAAAATAAAATTAATTAGTTTATAATTTAAGTTATGTGTAATAAAATGAAATGATGCGAGGAAAAAATATTGAACACATGAAGAAAGGGAGATGTAGAAAAGCAGTGAAAGCCCAGACAGCAGCTGAAATCTCTCAGTAGTTCTTCAGCAGCCCTTTTATTTGACAGCTACAGTAAATAACGTACATAAGCCACTATTTCCAATAGGTTGTCTATGTGATCTGCCTCTTCACGGGACGCTTGCCCATGTTAGCCCATTGCCTGTGTTTCCTCAATTTCGATGCCCTTGCCAGCACATTCAGAATAATTGCCCATGAATCAACTCCCATCTGTCCAATTTGGTCTCGCGGCTCGGGCCTTGTCGCAGGGTCCGTCCGTCTGTCATTGAGGCGCGCTGGGATTCGGGACGGCAGGTGAACAAATGACAGGATTGTTCGCTCCGAAAGCCGCGTCATTACATATTCTCTCCGATTGCTTCAGAGTTAATTTGCATGAGGCAGAATATTGCGAGGGAATGATGAACATTATACTGTTCGGACAATGACATATCTGGCGCCCGCAGCAGGGGTTGGGGAGATTTCTTCAGACGCCTGTGATATGATTAGAGGTTTGGAGAAGACTTACCTGAGAACCAGCATATAATCTCGTCTTGTTAGAAACTTATTAACAGAACTCTTCTCCTTTATCTTTATAGTCATTCAGCAAATTCACGATTGAGAACAAAGAAATGTATTTCTGTACTAGTAAGTTTTTCAAACAGCTCACAGGAACACTAGTTGATAAAAATATTATACATGAATGTACAGTATATGTTCATAGAACTTGAAGTGTAGATATAATTATACATGAATATTAAAAATATTCCCTGACAGACATTGTACAGACGAACACTTTTAGTTAAGCTATTGCAATGGCAAATCTTAAGCAATCTTATATATTTTTTTTTCTTTTCTTTTCTTTTTTTGTTTTGTGTTGGAAGCAATATTTATTTATTTATTTTATTATTATTATTATTATTATTATTATTATTATTATTATGTTTAATAAGTGAGTAAATAAATCTATTTTTATCTATTTAACATGTATAATTTTTATTTATTTTATTATTATTATTATTTGTATTAAATAAATACAATATATTTATTTAATCATTTATTTCAATATTATTTTTATTATTATTATTATTATTATTATTATTATTATTATATTATTATTTTATTATTATTATTATTATTTTTATTATTATTATTATTATTATTATTATTATTATTGTATGTTCAATAAAACATTTAATAAATCTATTTATTTATTTAACATGTATCAGTTTTACTTATTTTTTTTATAAATAAATAAAATATATTTATTTAATTATTTATAAAAAAACATTATTATTTATTTTATTGTTTATATTTATTATTTATTTATTTTTTATTATTATTTATTTATTTATGCAGTGATGTGCAACACATTTTATGAAATAAAACCCAAAAGAATTAATCAACTGTCTTCAACTATTATACTAGTAAGTTGTTCACTTTAATATGCTACACTGTAAAAAAAATATGCTACTAGTTTAAATGTTTTAGTTGAATTAAATTAACTTTACTAGTCACGTCAACTTACATCAATTGAATATAATTAAAACATCAAGTTAAAATTTGCATTACTTAAAAAAAAAATTAAGTTGAAACCTGATAAACATTTTTTAAAAATAGCTTCAGGTAACACAAAAAACATATGTTCTCATTACTTTTTTCATTTTTTCAAATTAGAATATGCAAAAGGTACACAATTGGGATCATACAAATATAAATACAAAGAAAATGAAACATAAAAAAGAAAAAACACAACAACAAAAACACAACAACAAAAACAACAAAAACACTTTTAAATTTTAGTGTATAAATTTACACATTTATATTTATTTATCTATACCCTACATTGGGTCAAATACGGACAGACAAAATTGTCGGATTAAAAAGTGTAATTTAAACCTAATGCAAAAAAAACCTATATATATATATGGTTGGTCGGTTGGTCAGCCGACAGCGGCCTCTGGTGGATTTACATGAGAACAGCATGCATAAATGGCACTCGCGAGAGAAATTTGAGATCTGAAAAAGCGTACACAGCGACCTCTGGTGGATTCATGAAAACAAAAACTGCAAAAACACATAACTCCTGCACTCTTAGAAATAAAGTTACAGGAGCCGTCATTGGGGCAGTACCTTTTCAAAAGGTATATATTTGTACCTGAAGGGTCCATAATGGTACCTCAAAGGTACTTTTTAGGTGCGTTTGGGTACTAATATGCACCTTTTAGGTACCACTGTGGACTATGTGGGTACCAATATGTATCTTTTATAAAGGTACTGCCCCAGTGATGGCTCCTGTACCTTTATTTCTGAGAGTGTGGGATGTATTTCGTGCTCTCCAGAAATGTATATAGGGGTATGTATCAATATTGAGTCTAGGTTGGTTTAAAGAGACTAAATAGTAGAAACGTATTATACCAAGACTGCAAGATCTTTCAATATAAGTTGGTTTAGATAATATTGTCTGCCAAATGCATGAATGTAAATGAAAATTAAAATCCCCCTCATGCTTTATGATCTGGCGACAGCCCTGAATGTCATTTTAATACCTTAAAAGGCTACTCTCCAGGAATGGGAGGAGATGATCGCTAAATGTCACGGCTGACTGATGAGCTGTGAGATGATATTAAGCGATGAGCATCTATCATGCGTTCCTCAATATTCTCCTGACGTTATTTTGGGCATCAGGAGAGGCTCTTGGGATTGGAGGCGATACGGGGATGTCTGTCTGAGTGCTAGTCATGCCAGTCATTAGCATAGCATTACGGCTTGGTATCTCCTGCGGGATTGATGCTGAACCTTTGCCTTATGGCTGTGCAATTGGATTCAGGAAATGTTCACAGTATTTTCTATATTATTTTTTTCTTCTAGAGAAAGTCTTGTTTGTTTTATTTTGGCTAGAATGAAAGCCATTTTTAATTTTTTTAAAAGCCATTTTAAGGTCAATATTATTAGCCCCCTTAAGCACTATTTGTTTTGGATTGTCTCCAGAACAAACCACTGTTATACAATGACTGGCCTAATTACCCTAACTTTACCCTAATTACCCTAGTTAAGCCTTTAAATGTGCTTTTAGGCTGAACACTAGTATCTTGAAGAATATCTAGTCTAATATTATTTACTGTCATCATGACAAAGATAAAATAAATCAGTTATTAGAGATGAGTTATTAAAACTATTATGATTAGAAATGTGCTGAAAGAATCTTCTCTGCGTTAAACATAAGTTGGGAAAAAAATATTCAGGGGGGCGAATAATTCTGACCTCAACTGTATATCATTTGAGTGAATCTGATGAGTGATTTCCAGCATTGTGTTGATCTACATGCTGCTGATTGCTCTGCATTGGGAGTGTTTTATTTATGTCTCGCTCTTGTGTTTTTCTGATGCGCTCATTCTCTTTGCTGCTGCAGTCATTTGCTGGAGAGTGAATTAGAGCTGCGGGCACACTGGGAGTCTGCTGTACAGTAAATTATATGAATATTGTACTAGTCTGTGGAATCATAGTTAAATGAAACATTATTGATGTAATGGGGCTGGGTGATTTGTTGAAGATTTTGGATTTGAGGCTGAAATGTGCTGAAAGTCTGTGTGTTTTTGTAACTTTTTAGAAACACCCATACACCTTTATTAATACACACTCATACACTACTGTATATCCAATTTAGTTAATCAATTCTCCTTTAGCGCATGTGTTTGGACTGTGGAGCACCCGGAGGAAACCCACGCCAACACGGGGAGAACATGCAAACTCCACACAGAAATAACAACTTACACAACTGGGACTCAAACCAGCGACCTTCTTGCTGTGAGGTGACAGTGCTAACCACTGAGCCACTGTGCCGCCTAAAAGAATAATATTTACATCAAATTCCTAAGTTTATCCAGTGGATTTTTAATGATTCTTTCTGTGAGTTACACTGCAGGTAATGACTACCGACTTTCTTCATAAGTGATTCATTGATTCATTTGTTCAGTTCAAATGATTTTTTATGTTCAAATAAGTTGAATCGTTTTGCAGTTTGAGTAAGTCACTGAATCATTTGTTGGTTGATTAATTATTATTTTATTTTATTATTTCATTTATTTTTTTAAATCATGATTCATTTTTAGTTCATTCATTCAACTAATTTTTACATTCATAAAAGCAGAATCTTTTTTATTCTGAGTGATTCACTGAATCGTTTGTTGATTCATTAATTATTGTTTTTGTTTTTATTGGTTTTTATTTTTCAAAAATTCATTAAGTGATTCATTTGTAATAGTTTGACAGATTTTTGTGTTAAAAAAGCTAAATCTTTTAGAATTCTGAGTGAGTCACTAATTCATTTGTTGATTCATTATATATATATATTTTTCAAAATCACGATTCGTTAAGTGATTCATTTGTTCATTAGTTCAGCTTATTTCTGTGTTAAAAACAGCTGAATCTTGATGATTCTGAGTGAGTCATTTGTGATTCATTGATTGTGATTCAAATCATTTGTTGATTCATTGATTTGTTCAATTATTATTATTATTATTATTATTATTATTTTTTTTTTTTTTTTTTTAGTTTGGTTATTTTTCAAATCACAATGCATTAAATGATTAATTTTTTCAAAAAAAGCTGAATCTTCTAAGAGTCACTGAATCATTTGTTGATTCATTACGTTAAATATTATTATTAATATTCATTCATTTGTTTTCCTTCGGCTTAGTCCCTTTATACATCAGGGGTTGCCACAGAGGAATGAACCACCAACTTATTTAGCATGTGTTTTACACATGTCCCATTATTATTATTATTATTATTATTATTATTATTAATAATATTGGTATTATTGTTGTTATTATTATTATTATTATTATTATTATTATTATTATTATTATTATATTGGTATTATTATATTATTATTATTATTATTATTATTAATATTGGTATTATTATTATTATTATTATTAATAATAATAATAATGTTATAATAATAATAATAATAATAATAATAATAATACCAATAGTATTATTAATGATAATATATTAATAATAATAATAATACAACAACAACAATAATAATAATAATAATAATAATAATAATAATAATAATAATAATATAATACCAATATAATAATAATAATAATAATAATATAATAATATATAATATAAAAATAATAAAAATAATTAATAAGATTTGGAACAAGTCAAATGACTGACAGAATTTATGAGTGAATCACTTCCGATGTGCAGAATGTGTGCACACTTTGCTTTATTAGACACACAGGAGGCAGACGCACCACATATACCAAATATTAAAAATGAAAGCACCACGACCCGGCCCCGGATAAGCAGCAGTGGATGGATGGATGGATTTGAGCTGAAAGGATTACAACATTTAAATATACTCCACAAGCTTGTCCCACAGATGAACTTTAACCTCCACAAGCAGATCTGTTTCCTCTCTGGAGAAGCTTTTGTCTTTGCACTCATTAATTCTGTTGTGTAAATAGTGAATCTGAAAGTGAATCTGAAAGTGAATCTGAAAGTGCCTTGTTACGAGTAGTTGTTGTGGTGTAGTGTGTGTGTGGTGTTTTCTCTCTCTCTTTCTCTTTCGCTCTCGCTCTTTCTCTCGTTCTTAAAGTGAAAAGGCTCGAACCAGCGACCTTCTTGCTGTGAGGCGACAGCACTACCTAATGCGCCACTGCGTCGCTTTATTATTATTACTATTATTAGTATTATTCACTAAGACTCTGATTGGTTTCTGATTGGCAAAGCACACCTGTTATTCGTTAAGAGAAGAGAGACGACTCTTTTATGCCATATAAGATATTTTTTTCGATCATTAAACTAGCAGAAGTGGATTTAGACTTGACCTGAGTGTATCTGCACCGTACGCTTTTAGACCATGAGCTTAGATTGTTAAAATATAGCCAAGGGTCTTTTAATAACAAATCACATTACTGTGTTTATGAGTGAGTCACTGAATCATTCTGTCATTCTTTATTTTATTTCATTATTTTGCAAAACCACAATATTTTTGCTGCTTTGAGACAAAATTATTGGAAGTTACTCCTTTTGGGAAATTTACCTCAGAAAGTATTTAAAGAAATAGTTCCTGCAGAAATGAACATTTAGTCATTATTTACTCACCGTCATGTGGTTCCCAATGTATGAGTTTCTTTTTTTTCTGTTGAACACAAAAGAAGACGTCTTGAAGAAAGCCGATATCCGGTAACCATTTACTTCCATAGTAGGAAAAACAAATGCCATGGAAGTCAATGGTTATATGTTTTGAACATTCTTCAAAATATCTTCATTTGTGTTGAACACAAGAAAGAAGTTCATAAAGGTTTAAAAAGGTGAGTAAATGAGTTTGAACTAACCATTTAACTTGATTGCTAATTGCGTCGTTAAAGCTGTATTTAAATTACTTTTCTAATTAATATATCTGAAATGTAATTACTTGACTTAATGCTACTTAAAATCCACATAAATCTTAGTGCAAAGAAAATAAAAATCAAACTCTTGTATTTATTTCAATCTGAGTCAAACATAGCATTTTTAGCTTTTTCAAATTTAATAAATTGTAATACTTTAGAATTATTAATGTGCAATCTTCTTAATAAATATAACCTACTTGAAAAAAAAATCTGCAAAAAAAAGCAATATATATATATATTTTATTAATTTATTCATTCATTCATTTTCTTTTCGGCTTAGTCCCTTTATTAATCCGGGGTCACCATAGCGGAATGAACCGCCAACTTATCCAGCACATGTTTTACGCAGCAGATGCCCTTCCAGCTGCAACCCATCTCTGGAAAACATCCATACACACTCATTCACACACATTTACTACGGACAATTCAGCCTACCCTATTCACCTGTACCACATGTCTTTGGACTGTAGAGGAAACCGGAGCACCCTAAGGAAACCCACACAAACGTGGGGAGAACATGCAAACTCCACACAGAAACGCCAACTGACCCAGCCTAGGCTCGAACCAGTGACCTTCTTGCTGTGAGGCGACAGCACTACCTACTGCGCCACTGCGTCGCTTTTTTATTATTATTATTAGTATTATTATTAATTATTATTATTATTAATTTATCTTTATTATTTAGTGATTTGCTTGAGGTAGGTCAATCTATTCTTGTTCTTTTGATGAAGTAGTATTCAACTTAAGAGCCCTTTAGACCATGCACAGGACTGTTTTTCTGCGCCGACCATTTTCTGTGTTTCACTAGTAATGTCTTTAAATAAATAATTATTTAGGCCTATTTAATTTTCATTTATTATTTATGAGCAAAAATTAACACATAAATGAGAAAATCAAGTAGAATCAACAGAGAAAATTTAAATGAAAACTGTAAATGAACGGGTAATACTGTACATCTCTCTATATTTAGGCTAAAACACTGATTAATTAATTAATTTATTAATTTATTCATAATTAATTCATTATATTTTGTATCTGTTGTCTTTTATTTCTTTAATTTTAATTTGTAAACTCGTTAAGTGCAATGAGGATCATTTTGCAATGATAATAAAGCTTGTTAACAAGTTTTTAATGATTATAAGGAATTATAATGCTTTGTTTCATTATTTCATCCTCATTTACAAGAAGCAGGTATTTACAGCTACAGCTACTGCTGCTGTTGCACCTACAAACATTTTTTTTTTCGTTATCTCTTATTCCCCCGTAGCATCATATACGCACTATATATACACCACCGGCCACTTTAATAAGATGCACCTAATTAGTACTGGGTTGGACCCCCTTTTACCTTCAGAGCTGCCTTAATCCTTCATGGCATAGATTCAGCAAGGTACTGGAAATATTCCTCAGAGATTTGCTCCAATTGGACATGATAGCATCACCACAGTTGCTGCAGAATTTGTCGACTGCACATACATGATGCCAATCTCCCATTCCACCAACATCCCAAAGGTGCTCTATTGGATTGAGGATATGGTGACTGAGGAGGCCATATTAGTACTGTGTGGTCTTCTGCTGCTGTTAGCCCATCCGCCTCAAGGCTGGGACGTGTTTGTGTGTTCCGAGATTCTCTTCTGCAGACCTCGGTTGTAACGAGTGCTTATTTGAGTTACTGTTGCCATTCTATCAGCTGGAACCAGTCTGGCCATTCTCCTCTGACCTCTGGCATCAACAAGGCATTTGCGCCCACAGAACTGCCGCTCACTGGATATTTCCTCTTTGTTGGACCATTCTCTGTAAACCCCTAGAGATGGTGTTGTGCGTGAAAATCCAGTAGATCAGCAGTTTCTGAAATACTCAGAGCAGCCCGTCTGGCACCAACAACCATGCCACCGTCCAAAGTCACTTAAATCCCTCCTTTCTTCCCCATTCTGATGCTCGCTTCTGAACTGCAGCAGATTGTCTTGACCATGTCTACATGCCTTAAATGCATTGAGTTGCTGCCATCTGATTGGCTGATTAGAAATTTGCTGTGAACGAGCAGTTGGACAGGTTGTACCTAATAAAGTGGCCGGTGGTGTGTATTTACATAGAACTGATTTACAGTATTTGTTTGCATTCATTATAATAAGGACACTGTGATTAAGTTACCTAATGATCTAGCATTTTGGGTAGTGACCTTAAAATAGATCTGGATGTTGTGTATTGCAAGTTTATATTAGTTTTGCTACATGTAAAACATACACAAGATGCAACCTCATAATGAGGATTCCATATGAAAATCCAAGCTTCCAGAAGTACAGCAGGTGTATTAGCATTCAGCAGTCTCTTCAGAAGCCATCTAGGAGAGATGTGTGACAGTGGAATTGCCATTACTAGAGAGTTAGAAAACAAGCTGTCAGAGAGCTCTGTGTTCATGAATATACAGTGTGTTTACCGCGGTATCTCTTGGCTTGTGTGCATTGTTCACAGAAGTATGACATCCTAATCTCCGCCAGCCTCTCTCTTCTTCTTCTTCTTCTCCTTCTCAGTGTGTGTGTGTAATAAGTATCTTTAGCTGGCTGTGATTGCCTTGGGTGAGAGATTCAGATCAGCCGTGTCTAATGATGAACAGGTAATGCGGCTATTGTGTTTTAAGAGGATGACATGACTAGCGCTATATCTGCAGAAATGAGCGCGGGGAAATGAAATCAGCAGAATGACTCGGGTAAAAAGCTCATGAGTCACTGCGGCAGGATTTCTTAAAGGAAAATGAGATTTGCTGAAATGAGTAGCCAGTCAAAAGAGTCAAAGAATCGCTCAGCCTTGAGCTGGGTTTTACATGTCAGTTCAGTCCACGCTCATTTGAGTTTTCATTTCGCTCCCGAGCAGCTTTTCTTCATGCTAATGTCTGTCTAAATGAGAAACTGCATTTGAGTAAACTCAGGATAAAACTGGACAACAGCAGAACAGCATGCATTCAATATATTTACACTATACTTGTATTAATGTGTAGGTGGGTCGTGTAGTAAAAAAATATATACAGCTGAAATCAAATTATTAGCCCTCCTCAATATTATTAGCCCGTTTAAGCAATATTAGTTTTGGATTGTCTCCAGAACAGACGACTGTTATACAGTGACTTGCCTAATTACTCTAACTTTACCCTAATTAACCTAGTTAAGCCTTTAAATGTCACTTTAAGCTGAAAACTAGTGTCTTGAAGAATATCTAGTCTAATATTATGTGCTGTTCTGGTGTTAAATAGTTGTATTAATGTGTATAGGTGCATTGTGTTGTAAAAAATATATTGTATTTAATTGTTAGCTTGTGTGTGTGTGTTTGTTATCATACTGTATGTATTATCATCGTATTATATTTACGAAATATATATATATATATACTAAAATATTTAAAATCAAATAACTGAATTAAGAAATTTCCTATTGCTTTTTGGATTTAAATAATAATAATAAATCATTTTAAATATGTATACATTGAAATTATGACCTACACTCTCAGAAATAAAGGTACAGGAGCTGTCACTGGGGCAGTACCTTTTCAAAAGGTACATATTTGTACCTAAAGAGTCAATAATGGTACCTCAAAGGTACTTTTTAGGTACATTTGGCCACTAAAATGCACCTTTGAGGTACCACTGTGGACTTTTTGAGTACAAATATGTTTTTTTTTAAAGGTACTGCCCCAGTGACAGCTCCTGTACCTTTATTTCTGAGAGTGTATGGACCTGTTTGCTAAAAAAAAAGAATTTAATATAAATACAAGTTTTGACAAAAAATGAATAAGTAGTATGTAACTTAGGTAATTTGCCTTTTGCAGTTTCAATAATAACTATTTATATTAATTGTTTAAATATTTAACTTTATCTTTCAAATCCATTAGTATTTTTTTCTAATTTTTCACCATCAAGTATATAATATAATATAATATAATATAATATAATATAATATAATATAATATAATATAATATAATATAATATAATATAATATAATATAAAAAATAATAAATAAATACATTATTATAGGAAATACTGCGAAAATGTCCTTGCTCTGTTAATAAAATATAATACAATTATTTAAAAATAATAATAATACAAATTTCACGAGGCCAAATAATATAGCATTAAGCTGTAAATATTTAATGTAATACAGAAGCCATCATTTTTCTTTCTATAATTCAACTTCTAGTTAAACAGTACTCAATTCTCAATGAGAGAAAAGAAAACGAAAGAAGCAAAGTTTATTATTTATTTATTTATGTTAATTATTTTTTAATTAATTATTTTTATTTTATTATTTTTTTATGTTTATTTATTTATTAATTATTTTTATTTTATTTTGTTTAATTAATTAATTAATTAATTTTATTTTATTTTTTGTCATTTTTATTTATTCATTTATATTTATTTTTGTTTAATTTTATTTTGTTTAGTTAATATTTTTTCATTTTATTTTATTTTATTACTGTTTTTATTTATTTATTTATTTATTTTATTTTCATTCAATCCATCATTTTCTTTTCGGCTTAGTCCCTTTATTAATCTGTGATCGCCACAGCGGAATGAACCGCCAACTTATCCAGCAAATGTTTTACGCAGCAGATGCCCTTCCAGCTGCAACCCATATCTGGGAAACACCCATACACACTCATTCACACTCATACAACTACGGACAATTTAGCTTAACCAGTTCACCTATACACATGTCTTTGGACTGTGCGGGAAACCGGAGCACCCTGAGGAAACCCACACGAACCGGGGAGAGCATGCAAACTCCACACAGAAATGGCAACTGACCCAGCAGAGGCTCGAAACCAGCGACCTTCTTGCTGTGAGGTGACAGTGCTACCGACTGCGCCACCGCGTCGCCTTTATTTTATTTTATTAATTAAACAATTTAATTTTATTTATTTATTTATTTATTTCCATTGGGAATTGATGGGTTGCTATGACAGATGGTCTGAGGGGAGAGGTTGAAGAATTACAAAGTTCTAGTGATGTCAGGTGAAAAAGAAGAAGTGTTTTCAGAGTCTCTGCCAGAAACATTAATCTCTTTGTATTGCACTGATGAATCTTTCCCAATATGCCAGGAACACATCTTAAGAACTAAATATCTTCTCCAGCATGCAGCTGAAATATCCAAACCGACCTGCCATTTCTAATTGCCTCATATTTCATTTTTTTTTTCATGCAATAACAAACTACACACTGTGATTCAGTCACTGCTGCTTACAATAAGAGCAATTTTGAATGTGTTGCGTACACTGTGTATTTGCGTGATTTAAGCTTATATTGGAGGATTTGTATGTCATTAATCATTTAGGAGTGTTGTGTGTGTGTGTGTGTGTCTGTGTCGTGATGTTGTGTTGTTTTATTTGTGCAGTGTGTTTGTAGCATTTTTTCCCTTGAGATCGAATCGCCTCCCACACTGCTGTTTATAGAATCACTCCAATTTACAGCTCGTGCGGACACACACACACAGCTTTAATGCAACCCGTGTCCTCTGGTAATGCATGAGTGTGTGAATTATACAGAGTTTTGTGTGATTGAAGCAATGCTTTTTTGGTTTGACCTTATTTTTCCTCCTGGAAGCTGTCCTCTATGAAGATTTTAATCAGGATTTCTATATAATATGTGGAGGGTCTATTGCAGGAAATCAGCAGCTCTGTTTCCATACACTTGTTTTTTTATGACACATTTTGGAGTATCAGATTAAAAGGGATGCTTGATGGAAACACCAAGATACACAGAATTTTGAAAATGTGCATTACTTCGATAAGAATTCATTCATTCATTTCATTCATTCATTCATTCATTCATTCATTCATTCATTCACTCACTCACTGTTTATTTTTCATTCATTCATTCATTCACTCACTCACTCACTGTTTATTTTTCATTCATTCACTCACTCACTCACTCACTCACTCACTAGCTCACTCACTGATTTATTCATGTATTCACTTTTTATTTGTATTCATTCATTCACTCAATCATTTATTCACTCACTGTTTATTTTTCATTCATTCATTCATTCATCCATTAACTTATTCACTGACTATTATTTTTTATTCATTTATTTATTCATTCATTCAGTTAGTCAGTCAGTCATTAATTTGCTCACTACTTTTTTTCATTAATTAATTAATTAATTAATTCATTCATTCATTCATTCATTCATTCGCTCACTGATTCCTTCAGGGATACATTCATTTTTTAATTTTTATACAGTCATTCTTTCACTTACTATTTACTTTTATTGTTTATTTGTTCATTCATTCATTCACTGACTTATTTTTATTCATTAATTCACTCTATCATCCATTCATTCAGTCAGTCAGTCAGACAGTCATTAATTTGCTCACTATTTATTTTTTTAATTTTCATTCTTTATTCATTCATTCACTCACTCACTCACTCACTCACTCACTGATTCATTCACTCACTCACTGATTCATTCATTCACTCACTCACTGATTCATTCATGTATACATTCATTTTTTATTCAGTCATTCTTTCACTTACTATTTACTTTTTATTGTTTATTTGTTCATTCATTCATTCATTCATTCATTCACTGACTTATTTTTTATTCATTAATTCACTCACTCTATCATCCATTCATTCAATCAGTCAGTCAGACAGACAGTCATTAATTTGCTTACTATTTATTTTTTTTAAATTTTCATTCATTTATTCACTCACTCACTGATTCATTCATGTATACATTCATTTTTTTATTCAGTCATTCTTTCACTTACTATTTACTTTTTATTGTTTATTTGTTCATTCATTCATTCATTCACTGACTTATTTTTTATTCATTCATCCACTCACTCTATCATCCGTTCATTTAGTCAGTCAGTCAGGCAGTCATTAATTTGCTCTATTTATTTTTTAATTTTCATTAATTCATTTATTCATTCACTCACTCACTGATTCAATCATTTATTCATTCATTTTTTATTTTTATTCAGTCATTCTTTCACTTACTAATTACTTTTTATTCTTTATTCGTTCATTCATTCATTCACTGACTTATTTTTTATTCATTCATTCACTTTATCACTCACTCACTCACTCATCCATTTATTCATTCATTCATTCAGTCATTCATTTGATAGCTATTTTTCTTCATTCTTTCATTCAATCATTCACTCACCATTAATTTTCTATTTTCTCTCGTTATTTAATGCATTCATCCATTCACTCAGATACTAATTCATTGATTCATTCATTCATTATTTTTATTAATTAATTCATTCACTTATTTACTCACTAATTCATTAAATCAGTCAGTCAGTCAGTCTTTCACTTAAATGAATTTATTTAATTCGTATTTAATGAATTACTATATCAATACTACTTTGATAAGAAGTCATATTGTGTCGTGTGAGATGGTGAAAATACACAGGTTAAATCGTCTAAAGCAATAGTGCCAAATCTGAACATACATTAACTATGAAGTCCAGCTTCTTACCAAAAAGTGACCATGTTTAATTAAAGTATAATCTGTGATCCTATGATTAGTCACGGCTGTATGCGGCTCATCAGCTCATTACTTGTGTGGTTTATCAAGGTGTTTTTCAGGTAGCAGCAGCTGGGGCTTCAAGCTTCAATTGCTCAGATGATGGGAATATTTATTATAAAGATGTTTTATAATTGCATAACTTAAAAAAAAATAAGTAATCATGCTAAACAAGCATGCTACATTGACAGCTGTGGTTTTGTGCATTATAACTAGGGCCACACAGAATATGCTGTTTATTCATTCATTCATTTTCTTGTCGGCTTTGTCCCTTGCGGGGTCTCCAAAGTGGAATGAACCACCAACTTATCCAGCACGATTTTACGCAGCGGATGCCCTTCCAGCCGCAACCCATCTCTGGGAATTTCCACACACAACACTTCAAACTCATACACTATGGACAATTTAGCCTACCCAATTCACCTGTACTGCATGTCTTTGGACTGTGGGGGAAACCGGAGCACCCAGAGGAAACCCACGCGAAGCAGGGGGGAGAACATGCAAACTCCACACAGAAACGCCAACTGACCCAGCCCAGCCGAGGTTCGAACCTGCGACCCAGCGACGTTCTTGCTGTGAGGCAACAGCACTACCTACTGCGCCACTGCGTTGCCCATATGCTGTTTATTTCAGAAAAAAATAAAATAAAATAAAATAAATGAAATTGTTTATGAATAAAAAAATAAAAAAATAAAAATGAATAAAATAAATTAATGGATAAATAAATAAATAAACGAATGAATGATATATATTAATCATTTAACAAAGGAAGGAAGGAACGAACAAGCGAACAAACAAACAAAAATAAATAAATAAATAAAATAAAATAATGGAAAAATAAATAAATGAACAAACAATATATATATATATATATATATATATATATATTTAATTTAAACGAGTGAATGAAGGAATAAAAATTCAATAAACTAAAATATAAATAAATAAATAAAAGAAGGAATTATATATATTAATTATTTTACAAATGAACGAATGGACAAAAAACTTAATTAATGAATAAATAAATAAACAAACAAACAAACAATATATATTAATTATTTAATAAACGCATAAACGAATGAATGAACAAACAACAAATAAACAAACAAACAAATAAAAACAAAAAATACAAAATAAAATAAAATAAAATAAGGGTTAAATAAATAAATTAATGAACAAATGATATATATTAACTATTTAACGAATAATTAAACGAAAATAAAATAGAAAAATTTATAAAATTAATTAAAAAATAAATAACAAACGAATGATATATCATATATTATATATATATATATATTATATATATATATATATATATATATATATATATATATATATATATTATATATATATATATATATATATATATATATATAATTAATGAATGAACGAACAAACAAACAAAAAACTAAATAAATAAAATAAAATAATGGATAAATAAATAAACGATATAATATATATATATATATATAATATATATATATATATATATATATATATATATATATATATATATATATAATTTACAAATGAATTAAACTAAGATAGATAAACAAACAATATATATTAATCATTTACCGAACGAACGAATGAACGGAAAAAATAAATAAATAAATAAAATAAAATAAATTATTGAATAAATAAA
>LR812536.1:68272197-68282197 GCA_903798195.1 Danio kyathit
ACGTCAAACATCGAATAAAGAATGTACATGTCAAAGACTACAACATGCATTAACAAAATAAACATCATAAATGCCGATTTCACAGGGATATTAAACATGTTATCCATGTCTAACCTTAAACGGGAAGCAGTTTAGGCATGATTTGCGTTAAAAGCTCTTCTCCAGAGGTTGATATATTCCTGTAGGTGTGAGAGCTGTGAGAGTCTGAAGTGACAGCGAGAGCAGACGAGTCTCCCGCCGTGCGTTTTAAAAAACAGCTGCTGCGGAAAGCATCTGAAAATCCTGGAGTGCCATTTGGAGGAAACCAGAGAGAAACTCGACGAGAGCGAAATATCAGGTGACAGAAGAGTGTCACGACGGAAGAGATGGAGGAGCCCATGCAATATGTGCATTATTTCAATTATTTATTTAATTTTATACATCAGTCCTCATGCTAGCTGACATTTAAACCGCGCTGTAAAAGCAATAGTTAGATGCAGCATGAGATTTCAAGGGGAAACCAGGACTTGCAGTGGCTCCATCTTTTTCTCTGCTGTCCTCTTCCTGGGGAAAATGATGTTTTCTCGTGTCTGTTCAACAAATAGAGCCGGGTGGAATCATTACCAGCCAGACACTGCCAGAGAAGCTCATATATATCCTTAAAAATGCACTCCTGAACGTCTAGGGGCCCTAAGAAAACTTTATGATGGGGCCGCTGTCAGTAGTAGAGTTTCCATCAACCTAATGCACAGTATTCAGTGATGGACAAACTACACAAATCAAGCACTCGAGTAAAAGTAGAGATACACTATATTACTCCAGTAAAAGTGCTCCCGTTACACGTTCACTTGAGGAAAAGCACAAATGTGTTTGCCTCTAAATGTGCTAATGTGGGCTAGTTTTGATCAGGCATTAGGCTTGTTTTGCACTAGTTTTATTCATCCACCATTGGACTAGTTTTGGACTAATTTTGATCAGCCATTGGGCTAGTTTTAATCCACCATTAAGCTAGTTTTAGGCTAGTTTGATTGGCCATTGGGCTAGGCTTCATCCGGGGAAGTTTTAGGCTAGCTTGATCCACCGTTGGTCTTGGTTTGATCAGGCATTGGGCTAGTTTTGGTCCACCATTGGGCTAGTTTTGATCATCCGTTGGTCAATTTTTAGGCTAGTTTGATTGGCCATTGGGCTAGGTTTGATCCACCATTGGACTAGTTTTGGACTAATTCTGATCAGCCAATGGGCTAGTTTTAATCCACCATTAAGCTAGTTTTCAGCCATTGGGCTAGTTTTAATCCACCATTAGGCTAGTTTTAGGCTAGTTTGATTGGCCATTGGGCTGGGTTTCATCCGGAAAATTTTTAGGCTAGCTTGATCCACCGTTGGTCTAGATTTGATCAGGCATTGGGCTAGTATTGATCATCAATTGGTCAATTTTTAGGCTAGTTTGATTGGTTATTGGGCTAGGTTTGATCCACCATTGGGCACGTTTTAGGCTAGTTTGATCCACCATTGGTCTTGGTTTGATCAGGCATTGGGCTAGTTTTGATCATCCATTGGTCAATTTTTAGGCTAGTTTGATTGGCCATTGAGCTAGGTTTGATCCAACTAGTCCAAAACTTTAACTAGTTTTGATCAGCCATTAAGCTAGTTTTAGGCTAGCTTGATCCACCGTTGGTCTAGGTTTGATCAGCCCATTGGGCTAGTTTTGATCACC
This sequence comes from Danio kyathit, assembly GCA_903798195.1. NCBI lineage: Eukaryota > Metazoa > Chordata > Actinopteri > Cypriniformes > Danionidae > Danio > Danio kyathit. The sequence goes on from LR812536.1 coordinate 68,273,891, forward strand.
CATTGGTCAATTTTTAGGCTAGTTTGATTGGTTATTGGGCTACGTTTGATCCACCACTGGACAAGTTTTAGGCTAGTTTGATCCACCATTGATCTTGGTTTGATCAGGCATTAGGCTAGTTTTAATCCACCATTGGACTAGTTTTGGACTAGTTTGATCCACCATTGGACTAGTTTTGGACTTGTTTTGATCAGCCATTGGGCTAGTTTTGGGCTAGTTTTAGGCTAGTTTGATTAGCCATTGGCTAGGTTTGATCCACAATTGGGCTAGTTTTGGACTAGGTTTGATGAGCCATTGGGCAAGTTTTAGGTTAGTTTTATTGGCCATTGGGCCATCTTTAGGCTAGTATTGTTGGCCATTGGGCCAGGTTTGGCCAGTTTTGATCATCTATTGAGCTAGTTTTAGTCAGACATTGAGCTATTTTTAGGCTAGTTGAATTGGCCATTGGACAAGATGTAGGCTAATTTGATTGGCCATTGGGCCAGTTTTGACCATCCATTAGGCTAGTTTCGATCAGACATTGGAGTTATTCTGGACTAGTTTTTTTCACCCATCAGGCTAGTTTTGAGCATCCATCGAGCTAGTTTTGGTTTAATCCACCATTGGTCTAGCTTTGATCAGGCATTGGGCTTGTTTTAATCCATTGGGCAAATTTTAGGCTAGTTTGCTTGGCCATTGGGCCAGTTTTGACCATCCATTATGCTAGTATTGTTTAGACATTGAGCTATTTTTATGCTCTTTTTTAATTTTGCTATTGGGTTGGTTTTGATCTACCATTGAGCTAGTCTTGAAATAATTATTGGGCTGGTTTTAAGCTAGTTTTTATCATCCATTGCACTAGTTTTGGGCTATTTTTCATCACCCATTGGACTAGTTTTGATCAGGCATTGGGATAGTTTTGGATTCATTTTGATCATCCATTGGGATAGTTTTGGGATAGTTTGATCAGCAATTACTCTTCTTTTGGGCTTGTTTTGCTCATTTTAATAGGCCATTGGGCTAGGTTTAACCAGCCATTGGACTAGTTTTGATCAGACGTTGGGCTTGTTTTGATGAGGCATTGGGCTAGTTTGATGGGCCATTGGGTTGGTTGATCCACCATTGAGCTAGTTTTGATCTTCAATTGGGCTAGTTTTGGGCTGGTTTTGATCCTTCATTGGTCTAGTTTTGCTCTTTAAATGGGCTAGTTTTGATCTTCAATTGGACTAGTTTTTGGCTAGTTTAATTGGCCATTGGGTTAGTTTTATTAGATATTGGGCTTGTTTTAGACTAGTTTGATGGGCCATTGGGTTGGTTGATCCACCATTGGGCTAGTTTTGATCTCCAATTGGGCTAGTTTTGGGATGGTTTTGAGCTTCAATTGGACTAGTTTTGGGCTAGTTTAATTGGCCATTGGGTTAGTTTTATCAGACATTGGGCTTGTTTTAGGCTAGTTTAATTGGCCATTGGGTTAGTTTTATCAGACATTGGGCTTGTTTTAGGCTAGTTTAATTGGCCATTGGGTTAGTTTTATCAGACATTGGGCTTGTTTTAGGCTAGTTTAATTGGCCATTGGGTTAGTTTTATCAGACATTGGGCTTGTTTTAGGCTAGTTTAATTGGCCGTTGGGTTAGTTTTATCAGACATTGGGCTTGTTTAGGCTAGTTTAATTGGCCATTGGGTTAGTTTTATCAGACATTGGGCTTGTTTTAGGCTAGTTTAATTGGCCGTTGGGTTAGTTTTATCAGACATTGGGCTTGTTTTAGGCTAGTTTAATTGGCCATTGGGTTAGTTTTATCAGACATTGGGCTTGTTTTAGGCTAGTTTAATTGGCCATTGGGTTAGTTTTATCAGACATTGGGCTTGTTTTAGGCTAGTTTAATTGGCCATTGGATTAGTTTTATCAGACATTGGCTTGTTTTAGGCTAGTTTAATTGGCCATTGGGTTAGTTTTATCAGACATTGGGCTTGTTTTAGGCTAGTTTAATTGGCCATTGGGTTAGTTTTATCAGACATTGGGCTTGTTTTAGGCTAGTTTAATTGGCCATTGGGTTAGTTTTATCAGACATTGGGCTTGTTTTAGGCTAGTTTAATTGGCCATTGGGTTAGTTTTATCAGACATTGGGCTTGTTTTAGGCTAGTTTAATTGGCCATTGGGTTAGTTTATCAGACATTGGGCTTGTTTTAGGCTAGTTTAATTGGCCGTTGGGTTAGTTTTATCAGACATTGGGCTTGTTTTAGGCTAGTTTAATTGGCCATTGGGTTAGTTTTATCAGACATTGGGCTTGTTTTAGGCTAGTTTAATTGGCCATTGGGTTAGTTTTATCAGACATTGGGCTTGTTTTAGGCTAGTTTAATTGGCCATTGGATTAGTTTTTTCAGAAATTGGGCTTGTTTTAGGCTAGTTTGATGGGCCATTGGGTTGGTTGATCCACCATTGGGCTAGTTTTGCTCTTCAATTGGGCTAGTTTTGATCATCCATTGGGTTAGTTTTGACCAGGCATTGGGCACATTTTATTGTAGTTTGATCCACCGTTAGGCTAGTTTTGATCATCCACCTGGCTACTTTTGTTCCCATCTGATAGAGAGATTTGGAGCCAGAAACTGTGATCGGCTTTGAAGCTGAAACACTGCGTCCTGACAGGTGAAAACACTTCAGCACAGAGGAACTTCATTGTTCTCGCTCCATTAAAGGAGAACAATTACTGCAACTAGGACACGTTGAGGCTAATTCTATCAGCCGTGCCTCCTTTCAGCTGGAGAAATATCGTGCTGCAGAATGAGTGTGTATGACAGTCGGCCTGTGTTAATCAGCTGTGTTTCTCCATGTTTTCGGGTGTAATGTGAATGTGACACCGAGAGCTGGGAGATGAACGACAGGGTTTTTTTACGCTCGGGAGTTTGATGGCGTCACGTCAGCCAGGTTTAGTGTCGTGTGAAATATGGATTGCATTAGAGATGCTCTGATCCTGGTTTATAACAGCGCGAGGCCGTGTCATTTGGAGTTTATTTCATAACGGTGTGCTGCAAATGGCTTGTTTAATGGCAGATTTATTTGATTGACTGCAGACTTTCTGGAAGTGAAATGCAAGGGCTGTTATTTTTTGTCTCTGCCTGTTTGACACAAATATATATCAGTGCTCCAACAGTATGAATAAAAAAAAATGACCTTTGTTATTATTGACCGGGTGCAAAAGCAAAGGGGAAGGTTGCAGTTCTCAGAGGTCGCTCTGGAAGATCTGTTTAGTTTTGTGTAATTTAAACGTGTTAAATGTCAAATATCTTAAACTCTTCTAGTGTAAATACTCAGATAAGACAGCTGAATGAAAGTAACAACTGAATGTGGAGTTTATATTTTCTGACCTTCTGACCCACTGGTTTAAAGTTCAGTGTTTGAAATGTTTTTGTAGACAGATATAAATAGCGCCTTTTTGAAAAATATTTAAAATGCTGTAATTCTGAGCTGTTACAAAATGCAAAATGTTTTATAATAGAAAATTAATTATTGTAATTACATAACATTGCTGAATACTAAACAGTTCAGAGTGTGTGTGTGTGTGTGTGTTTGTGTGTGTGTGTGTATATATATTTATTTATGTATTTATTTATTTTATTTTATTTTTTTGAGTATATTTAACATACAAATATACAAAATTATTATTACTAGTTATTTTCATCATCACTAATATAAATCACATTACATTATTGTTTGTATGTAATGAATAAAACAATAAAATACAATAAAAGAAAGAAAATAATCAAATTAAATGCAATAAAATAAAACAAAATAAAATAATTATTAATTAGATGTAATCAACGTAAAAAATTAAATGCAATAAAATAATATTCAATGCAATAAAAAGTTCATTCATTCATTCATTTTCTTTTCAACTGAGTCCCTTTTTTAATCAAGGGTCGCCACAGCGGAATGAACCACCAACTTATCCAGCACATGTTTTACGCAGCAGATGCCCTTCCAGCCACAATCCAACACTGGGAAACACCCACACACTCTTGCACACACTCATACACTACGGCCAATTTAGCTTATTCAATTCCCCTATAGCGCATGTCTTTGGACTTGTGGGGGGGGAAACCGGAGAAAACCCACGCCAACACGGGGAGAGCATGCAAACTCCACACAGAAACGCCAACTGAACCAGCAGGGGCTTGAACCAGCGACCTTCTTGCTGAGAGGCGATTGTGCTACCCACTGTGCCACCGTGGTGCCCAATAAAAATTTCAATGCAATGCAAAAAAAATAAATAAATAAAATAAAATAAAAAACAAAACATTAAATAAAACAAAAGAAAACAAAAAACAGAACAAAACAATAAACAAAACTAAATAAAACAAAAAATAAAACAAAACATTAAATAAAACAAAACGAAAAACAAAACATGAAATAAAATATTAAATAAAATAAAAAACACAAAACAAAACATTAAATAAAACAAAACTAAACATAAAATAAAACAAAACAAAACAAAACAAAACAAAACAAAACATAAAATAAAATAAAACAAAACAAAAACAAAACACAAAACAAAACAAAAAATAAAACAAATCAAAACAAAACAAAACAAAACAAAACAAAACAAAACAAAACAAAACAAAACAAAACAAAACAAAAACAAACAACACGACACGACACAAAATAAAATAAAAAAAAAATAAAATAAAGCAAAACTAAGCAAAATGAAACAAAACAATAAATAAAAAAACATAAAATAAAACAAAACAAAACATAAAATAGGATAAAACAAAACAAAAAAACAAAACAATAAATAAACAAAACAAAAGAAAACTAAACGAAAAACAAAAGAAAAGATAACAAAACAAAACACAACACAAAACATAAAATAAAACTAAGCAAAATGAAACAAAACAAAACAAAATGAAACAAAACAAAACAATAAATAAATAAAACAAAACAAAATAAAACCAAACAAAAAAGAAAAGATAACAAAACACAACACAACATAAAATAAAATAAAATAAAGCAAAATGAAACAAAACAAAAACAACAAAATAAAACAAAATAAAAACAAAGCAAAACAATAAAAAAACAAAACATACAAAATAAACCAAACAAAAAAACAAAAGAAAAGATAACAAAACACAACACAACCTAAAATAAAATAAAATAAAATAAAATAAAATAAAATAAAATAAAATAAAATAAAATAAAATAAAATAAAATAAAACAATAAATAAATAAATAAAACAAAACAAAACAAAATAAAACCAAACAAAAAAGAAAAGATAACAAAACACAACATATAAAATAAAATAAAATAAAGCAAAATGAAACAAAACAAAATAAAACAAAATAAAACAAAACAATAAATAAAACAAAACAAACAAAATAAAACCAAACAAAAAACAAAAGAAAAGATAACAAAACACAACAGAACACAAAATAAAATAAAATAAAACAAAGCAAAATGAAACAAAACAATAAATAAAACAAAAAAACAAAACAAAATGAAACAAAAAAACTAAAAACTAAAATAAAACAAAGCAAAATGAAACAAAACAATAAATAAAACAAAAAAACAAAACAAAATGAAACAAAACAATAAATAAAACAAAAAAACAAAACAAAATGAAACAAAACAATAAATAAAACAAAAAAACAAAACAAAATGAAACAAAACAATAAATAAAACAAAAAAACAAACAAAATGAAACAAAACAATAAATAAAACAAAAAAACAAAACAAAATGAAACAAAACAATAAATAAAACAAAAAAACAAAACAAAATGAAACAAAAAAACTAAAAAATAAAAAAAAATAAAACAATAAAAAAAAAATAAATAAATAAAAAAAAAAACATAAAACAAAGCAAAACATTAAAGTATATAAGATGCACTTAGTGTACTGAATAGTACAGTGTTTGTTTGTCAATGTGTGTGTTTCAGTATTAACAGTGATGTGGTCAGATCACAACCTCTTTCTCTCTCTCTCACTCTCGCTCTCGTTCTCCATCTCTCTCTCTCTACCTGTGAGTAATTGCTCCATAACCCCTCTCTTCACACACATACACCCCTCACACACACCTCCAGTATCGCAGCACAGCAGACAACACACAGCTCCTGTCACACACACACACACACACACTCAAAAACAGACACTTGCACCGCTATAAATAGCCCCGACAGCCTCTCTCTCTGTCTCTGCGATGAGGGTTTTCAGTGTTAGCATGTGACGGAGTGTGAGCCAAAGCGCCGCGTTTTCTCTCTTCTGTTTACCGGCTCCGTCATTTCCATCTTTCACACTCGCTTTTTTCTGCTCTCCTTCCCAATTTAGCCAACATTTGCTCCCCTGTGCTTCACCTCAGACTCTTTCCCATCAGAAGAGCCATAACATCCATAAAACAAAGACTCTTTACTCGATACAGCCTACAATAATCATCCACCAACAGTCGTGTGTACAGGTGCTGCACTCTGCTTTGTGTTTGTCTATTTGTGTCTACATATGTGTGTTTTCTTTTACGTATTCATGGTCTTTGCACAGACTGTATTATATTCATAAAGCAAAGACTCTACTCAATACAAGCACGAATGACAGAGAGAATAGCTGCGTTTTGAATATTGTGGCTTTGATTTTCATTACATTTTGGTTAAATGTTTGCTTATAACTATCAAAATCAGAGCTAAATTAACTGTTAATTGCTTAACCTCAGGCCATCTTATGTAGAAAAGTAATATATGGGCTATAGCCCACTTATATTTATGATCAGCCCCCCTAAAACTTTTGCGATTAGCTCATAAACTGTACACTAAATTATCGCCTCGGTCCCCTTTAAATTTGATAAGAAAACGGCGGCAGAATTCGGCTCCTCCCCATCTTTTGTTTTTCATTTGATCAGCAAACCACAGCCGTGGACAGCGAGAGAACGAGGTGCGTGTTTTTCAATAAACTGTTATAATATCTGCTTATTTGCAGTTCTTTGATATAGATAACCTTGTATCACCTGTATCCCAATGCCACGGAGGAGCAGTCGGGTTTTGTCGGCGTTCAGCTCATCAGCACAGCTGTTTTCTCCAGCGAAAAATGTAACTTAACGAACATTTCGCTATTTTTATTTCAAAATGAACTACCAATATTAAACACTTTACAGTGCATGTGGCATTAACTATATCATACAGTCTTGAACAGAAAGGATTAAACCCAGTGACAGAACCACTCAGGGCATGTACTCGTTTTAACTGTCACTGAGTCACTGAGATAGAAACATCAAGTGTTGTCTAGTATTAAAACAATACTTCTTATTTATTATTATTATTCAGATCATGAAATATGTGACTTAGCCTGTAAGTTTAAATATATATATATGTGTGTCATTTAATTAGAAAAGTGGCATACATGGAAACAAAAAATGCACTTGAATATAGAAAGTGGTTTTTACTACAGTAAACAGGAGGGTTGAGCCTATTTGGCTTACTCAGAACTCAAATGGCTATGCCTGTCTATGTAATACAGTGGAATTCTAGTATACAACCCATATTAAACAAACATTTTAAGTGTATTACTATTAAATTACTACTTATAAATGTAATATTAGGCTTTATATGTATTTTTTTTTTTACCTGAGCCCCCCCCTAAAATGAAAATCCTAAAATCGCCCCTGTATGGTAATATATGCAAATTACATATATGACAAGCAAATAATATATGAAGAGTTCAGATGCGAAAACCTCTAAGTGCCATCTGAAATTTTCTCCTAAAATGATTCATTTTCTCAGACTCCTATGTATAAGTTGAGTATTTTCTCTTTGATGTCAATTATTATGTTATTCTCATTACCTTTAATGTGAAATTAGTGAACATAAATATAGAAGTCTCTGAAAAATGCTAATTTTAGAAGAAAACTTCAGACGGCACGTAGAGGTTTATATATATTATTTTAAATATTTTTTATTTCATTTGTTGTTACATACACTCACCGGCCACTTTATTAGGTACACCTGTCCAACTGCTCGTTAACCCAAACTTCTAATCACCCAATCACATGGCAGCAACTCAATGTATTTAAGCATGTAGACATGGTCAAGACGATCTGCTGCAGTTCAAAGCGAGCATCAGAATGGGGAAGAAAGGGGATTTAAGTGACTTTGAACGTGGCATGGTTGTTGGTGCCAGACGGGCTGGTCTGAGTATTTCAGAAACTGCTGATCTACTGGGATTTTCACGCACAACCATCTCTAGGGTTTACAGAGAATGGTCTGAAAAAGAGGAAATATCCAGTGAGCGGCAGTTCTGTGGGCGCAAATGCCTTGTTGATGCCAGAGGAGAATGGCCAGACTGGTTCCAGCTGATA
>LR812536.1:68287197-68324697 GCA_903798195.1 Danio kyathit
TTGTTGGTTTGTTTGTTGGTTCGTTGGTTAATTTGTTGGCTTGTTCATTGGTTGGTTTGTTTGTTGGTTTGTTTATTGGTTTGTTGGTTGATTGGTTGATTCATTGGTTTGTTGGCTAATTTGTTGGTTTGTTGGTTTGTTTGTTCATGTGTTGGTTCGTTGGTTAATTTGTTGGCTCGTTCATTGTTTTGTTTGTTTGTTGGTTCATTTATTGGTTTGTTGGTTAATTTGTTGGTTTTATCATTGGTTTGTTGGTTTGTTTGTTCATGTGTTGGTTCGTTGGTTAATTTGTTGGCTCGTTCATTGTTTGGTTTGTTTGTTGGTTTGTTTATTGGTTCATTCATTGGTTTGTTGGTTAATTTGTTGGCTTGTTCATTGGTTGGTTTGTTTGTTGGTTTGTTTATTGGTTTGTTGGTTGATTGATTGGTTGATTCATTGGTTAGTTGGTTAATTTGTTGGCTCGTTCATTGTTTTGTTTGTTTGTTGGTTCATTTATTGGTTTGTTGGTTAATTTGTTGGTTTGTTCATTGGTTGTTGGTTTGTTTGTTCATGTGTTGGTTCGTTGGTTAATTTGTTGGCTCATTCATTGTTTGGTTTGTTTGTTGGTTTGTTTATTGGTTCATTCATTGGTTTGTTGGTTAATTTGTTGGTTTGTTGGATGGTTTGTTTGTTGGTTGGTTGGTTGGTTGGTTCATTGGCCCAACCGAGCCTGGTTTCTCTCGAGGTTTTTTAAATCTTCACTTTCGCCAATTGGTGAAGTTTTTTACTCGCCGCTGTCGCCACTGGCTTGCATGGTTCGGGATCTGTAGAGCTGCGCATCGATGGATTTGCTCTTCAGTGTTTGGACTCTCAGTAGTGATTATTAACCCACACTGAACTGAGCTAAACTGAACTGAACTTAATCGCTGAAAACTGAACAGACACTGTTTCAATTCACTATAATCTTCCATGTGAAGCTGCTTTGACACAATCTACATTGTATAAGCGCTATACAAATAAAGATGAATTGAATTGAATTGAATTGGTTCGATTGTTGGTTCGTTTGTTGGTTCATCTGTCGGTTTATCGGCTTGTTTTTTTTTGGTTGGTTCATTGGTTCATTCATTTGTTTGTTGGTTTGTTAGTTTGTTCATTGGTTTGTTGGATGATTCATTGGTTCATATGTTGGTTAATTTGTTGGTTTGTTCATTAGTTTGTTGGTTGGTTTGTTGGTTCGTTGGTTGATTCATTGGTTTATTTTTTTGATCCGTTTGTTTGTTTGTTGGTTCATTTGTTGCTTAATTTGTTGGTTGGTTGGTTCGTTTGTTGGCTGATATTTTTCTCAAGTATATGTTCGCCCAGATAATTGTACTTTTGAGTATAAAGTAAAATTTTCACTCAGCATCTGCTCTTTCACTTGAGTTGTTTAGTACTTTTCACACTGCTGTATTTCCTCCTGTCCCATTTCCCATCTCTCTCTCTCTCTCTCTCTCTCTCTCTCTCTCTCTCTCTCTCTCTCTCTCTCTCTTTCTCTCTCTTTATCAGAAACGCTGCTTTATAGAGTGCAGGTCACACTGTGAAATTCTCCGTCCGCAGCGTTTGATGCCTGTCCTTTATCCTCAGGCTTCGCCCATCATCTTTATGACACTGATAAAATGTGGTGTGAACATAAAGCCTCTAAAGTGGTGGAGGTGAAATCATTTTGATGTAAGAACCAGTTCACTCGCTCTTCTCTCCGGTGCCCAGTTGTGTTTTTATACTTCATATACATTTATTCAAAAGTGGTTTTATATATACAGAAAGCATATACGATGCATATAAAATGGTTTAACAACACAACTTTTATGAATATATTATTTTTATAGCATTATATATTAGTGGGTGTTTTCTGTAAAACATAGTAAATACTGTATTTATGAAAATTTAATGCATTAGTATGTCTAATGATTTCATTTAATATTAAGAAACAAGCTGTCTTTCCATTGAAGAGGCATTATCAAAATATGGTATTGAAAAAAGACTTCAAGACGTCATTATTAAAGGCATTTACATAACATTTTCTTCAGTGATATGAAGTGGTCGGACTCTATTGTTTGGCACATGTTTTTCTGTAAATTATTTGCATTTGCAAAGTGCCTGAAAAACCTCTCGTGGCCTTCACCTGATATACCGCTTCTGTGGCATTTACAGTCATTTATTTATTTTTTACTCATTATGTTTTCAATGGGTTTCAGCTTTAATGCAACGTCTCACAAACCTGCAAAACAAAATAATTAACATATGAATAATTTACAAAGGATGTTTGTCACTTTGTTCTGCGTCATTGCAAAAAAAAAAAGTCATGCAAAGTACTTCCAAGATCAAGCCGTCTTTTATTATTAGAGATAATGTCAAGATTTGAATAAATGCCATCCGCTTTTATTGAAGAACTGAATAAGAATCACCTGAAGATTTATATAAAGAAAAGTTCAGAAATACACTTACTCATCCTCATCCATCCAGCATGTCTAATGTAAGAAAAATAAAAAGACCAAAGAAATACATAAAAATGTGTACACTTACTTTTGTCTATATGTTGAGAAATTGTCTGTGACTTCACTAATAAAACAGCATTTATTCATAGTGTAAAATCTGCACAGAACTAATCTTGAGGGTCAAACATGGTATATTGATTTTACTCATTTACTCTGATTTTAAAATCAGTTTATTCATTCTAGTGAAGCCTTGAACATATGAATATACGAACAAATAAACGAACAAATTAAACAAACAAACGAACAAAATTAAATTAAACAAATGAACAAACAAACAAATGAACGCACTAACAATCAGATTGTGAATATTAAAACCAGTATATTTTAATGTTTTCGAGACATGTTGCGTTAAGATTTAGAATGAACAAACAAGCAGATGATTGAATGTTCAAACATACAAACAAATGAATGAAACAAATGAACAAAAAACAAATGAATGAACAAAATGAAATAAACAAATGAAAGAATTAACAATCAGGGGTGCGTTTCCCAAAACCATCGTTAGCCAACTAAGGTCGCAAGTTCCGTCGTTACAAAGATAGTTTGTTGATTTGCCGTTTCTTAAATCCATTGTTCCAATGAACATTCGCAAACTGCGTCGCAAACTTGAGCACTTGAAACGACACCTCTAGAGCTGTAGTTAGAAGCATAGTTCCTGGCTGTGTTCTTTTCCCACTTATCCCCCCTATGCCCTATTCATTTAGAACAGTGGTTCTCAACTCCAGTCCTCGGGCCCCCTGCCCTGCACATTTTGTATGTCTTCCTTACTTAACACACCTGATTCAGATCATCAGCTCATTAACAGCGAGATCCATGAACTGATCCTTGTGTGTCAAATAAGAGAGACACAAAATGTGCAGGGCGGGGGGGCCAGAGGACTGGAGTTGAGAATCACTGATTTAGAACATTCTAACATTCAAAGTTGAAATTATTAAAAATAAAAAAGCATTAAGGTCATCTCTCTTAGGTGTAATTTGCTTTCAAAGTATTTTTACAGTTCAGTTTTAGCGATTCATGTTTACAATTGTGCTCCCTTCGCAGTGCACTTTGAAAACATTGATGTCATATTGAACACAGCCTTATGACAAAAGCTATAGGTGACTATTTTTTAAAAGCGGAATTTATGTTACGTCTCCGAAGCTTGTGAAAACAAAAAACATAGCATACGTTAATGCTTTTAATTTATAGTGGGTTATTTATTAACTATCTGTACTGTATATGACATGGGCCTGCTGGTTAGAGCATATCTGCAGTGGTTTGCATGTGTCAAATTGTAAAAGTAGACTTTTTAAAAAATAAATAAACAATATCCTAATTAATAATAATAATCATAAGAAGAATCATCATCATTAATATTATTATTAAAATAGGATTTTTTTTTTCTTTTTGTAATAAATAATAAATATTAAACTTAATTTCTTAATAAATAGCCTCATTATTTATTTATTTATTTATTTATTTATTTATTTATTTCAATGATTTATATATGATATTAGAATAGTGTTAGCTTTTGTAAGTGATTTTATGTTTTAGAATAGATTATGTAATGTTCTTAATAATATTAGTAAAGCAAACATTGGCCCTATATGTGCCGTTTACATATATTTCACTTAATATGGAAAGCAAGTGCATGTTTTTACCAAAACTAATATTGGATTTTATTTTAAATGCGTGTGCGTGTAAAACAATATAATTTGCACAAAGAAATGATGGGGTTCTTCTCTAAAGAAGTTGTTAATCCACCCTGTTTTTTGGGCGTTTTACGTTATAACGACAGAGAAACTAGGGGTTTTGGGAAAAGGGTTTTCTCGTCATTACATGGTTCTTTTCCCAAACGATGCATCTTACTATGATAGTTCAGCCGCGAGTTATGTCGTTGTTTGGGAAACGCACCGCAGATTGTTAATATTAAAACCAGGGTATTTGGAACATGTTGCATTAGGATTTACAAACGAACAAATGAACATACGAACAAATGAACAAACAAACTAACATACAAACAAATGAACAAACACACAAACAAACAAAACAAACAAACGTAAAGAAAAAAAGAAACTAAACGAAATGAGTGAACAAACTAACGAACGAACAAACAATCTGGGGTGCGTTTTCCAAACAACGACGCAACTCGCGGCTGAACTATCATAGTGCGATGCATCGTTTGGCAAAAGAACGATGTAGTGACGAGTGTTTCCCAAAACCCCTAGTTTCTCTGTCGCAGATCCATCGCTTGAACCACGTTAGTTATAACGTAAAACGCCCATAATGATGCTCTAAACGGGGTGGAGTAACAACTTCTTTAGAGAAGAACCCCATCATTTCTTTGTGCAGACTATATTGTTTTACATGCACACACATTTAAAATAAAATCCAATATTAGTTTTGATAAAAACATGCACTCGCTTTCCATATTCAATGAAGTATATGTAAATGGCACATATAGGGCCTGTGTTTCCTTAACTAATATTATTTAGAACATTACATATTCTATTCTAAATCATAAAATCACTTACAAAAGCTAACACTATTCTAATATCATATATAAATCATATAAATAAATAAATAAATAAATAATGAGGCTATTTATTATAAATATATTTACTTTAATAATAATACTAATAATATTAATGATGATGATGATGTTGATGATGATGATTATTATTATTAAGTAGGATATTGTTTATTTATTTTTTGAAAAGTCTACGTTTACAATTTTATCACGTGCAAACCACTGCAGAAATGTTCTAACCAGCAGGCCCATGTCATATACAGTACAGATACTTAATAAATAACACACTATAAATTAAAAGCATTAACGTATGCTATGTTTTTTATTTTCACAAGCTTTGGAGACGTAACATAAATTCCGCTTTTAAATATACCTATAGCTTTTGTCATAAGGCTGTGTTCAAAATGATATCAATGTTTTCAAAGTGCACTGCGAAGGGAGCACAATTGTAAACATGAAGATCGCTAAAACTGAACTGTAAAAATACTTTGAAAGCAAATTACACCTAAGAGAGATGACTTTACGACGAAACTTGCGACCTTAATTGGCTAACGATGGTTTGGGAAATGCACTCCAGATTGTAACCAATAAAACCACGAGTTTTTAATGTATCTAGTGTGTTTTGGAACATGTTGCATTAGGATTAAAACAAACGAACAAACAAACAAAACGAACAAATGTAATGAAATGAACTAAACGAAACTAAACTAAATGAGTGAACAAACTAGCGAACGAACAAACAATCAGATTGTAACTAATACAACTAATAAACTAATAAACTAGGAGTTTTTAATGTATCTAGTGTGTTTTGGAACATGTTGCATTAGGATTTAAAACAAACGAACAATTGAATGAACGAACGAACGAACAAACAAACGAATGAACCAGCGAGTGAGCAAGCAAATGAACGAACGATTGAACGAACAAACAAACAAACAAACAAAACAAACAAACGTAATGAAATGAAATGAAAAAAACTACACAAATGAGCGAACAAACAAACGAACTAACTAACTAACAAATTAACAATCAGATTGTAGCTATTAAAAACTGTATAAATATATTTTTCCAGTGGGTTTTGGGACATATGTGCATTAGGATTTAAAACAAACTAAACAAAACAAACGTACAAATGAATGAATAAACGAACGAAAAGAACGAAAACGAACAAATGAAATGAAACGGTAAGAGTGAGCAAGTAAACCAATGTTTGAACAATCAGACTGTAACTGTTAAACCAGCGTATTTGAATGTTTTCTAGTGGGTTTTGGGGACATGTTGCATTATGATTTGTTAGTTTTAACATACCACCATTGGCAAAACAACAACAAAAGAATCCAGTAGTAACCCACAGGACCAACACAGGTTCCATTAAAACCAATATAACCTCCATTAAAACCATGCCAAATTCTGTCATGGATTCTGTCATTTTTTTTATCAGCAGAGTATTAGGCTGGATCCTCTTTTGCCTTCATAACTGCTTTATTTCTTTTGTGGCACAGATACAATAAGGTCTGACAGACATTCCTCAGAGATTTCCGTCTATATTGTCCTGACAGCAGATTTTTCAGGAGATTCCCGTCTCCCGTTTCAGCACGTCCCAAAGGTGGACTGTTGAGGACATCTGAGTCTAGATAACTTATTCTGAATAAACCAGTGTAAAGTAAGCTCTGTAATGTAGCTCATTATCCTGCTGTTATCACAGGACAGCCACGCTGTGTTCATAAATGCATAGGAATGGTCAGCCAATAACTTTGTAAGATGTGCTCTTTAAGTGAAGCTCAACTTGTTGTAATGTTGAGTTCATATCAAACGTGGAATTTAGCAATCGTGCAGGTATATTACATACAGAGTCTTCTTGTGTGTTCTTTTCTGCAGACCACGCTTGGCTATTAGGGTTTCTGTACTCTTTCTATCAGCTCTACCAGGCAGACATTCTTCTCTGACCTTTGGCATCGACAAGACATTTTCACCCACTAGATATTTTATCTTCTTCAGACCATTTTCTGTAAACCCTAGAGATGGCTGTGTGAAAATCCAAGTAAATCGGCAGTTTCTAAAAAGCTCAGACCAGCTGGCCTGGTTCAGAGTCATACAGTATAAAGCTTGTTTCTTCCTTGTTCTGATGCTTGACTTTTGAGTGTATTGAGTTTCAAAAAAGCTAAATAAATACCTCCTCTGAGAAATGCTTGCTTTCTAGGGGTGTAATGGTACATGTAATGTGTGGTACATGATTTGGTCACAGTCAAAGCTTTGTTTAATTTCAGTACAGATATTAGGAGAAATCAAAATTGGTCAATTTTTATTGTTATTCAAGAGTTCACACTTAGATATTGCTTGATACTAATAGCAGGTTTGGCATGCTGTCCCAGGAGAGAACCCCGAGCTTGGAGATAACCAGGGCCAGGGCGCCCGTCTGGTCAATAAGCATTGTAAGGGAGTCCGAGATCAAGTAGTTTTCGAGAGCTCCCCCTGGTGAAGGAGGAAAGAGGGAGAAGGGGTGGATGGGGGATTCTTCAAAACAAAGATAAGGGAGTACGCCAAGACGGTCTATTTATTGTGAGTTTGGAATAATCTGATTGGTTTATTTGAGATTGCAGATGAGAGACCAGCCACGATCAAACCAACCCATGCTCATTCTGAAAACGTACCTCTGTATACATTTCTGGAGGCCGCAAAATACGTCCCAGGAGGGGACGTGCGAATGTTTGTTTTCGCGAATGTACGAGAGGCCGCTGTGTACGCTTTTTGAGATATCCAATTTCTCTCGCGAGTGCCATTCGTGCCTGCTGTTCTCGCGTAAACCCACCAGAGGCCGCTGATGAGTGACTGTTTGACTGACTGAATGACTGATCGACCAATCGACAGACCCACCCTCCTCCTTCCCTAAACCCAACCAATTTTACCAATTGACCCGCCCACCCACACACTTCCCTAAACCCAACCAACTGTTTTCAAAAGCAATCCAGAAAAAGAAAAGCCCTTGTCTGATTTTTACCACGTTTTCAAATTTCACCACATTCTCACCCTGTTATTTACTTGTTTATTTTATTTTTTAGATTCTGTTTTTGTTTTACCTGATTTCTGGAACCGTTCTTCGCCGTACTCGAACCCCGTCATCGTAGTCAACTCCTCTCTGCGTCTCAAGCCCGCGACGTACATGACAAGCTAACGGGACACACTGGTTACAGCGGGAAAGTCGTCCACACGGAAGTCAGCAGTCAGCTGGTAAGCGTGAAGAGGAACATCGTCATACCACACCATAGCATTCGTTTAAAAAATGAAATGCAGCCGTACTTACCTCTGACTAAATAATTTGCAGTCTCCAGAAATGGATATAGGACTACGTTTTCAGAATGAGCCTATGTTGGATCAATCATATCACGTGCTCCTCTTAAAATTAGTTTGTGAAACATCATTTATCATTTGTCAGGATCAGAACTTTAAAACAATTTTAAACAAAAATGCCTCATCTTGGTTTAACACATGCATAGTTCTACATTAAACATGATTATTCTCAAATAAATAAATGCATTATATATATATATATATTAAGTAAGTAACTGGTAAGTAAGTCACTGGTATTCACTGTCAATTGAGCAGAGGAGACTGAGCATTTAAATCCAGCTGGGTCACTGGGTCATGTTTGTTTGACTATATTTTAAATAGATAATGGTGGGCTGCGATGTCATGCAATCATACATAATTATGTGCATGCAAGAGTCTTTGATGATATTACATACATTATTTCATCATTATACTTACTTTCCGTCTTAGTCCCTGATTTATCATGGGTCACCACAGTGGAATGAACCGCCAGTTACTCTGACATGTGTTTTATGCCCTTCCAGCCGCAACCTAGGAACCACCGTGCCCTAGTTGTTGTTATAATGTAGAACAATGTTATTATTCATTCATTTTCTTTTCGGCTTAGTCCCTTTATTAATCTGGGGTCGCCACAGCGGAATGAACCGCCAACTTATCCAGAATATGTTTTATACAGCGGATGCCCTTCCAGCCGCAACCCATCACTGGGAAAAATGTTATTATTTATTTTTTAAATTATTATTATTATTATTATATAGGGGTGGCACGGTGGCTCAGTGGTTAGCACTGTGGCCTTGCAGCAAGAACGTCGCTGGTTCGAGTCCCGGCTGGGTCAGTTGGCATTTATGTGTGGAGTTTGCATGTTCTCCCTTTGTTGGTGTGGGTTTCCTCCGGGTGCGTAAAACATCATCAGCTGCATAAAACATATGATGGAATAGTTGACGGTTCATTCCGCTGTGGCAACCCCTAATAAATTAGGGACTAAGCCGAAGGAAAATGAATAATTGAATGAATGAAAGTTATTATATATGTTTTGCATATGTATCAGCTCAAATCTTTCTTCAGCTTAATCTGCAAATAAAAACTGCATTGTTTTCAGCACAAATGTGCACCAAACCAAAAGTCCTGTACTGAAAGGTCTGGTACAAATACATAAATTGCACTATATCTTGAGTTTTAAATTAAACCTTCTATGTCTCATTTGTTCTAAAATCCTAATAAAAGCCTGAAATGTCTTAATAACTTTGCCACTAATGCACAAAAACCACAGTTTCGTCCTTTTTGTCCTCCCGGTGTGTCCCAGTCTTCACTGCGCCTCATTCAGCGTGACTTTCCTTCTGTCCTTTCCATTCAACCAGAAGATATTTTCAAATCAATCCTCACTTGTACATTTTCACATAGTACATTGCAGGGATCAGGGGACAGGAACAATATCGTACGCCGGAGCACTTAAAGTGAAAGTGTCATGTCGGAGAAGACGCTGCTCTGGAATTTTTTTCATTTCCACTCCAGCTTGCCACTTGAGATTTTACGTCGGCCACTTTCAAGAAGCCTCGGGTCGTCTGGCATTCAAGAGCCTGCCTCGCTTTTTCATTTATAAGGATTATTTATTGCTTTGCATACAGTTGAAGGCAAAATTATTAGCCGTCCTGTGATTTTTCAAGGAAATTTTCACAGTATTTCCTATAATATTTTTTCTTCTGGATAAAGTCTTATTTGTTTTATTTCGGCTAGAATAAAAGCAGTTCTTAATTTTTTAAAAGTCATTTTAAGGTCACTATTATTAGCTCCTTTAAGCAATTTTTGTTTTGGATTGTCTCCAGAACAAACCACTGTTGTACAATGACTTGCCTAATTACACTAACTTTACCCTAATTAACCTAGTTAAGCCTTTAAATGCCACTTTAAGCTGAATACTAGTGTCTTGAAGAATATCTAGTCTAATATTATGTGCTGTCATCATGGCAAAAAGAAAAGAAATCAGTTATTAGAAATGAGTTATTAAAACTATTATGTTTACAAATAGTAGTTCTCAGAACTCTAGAACTCAGTAGTTCTTCAGCAACCCTCTGCCCTTCCTCAGTGTAAATGAATATCAGCTGCTTCAGTCCAACATCTACATTAGCAGGAGGATGAAGATGAAACCAGGGTGGACATTTCAGCATGACAATGATCAAAAACACAGCCAAGGAGACTCTCAAATGCTTTCAGAGAAAGAAAATAAAGCTGTAGAATGGCCCAGCCAATCACCTGACCCCAATCCAATGAAATGCAAAATAAAGCTCAGATTTGATAGACGAGACCCACAGAACCATCAAGATTTTGACACTCTGTTGAAGTCTGTGAGAAACTCACACCTGAGCAACGCATGTGACTTCATTCTCCATATAAGAGGTGTCTTTAGGGTGCAGCAGCAAAAAACCCTAAACTTATGGTGTTTTCACACCTGCCTTATTTAGTTTGGTTGAATCGCACTAGAGTTCGTTTTCCCTCTTGGTGCGGGTCGTTTGGGCAGGTGTGAATGTAGGTGCGCACCAAAAGCGGACCAAAAAAGCGTACTGAGACATCCTTGAAGAGGTGGTCTCTGTACAATTTCAACCGAACCCTGGAGCAGTTAGTTTGTGGTGAGAACATGATCCGAACTAGAACAGACCCAACCGCAATTAGTACTGTGCCTTTTTGGACTAATCTGCCGTAGTCCGATGCGCTGTGCATTATGGGGTGTGGAGGAAAAATATCTGTTGACAGCGCTTTAACCAACTATTTTAAACAGAGAGAGAGAGAGATAGGGAAAAACATTACCTGATGGATTGTTGGTAATATTTCTGGAAGATGACCATGTCACAGTTTACCTAAATTAAATCACTCCTCCTCCTGAAATGACTTGCGATGCGCCTTTGCCGTTTGCAATGCATTAAAACTTTTGGCAGCTTTTCTAGCCACAGCCGCACTTCATTATCAAAATGTATAGTTTGTCTAAAGTGATGTACAGTATACAAACTATATAGTATACTATGAGCAGGGATACAATCAGCCAGCGCAGTCGTCCCTCCATAGTAAAAAGTGACATGTTGTGTCTGTTGGTTTGTTTACAGTACTTGTGGGAGTTCCATTGGCATTTCCACGCATGTTAATTCTGATCAATCGAAAAGCAGTTTAGGAAATACGTTCAATAACATCTGGCCAATGAGTGATGTGGATTTTGTCACATGACTGCATTTTGGTTCTTTCCAACTGCTTTGGAGCAAAGCGATCAGTGTGGTGATCGGTAAGTGAAGAGCGGGGTTTCAGGGGCGATCGGTAAGTGAAGCAGTGGCGTAGCGGACGGGCCCGCAGGGCACGCAATGCGGGGGGGCCCCGCGTGATAAGGGGCCCCCGCGGGATATTTTTGTGTCAAAACGTCACGGAGAAGTGATATCAGCCATTGGCGGCAAAGTGCGAAGAAATGACCGGGGCCTCTTTCGCGCGCTCTAGGTGTCGCGCGCACTCGCTCTCACGTGCACTCTCTCTCCCTGCCTTCACGCGAGCTCTCTCTGTAATGGCGCTGTGCGCATTAGTTCCCCGCATTCAGAAGTTAACCCCCAAATTGACACAGGTAAAAAAAAGATTCACTTGAGTCATGTTCATGTTGTGAAACACTATCAAAATGTCCACTGTTGATTATATTAGACTTTTGTTTTCAATAGCGATTTTAAACCTTTTA
Source organism: Danio kyathit (assembly GCA_903798195.1). Classification (NCBI taxonomy): domain Eukaryota; kingdom Metazoa; phylum Chordata; class Actinopteri; order Cypriniformes; family Danionidae; genus Danio; species Danio kyathit. The sequence goes on from LR812536.1 coordinate 68,299,250, forward strand.
ATAGAGGAAGTCCTCGGCTCTGCATATTATTAATCAGAAGCTGAGTGTATATAGTTTTACGTTAGGAAATGCAGTCTTGAATTTACAAACAGTCGGCAAGTACCGGAGAACAGATGCAACACATTGATCAAATATAGTTTTCAGTCACGTTGAAAGTAATATTCTACCCGTTTAGTTTTGCCTTCATTTGTTTTAGATGTCAGTACTGACATACGAGTCTTCAACACATGATTTTTTTACAACACGTTTTTTTAACATAATAGTTAAACTAACTAATTGCTAATAACTACCTTTTTTATCTTTCCCATGGTGACAGTGCATAATATTTTACTAGTTATTTTGCAAGATAGTTGTATTTAAATTAAAGTGTAATTTAAAGACTTAACTAGGTTATGTTAACTAGGAAAGTTAGAATAATTAGTCAAGCTATAGTATAACTGGTTTGTTGTGTAGACAATCAAAAATATACAATAAATATTTCTTAAGGAGGCTAATAATACTGACCTAAAATTGTATTTTTAAAAATAAGAAAAACTGCTTTTATTTAAGAAATAAACTATAAGAAAGAAAAATTATTTATTATTATTACTTCTTTTTTTTACAGGAAATACTGTGAAAATGTCCTTGATTTCTTAAAGATCACTTGGAAAACATTATTTTAAATTAATGGGAGGGCAAAAAAAATGACTTCAAAGTTTACAGGTGCAAAATGTGCCTTGATGTACTTGAATGTTAGAAATGTGTTATCCACTACAATACAAAGTTCATGCATGAAAAAAATGACGTTTGTGATAGTTCCAACACCCCCCCCCCCTAATCAGTCAATAATTCTTGCAGGGGGGCCCCCGCATTTTGCGCTACGCCACTGAAGTGAAGGGGAAATGAACCGAACCACAACCAAATCCCAATTCTATTTTTGTACAGATAGCGAAATTTAAGATTTTAAAAGCATGACAGTTAACGCGAACGCAGTAATGAATATATTAAAACATGCTTGTTTGTTGTAAAAATTCGTAATAATGACAAAAAAAATCTCCTTACTTCCGGGTGCAGCGTTCCTGCAGCTGTGGCTGGTGTATTCTGGGAAATCGTCTTACCCCTTGGTTTCGAGTGTGGTCCTGAAAAATCTCTCTTTCGAAGGTTATCCACCCCTTCCTCTTAGCCCTACGCCTTTAAGCTAAATAGAATTGCGACACCCCTACCTTTTCACGTGTACACGCAAAACAAGGAGTAGGGGAAGGGCTAAGGGGTAGAATTGGGATTGGACCTTAGTCAAATAGTCAACTCTTTTCCTTTTTTTCCTTTGCTATAAAAAAGGGGGCTAATAATTCAGGAGGATTCATCTGTACATGCTCTGCTATTGGATTTGCACTGATGGTCTGCCATGGGGGATTGATTTTGGGAATGTGCTGGATTTTTATTGCTCAGAACAGCCAATAATCACTCAACATGAAGATCTAGATTAGTTAAAAAGGGAATTGGCCTCATTTTAAGATGCGCGAGTTGGTTTGTGAAAATATTCCACCAACTTCAGTGTCTATGATCCCGTTGGGTGTTGTTTTTTTATTTTCCTCCTTCGCCGCTGACAGATCAGCGCATGTTTTCGTGGAAAGCATGAACATGAAATGACAGAAAACATTTCCATCAAGGTTTACATGAAATGTTTATTTTACGGTATAAGTTTAAATGGCACAAATTGCTTTGATGGTGTTCCACTCGAGTGCATTCACACTCAGATCAAAGTGCCGCTCCTTCATTTATGATACTGATAATATGAAGAAGCGCCCGAGGGCGTGTTTGCAGTGAAGGTGTCTGGTTCTTCAAGACCCGGCTCTTCTTTTGAAGATTAGAAACTTTTGCCAGATGTTCAGGATCACTCCGGGAGGTCAGTCCGAGGGTTTATCTCTTGCTCTCTGTTATAAAATATCTCACAAACACCCAGCAGTGTTGGACGCAGTTTTAAAGTATACGCTGAGCCCTTTCCACAAATTTCTTTTTATTTTATTTTTTTTACAAACCTGTTGTGGTGACACGGTGGCTTCATGGTTAGCATTCTCACCTCACAGCAAGAAGGTCACTGGTTCAAGTCCCAGCTGGTTCAGTTGGTATTTCTGTGTGGAGTTTGCATGTTCTCCCTGTGTTGGCGTGGGTTTCCTCCAGGTGCTCCGCTTTCCCCAACAGTCCAAACACAAGTGCTATAGGGGAATTGATAAAATAACCCTGCTGAAAAATCCAGCTTAAACCAGCCTAAGCTGGTTTTAGCTGGTCGACCAGCCTGGTTTTAGAGGAGTTTTGGCCATTTCCAGGCTGGTCTTAACTGGTCAGGCTGGAAAATGACCAGCTAAAACCAGCTAAAACCAACTTGACCTGCCTGGTTTAAGCTGGACATGGCTGGTTTTGGCTGGTCAAGCTGGTTTTAGCTGGTCATCTCCCAACCTGACCAGCTAAGACCAGGCTGGAAATGGCCAAAACCCCTATAAAACCAGGCTGGTTGACCAGCTAAAACCAGCCAACCATCCTAGGCTGGTTAAAGCTGGATTTTTCAGCAGGGAAATTGGCCACAGTGTGTGTGTGTGTGTGTGTGTGTGTGTGTGTGTGTGTGTGGTGTGTGTGTGTGTGTGTGTGTGTGTGTGTGTGTGTGTGTGTGTGTGTGTGTGTGTGTGTGTGTGTGTGTGTGTGTGTGTGTGAGTACTGAGTTGCAGCTGGAAGGGCTTCCTCTGTGTAAAACACATGCTAGATAAGTTGGCGGTTCATTCCGCTGTGGCGATCCCTGATGGATAAAAGGACTAAACCACAGGAAAATGAATGAATGAACAAATCTGCTGTTCTGTTTCCTACAGTAACATTTTATTAGCATGCTAATCTGCGCTGTCATTGTTCTAAACATGGCAGCAGCATAGCTAATTCATGTTATCAACTGTTTAACATGCTAGCAACAAGCTAATTCATTGTACCACTTTGTTAAAACATGTTAGCAACATGTAACATTTGTAACATGATGTTGACAACCCCTTAAAACAATTAAAAGTAATTTTATTATAGCAAAAGCGCAGTTTATGCTAGTTTTTTTGGTGTATTGACCTCCATTTGTATTACCACCATATTGCTCTTGCTATCAGTCAGAGGATTTATCTCTTACTGTCTGTTATAAAATATCCCGCAAACACCCAGCAGTGTTTAAGAGTATACATTGAGTCCTTTCTACAACCTTATTTTTCTTATTTTGTTTGCAGTAACATTTTATTAGCATGCTAATTTGTGCTGTCATTGTTCGAAACTGGGAAGCAGCATAGCTAATTCATGCTATCAACTGCTTAATATGCTAGCAACAAGCTAATTCATTGTACCACACTGTTAAAACATGTTAGCAACATGCGGAAGATAATTTGTTACAGGTACATGAATATTGACAACCCCTTATGAAAATGAACAGTGATGTTATTAAAGTAAAAGCACAGTAAGCTAGTTTTTTGGTGTGTTGACCTCCATTTGTAATACCACTATATTGCTGTTGTTGTCAGTCCAAGGGGGTTATCTCTTACTCTGTGTATAAAATATCTCACAAACACCCAGCGGTGTTTTAGAGCATACATTGAGTCCTTTCCACAAACTTATTTTTTATTATTTATTTTTTTACAAATCTGTTGTTCTGTTGGAAAGTTGTTGTTTTTGTGTGACTATTGAGAAACTCTGGCCTAGATCTTGTCCTGTTTTATGTTTTGGATTAAATGAGCTGCTTAATTTACAACTCAAATGAGGTCTGGATCTCCTTGATAGCTGCTTTATTTATTTATTAGTTTGTTTATTTCGTCTTTGTTTAAGGGTATATTTACACTCAGTTTCTAGGGGCCCTATCATACACCTAGCGCAATGAGGAGCAAGACGTGTTTGGTGCGATTTGCTGCTATTTTCAGACCAGCGCAACAGTAATTTTCATGTTTTGCTGCTACTACTGCTACTACTACTACTACTACTACTACTACTACTACTACCACCACTACTACTACCATTACTATTACTACTGCTATTACTACCACTGCTACTACTACTACTACTACCACTACTACTACTACCATTACTATTACTACTGCTATTACTACCACTGCTACTACTACTACTACTACCACTATTACTACTACCATTACTATTACTACTGCTATTACTGCCACTACTACTACTACTACTACTACTACTACTACTACTACTACTACTTCTACTACTATTACTACTACTACTATTACTACCACTACTACTACTACTACTACTACTACTACCACTGCTACTACTACTACTACTACTACTACTACTACTACTACTACTACCACTACTACTACCATTACTATTACTACTACTACTACTACTATTACTACCACTACTACTACTACTACTACTACTACTACTACTACTATTACTACCACTACTACTACTACTACTACCACTGCTACTACTACTACTACTACTACTACTACTACTACTACTACTACTACTACTACTACTGCCACTACTACTACCATTACTATTACTACTACTACTACTATTACTACCACTACTACTACTACTACTACTACTACTGCCACTACTACTACCATTACTATTACTACTACTACTACTATTACTACCACTACTACTACTACTACTACTACTACTGCCACTACTACTACCATTACTATTACTACTACTACTACTACTATTACTACCACTACTACTACTACTACTACTACTACTACTACTACCATTACTATTACTACTGCTAGTACTACCACTACCACTACTACTACTACTACTACCACTGCTACTACTACTACTACCACTACTACTACCATTACTATTACTACTACTACTACTACTACTACTACTACTACTACTACTACTACTATTACTACCATTACTACTACTACTACCACTGCTACTACTACTACTACTACCATTACTATTACTACCACTACTACCACTGCTACTACTATTACTACTACTAACACTGCTACTACTACTACCACTGCTACTACCACTACTACTACCATTACTATTACTACCACTACTACCACTGCTATTACTACTACTACTACTACCACTACTACTACTACCATTACTATTACTACCACTACTACCACTGCTACTACTACTACTAATAATAATAATAATAATAATAATAATATTAATAATATTAATAATGATAATAGGGCGACACGGTGGCTCAGTGTGTATGACTCCCATTTGAATTACAACTATGTTACTACAAATACTAAGGTTTACCTATGGTTAGGGTTAGCAAACAACATATTTTTATTATTATATTTATTATATTTTGTAATAATAACAATGTTCTTTTTTTGTTTAGTTTTTTTCAGTAAGAAAGTCTCGGCTGACTGCAATTTAATCATAGTTTCTTGTTCAAACCACAAAGTCAAATTAAAGATCTTGTTAAAAGTGTAGAGCTCAGTGCAGATAGCAGGGTGTGATGTGCTGTATTTGATTGCTGATCAGAGTTTCATTTGGCAGCCTCTGAATGCATCTGATCTCTCCATTGGCAGCAGACTATTAGTTGATGAAATTATGCATTAAACACAAAAGCCAGCGCTGGAATCCTGGCGTAATTCAGCCATCAAAATATACGATCCAGATCTGAGCTCAACTCTGAGACACTAGTTTGTTCCTCCATTACATTCTCAAGCCTTTTCCTCTGTATTTTGTTGTCTTTTTAGAATTGAATGCAAAATGAAGGCTTGTATCTAGGAGATGTGTCCAGGGTTAGCATTATACATTGAATGAACTTTTATTTATTTATGTTAGTTTGTGTAATACATGCTTCAGTCAATCTGGGGTGCGTTTCCGAAAACCATGGTTAGCCAACTAAAGTCACAATTCGCGTCGTTACAAACATAGTTCATTGATTTGGCATTTCCCAAATCCATCGTTCCAACGAACATTCGCACACTGCATCGCAAATTTGTATGCTTGCAACTACACCTCTGGAGCTGTAGTTAGAAACATAGTTCCTGGCTGTGTTCTATTCCCAGTTATGCCCCCTATGCCCTATTCCTTTAAAACATTCTAACATTTAAACTTGGAATGATTAAAAATAAGAAGCATTAAAGGTCATCTCTTAGGTGTAATTTGCTTTTTTTAAGTATTTTTACAGTTCAGTTTGACCAATCTTCATGTTTACAATTGCGCTCCCTTCGCAGTGCACTGAAAACATTGATGTCACAGCCGTGGCTCATGACAAAAGCTATAGGTGACCTATTATTTAAAAGTGGAATTTACGTTACGTCTCCAAAGCTTGTGGAAACAAAAATATATAGCATACGTTAATTTATAGTAGGTTATTTATCAAGTATCTGTACTGTATGTGACCTGTTGGTTAGAACATTTTTGCAGTGTCAAATTGTAAAAGTAGATTTTTTAGTGTTACATTTGGAGGACAAAGGGGAAAGCTTACAAGCCTAGGAACACCATCCCAACTGTGAAGTATGGGGGCGGCAGCATCATGTTGTGGGGCTGTTTTGCTGCAGGAGGGACTGGTCCACTTCACAGCATAGATGGCATCATGAAGAAAGAACATTATGTAGAAATACTGAAGCAACATCTCAAGACATCAGCCAGGAAATTAAAACTTGGCCACAAATGGGTCTTCCAAACAGACCATGACCTTAAGCATACTGCCAAATTAGTTAAAATGTGCTTTAAGGACAACAGAGTGAATGTTTTGGAGTGGCCATCACAAAGCCCTGAACTCAGTCCTATAGAAAATTTGTGGGTAGAGTTGAAAAAGCTTGTGTGAGCAAGACAGCCCACAAATCTGACTCCGTTACACCAATTCTGTCAGGAGGAATGGGCCAAAATTCCTGCAAACTAATGTGAGAAGCTTGTGGAAGGACACCCAAAACACTTGATTAAAGTTATACAGTTTAAAAGCAAAGCTAAAAAATACCAAGGAAGTGTGTGTAAACTTTTGACTGTCTAGAAATTAATAAAAAATTCCCTCATTATTCTGGCATTTAGCAAATGTAAATCAATTAGGTAATCCTAACAGACCTAAAATAGTAAGCGTTTACGCCCCATTCACACGAGGCTTCAGCTTCAACGCTTGACAGAGGGCGTGTCTGAAGTTGGGGCTGACGCGATCGTCATAGCAGCGTCAGCCAATAAAATTAGTCATCAATAGGCCACTGTTGGAGCTGGTGTATTTGCATACAGCGATCTGATTGGCTGACGCTTCCGTCGGCGCTTGAAAAGTTGAGCATGTCCCAACTTCTGCAGTGAGCAACGCCTCTGAAGCGGTGCCGACGGATCCACAATGCAGTTCGGCAACGCCTGACGTCACCCATTCAAAGTGAATGGGAAGCATTGAAGCTGACGCCCCGTGTGAATGGGGCGTTAGTATGATTTACCATCACACATTGTTTTAAAAATGGTTATGTTCTTTTTTTAGAGTGTAAACTTCTGGTTTCAATTGTATATAGCTATTTTTTATTTTTTTATTTTTTTAAGTAGCAACAACCAGCTTTAAAAGCGCCCGTTGGTTTAAAAGTCTTTTTTTTTTTTAATCTGACCACAATCACAAGCCCACATCACTGCGAGCACAGCCCTGATTAAATCACAGCGCATTACAATAAAGCGGCAGACACTTCAGACCTGTTTACACAGCAGCCTCCCCTCAGAGATCACTTTTTTAATGACTAATTAAGTCAACAAACACAAGGAGAGCTCCATAACAAACCCACTGATTTGCTCTTTATCAAAGCTCTTTGCAAATCAAATGACACTCAGATCAGCGGCTCTCAAAGCAGAGCAACTCAGAAACCGGTCGCAGGTCAGCAGCAGCAAAATAAATAAATTAAATAAATACACAATGACGCAATAATCAAGCATTTAGGGATGCAAAATAAACATAAAGCAGGTGAAAATGTTGCACAGCCAATCATTCAAACATATTTTAGCATTAAGCACATTAAACAAATACTATAGTAATATAGAGTGCAGTGCTTTTGAATCATACTACAGTAAAACACTATGCTATGGTAAGATAACAACTATAGACATAGAGACAAATAACCCAAAATGTTATTTTTCTTCAACTATAAAGTATATTATAGTACAACCACGGTAGTTTATTGTAGTAAAAACTAAAGTATACTACAGTATTCTACAGTTTTTTATTTATTTATTTTTTATAGTTTATCAGTTCACTATTGTTAATACTACAATATGCTGGAGCATTCATTAACAAAGCGTTGTAAATGCATGAATATACATTACAATACACTAAGCTGCAATAATCAAGTATTTAGGATTGCAAAATACACACAAGACGGGTGGAAATGTTCCACAGGCAGTCAAACTCTAACATATTTTATCACCGTCCACATTTAAAAATACTATAGTAATTTAGAGTACAGTGCTTTTGAATCATACTACAGGAAAGCACTAAAACTACAGCTATAGATATATAGACAAATAACCCAATGTTGTTTTTCTTTAACTATAGGGTATATTAAACTACAATCACCATAGTTTGTTGTGGCAAAAAGTATTTGTACAGTTTATCAGTTCACTATTGTTAATACTACAGTAGGCTGGAGCATTCCTTAACAGTGTTGTAAATACATGAATATAGATATATACATACAGTTGCAATCAGAATTATTAAACCCCTCTAAAATTTGTTTTCTTTTTTTAAATATTTCCCAAATGATGTTTAACAGAAGAAGGAAATTTTCACAGTATGTCTGATAATATTTTTTCTTCTGGAGAAAGTCTTATTTGCTTTATTTTGGCTAGAATAAAAGCAGTTTTTAATTTTTTAAACACCATTTTAAGGTCAATATTATTAGCCCCTTTAAGCTACAGTATATTTGTTTTGGATATTCTACAGAACAAACCATCAATATACAATAACTTGCCTAATTACCCTAACCTGTATATATATATATATATATATATATATATATATATATATATATATACATATATATACATATATAAAACAATTTATTAAATAGTTTTTTTTTCATGCATTTGTTTCCATCAAATCAGTTTGCAATGTGATTCTCCTTATAGCAAGTTGGTTTTATTCATGAATTATAATGCTTCAACACAGACCCTTTTTTCAAATCCCTTTAAAAAAATCTTTCAGAAATAACACTGCCAAAAAGTGGGCCAAAACCCCACTGGGGCTTTTTTTTTCTTTTTGATTTAAAGGGCAAGTTCACTCAAAAATTAGTATTCTGTCATCACTTACTCACCTTCATGTTGTCCCTAAGCTGTATGACTTTCTTACTTTTGTGAAACTTAAAAGATTAATGTTTCTAAAAGAAATGTTTCTTTAGTGAAGTCAATGGTCACCTTAACAATACTAAAATATATGCTTTAATGCTGCAAAACTGATGAAACATCATACAGGTCTATAACAATATGAAGGTGACTAAATAATGACTTTTTATTGTCAATGTAAAGCCTCAGTATATACACGAATACACACTAGTGAAATATAAAGTCATGTACAGTGAATTAGAAGTCAAGACAGTGCCTACACTCTTAAGAACAGAACTTCTCTATTAGCACTGATAGGCCTTTACATTGAACAAAATAATCTCACTTACTCACTCTACTTCGGCTTAGTCCCTGATTTATCAGGGGTCGCCACAACAGAATGAACCGCCAATTACTCTGGCATATGTTTTTATGCGGTGGATGCCCTACCAGCCGCAACCCAAGACTGGGAAACACTTATACATTATCTCATTTGCAGACACTCATACACTACAGCCAAATTAGTTTACTCAAGACCTCATGTCTTTGGACTGTATAGGAAAACAAGAGCAACTGGAGGAAACCCACATGACCAGCCAACCAGCCAAAAAAACAATCAAATCAAATCATCAACAAGTCAAACATCCGTCCAACCAACCAACCAACCAACCAACCAACCAGCCAAACAACCAACCAAGCAGCCAACTAGATAACCAGCCAGCCAAACAACCAACCAAACAGCCAACTATACAACCAACTATCTAAACAACAAACTAAATACTCAACTATACAACCAACCAGCCAAACAGCCAACTAGACAGCCAAACAACCAACTTGACAACCAACCAGCCAAACAACCAACCAAACAGCCAACTATACAACCAACTATCTAAACAACAAACTAAATACTCAACTATACAACAAACCAGCCAAACAGCCAACTAGACAGCCAAACAGCCAACTATACAACCAACCAGCCAAACAACCAAATAGACAACCAACCAGCCAAACAACCAACCAAACAGCCAACTATACAACCAACTATCTAAACAACAAACTAAATACTCAACTATACAACCAACCAGCCAAACAGCCAACTAGACAGCCAAACAGCCAACTATACAACCAACCAGCCAAACAACCAAATAGACAACCAACCAGCCAAACAACCAACCAAACAGCCAACTATACAAACAACCAACCAACCAGCCAAACAACCAACCAAACAGCCAACTATACAACCAACTATCTAAACAACAAACTAAATACTCAACTATACAACCAACCAGCCAAACAGCCAACTAGACAGCCAAACAGCCAACTATACAACCAACCAGCCAAACAACCAAATAGACAACCAACCAGCCAAACAACCAACCAAACAGCCAACTATACAAACAACCAACCAACCAGCCAAACAACCAACCAAACAGCCAACTATACAACCAACTATCTAAACAACCAACTAAACAACCAACTATACAACCAACCTCCCAAACAACCAACTAGACAACCAACCAGCCAAACAACCAACCAAACAGCCAATTAGACAACCAACCAGCCAAACAACCAACCAAGCAGCCAACTAGACAACCAACCAATCGATCAACCGATCAGCTGACCAGCCAACCGGTCAACCAATCAACCGATCAGCCAACCAACCAACTAAATCAACCAAATCAATCAATCAACCCACTAACCAACCAACCGACCAACCGATCAGCCAACCAACCAACCAACCAACCAACCAACCAATCAACCAACCAACCAACCAACCAACCAACCAACCAACCAATCAACCAACCAACCAACCAACCAACCAACCAATCAACCAGTCAACCAATCAAACCTTTTAGATCTTTTAGAGTGTATTTCAGCACAGATCTATTCTTCTATCAAGTTTCAAAGCTAGTAGAAGAGGATAGATGAGAGTCTGTCTCATACATTTGGCTTTATTTTTCTTTAGTGGAGTTAAAAGTATAAAAATGTTCTGAGAAATCCACGCCGCAATCTCTATTTCATGCAACAAAGGTCCACTAATACATTATACATGGCTGTAAGAGCTCAAGGCACATTTACATTTACACAGAGGCTTTTATCCAAAGCAACTTACATTGCATTCAGTTTACTCAATCACACAAACACACACAGACACACACACACACACACACACACACACACACACACACACACACACACACACACACACACACACACACACATACACACGACCTTGGCATTGCTAAAGCCACACTTTGCTCTTAATATCGGACAAATAAACACATCAGTTCATATCTATAATTGAATGCACAAATATATACAAAGCCAATTGTGCTCTGCATCAAGAAATGTTCATCGTTAACTGGAAAGTAAGGCATGTTTTGGAGGAAGGCCACATAACCTTGCGTGAGTGTTTGAATCAGCTTTCTAAAAAGGAAATAATTAGCAAAGCATGTTCCTAACATTTATAACATGGCTAGCATGTGTTAGCTTGGAATTAACATGTTTAGCCTGTTGCTCTCTCTATGTTTAACCCATTTCTGAAACAATAAACAGCAACCCTGGCTGAACAACAGCATAAACTACTATGACAATGATCACTTCAGGTGATGATTAAGTGCTTTATTCCGTGTTAAATTATGCTAATGTGAGTTTGAATACATTTTAAGTCACGTTTATAGCCATACTGAAAGCAGCAAACCTTAACAAAATAAAATAACCAGCAAACATACAGTTTGCACACAAAACTTTTAATGAAGATATGTTTATATTTGTGTTAATTAGATTAAAACCCTACCTTTACATTGGGCGTACAGTGCATTATTCGGTGCTTCTGAATCCCTTACAAAAAACAACCATGGTTTTATTAATTATTTATTATTCATTCATTCATTCATTCATTTTCTTTACGGCTTAGTCCCTTTATTAATCTGGGGTCGCCACAGCAGAATGAACCGCCAACTTATCCAGCATATGTTTTACGCAGCGGATGCCCTTCCAGCCACAACCCATCACTGGAAACACTCATACACTCTTGCATTCACACTCATACACTACAGACAATTTTAGCTTACCCAAATCACCTGAACCGCATGTCTTTGGACTGTTGGGGAAACTGGAGCACCCGGAGGAAACCCACGCGAGCGCAGGGAGAACATGCAAACTCCACACAGAAATGCCAACTGACTCAGCCGAGGCTCGAACCAGCGACCTTCTTGCTGTGAGGCGACAGCACTACCTACTGCGCCACCGCGTCACCTCACTGATTATAATGTAAAATAAAGATACTTTTACATTAATATGGCAAAATAATGACATATAATAGTGTTTAGTAAATGTGTGTATAATAAAAAATGTTTTGTATTATACAGAATTTTGTATTGTAGTTTACTTTTTTCTTTATTTGATTTGATTTGATTTTTTTATTCATTTTTAATAGTTATTTTATTATTATTATTTTTTTTATTTAATTTTTAATTCATTTTTTAAATAATAATTTTTTCATTTCATTTTATTTATTTTATTTTATTTACCTATTTTTTTATTATTTATGTAATTGAATTTATTTATTTATTTTACTTTTTATTTTATTTTAATTTATTTTATTTTAAAAATATTTTTTAATTTATTTTGTTTTATTTTGTTTTATTATTTTATTTATTTATTTATTTTTACATTTTATTTTTTATTAATTTATTTTTTATATTTTTTATTTTATTCTATTTTATACGCGGTGCCACAGTAGGTAGTGCTGTCGCCTCACAGCAAGAAGGTCGCTAGTTCGAGCCTCGGCTGGGTCAGTTGGCGTTTCTGTGTGGATTTTGCATGTTCTCCCTGTGTTTGCGTGGGTTTCCTCCAGCTGCTCTGGTTTCCACCACAGTCCAAACACATGCGGTACCGGTGAATTGTGTAAGCTAAATTGTCCGTAGTGAATGAGTGTGTATGGGTGTTTCCCAGTACTGGGTTGCAGCTGGAAGGGCATCCGCTGCGTAAGCATGTGCTGAATAAGTTGGCGGTTCATTCAGCTGTGGTGACCCCGGATTAATAAAGGGACTAAGCCGAAAAGAAAATGAATGAATGAATGAATGAATTTTATTATTTAACCAAAGTAAATGGTTAAAATCATAGCTAAAATCATAGTAGCTACAAAATGAACCATGGTTTTACTATGGCATTTGAAGTAAAAACATAGTCACTTTAAAATGAAGCATAGCTTTACTATGGTGGGTTTAACTGAGTTAATTATTATTTTAATACTGTGTGTAAATATTTGATTGAAAACCCTTTTACCACTGCATTGCAGTGCTTTATCACCAATTATTTTTGAATTATATATTTTATTTCTGAATCATACTGGCACATCTAAACCTTTTTACACATATTTTTTCCATTCTCTTCCAAATAAGATGCTAATGTTTTAATTTAATTTTTATTATAGAATTTAATTTCATTCATTCATTTTCCTTTGGCTTGATCTCTATTTCCGAGGTTACCACAGTGGAATGAACCACCAACTATTCCGGCATATGTTTTACTCAGCGGATGCCCTTTCAGCCACATCCCAGTACTGGGAAACACCCATACACTCTCACATTCACACACACACACTCATACACTATGGTCAGTTCATTAGTTCCCCTATAGCGCATGTGTTTGGACTGTGGGGGAAACCGGAGCACCCGGAGGAAACCCACACCAACACGGGGAGAACATGCAACCTACACACTGAAATGCCAACTGACCCAGCCGAGGCTTGAACCAGTGACCTTCTTGCTGTGAGGCGGTCAAACCATGGTCAAGTTTTGTAATTTAAATGTTTCTGTCATGTCACGTCTGGTGCGAGCACACAAATTCCTTGTCGCTGGAAACTTGTCACATCGAATGTTGTTAGGACACAGTGTTTTTCCAGCAGGGAGCAGTTCTAGATTTCTATAAAGCATGTGTGTATAATAAATGCATGTTGCATACAAACACAACCTCCGAATGAACTTTAAAAAAAAAACAACGGATGTCAGCATTGTTTTCCTTCATGTTCTCCAGCAGCTCATATATCAGATAACACCTCAAACATGTGCTTTAGTATTTTATGACTGTTTGGCACAAGCAAATATCAAGCCACTAATGTTTGCGCACAGCTGGCTGATTCTCAGTTTCTGTCCATCGCACCAGGAATCCGAAACTTCCAGCTATGAGAGGTAAACAAAATCACTGAGCGCCAATCTCAAGTATTAATGTTACACCTGTGGTTTGATCGAACGAGATACAGATCGGCCGTCTGTTCTCTTTGTCAGCTAAAGCTCGTATCGATCACAGTGCAGTATATATGGTGAGTGTTTTAGACTGGAGCTGCTATAAAGATGAAACGCTGAGCTCTCAACTCCGACAGAGGGTTTGCATTAGTGTTAATTGCAGATAGTTCACCTCAGATATTTAAAACAACAGAACCAGCAAGCATATAGATTAAAATTAAACTTTTAATAATGTTAAAAGTTGGGTTGTGTAAAACATGTGCTGGAATAGTTGGCGGTTCATTCCGCTGTGGCGACATCTGAAATAGAGACTAAGCCAAAGGAAAATGCATGAATGAATGAACTTTTAATAATGTTTAAGAGGTTTAATACGTAGATAAGACACTTTAACATTCTGTTAAAGGGTGTGCAGTGAATTATTCTGTGCTTATAAATCCCTAACCAAAAAACAACCATGGTTTTATTGTAGTAATCATAGTAAATGGTTAAAACCATAGTAGCTACAAAATGTAAGGTGGTTTTACTATGACATTTGAAGCTCTTGTTTTCCTCTCTATGCACCAGGCATTTTATTAGAAACAATTGCGTCATATTTCTGTGTTTTAATCAGGGCATTTTATTTTTATTTAAGTTCACATTGAGGTTTAGTTCATCAGTATTATATATGAATCGATATAATATTACCTTTTAATTTCTTTTTTTGAGGCAGGTTATTAGTGTTTCTTTAGCTACATTCAAATAGTTTGCTCTGGTCTATATCTTAAATAATAATATTCATAATTAAAATAATAGATAATATACATATACATTTGACCACCCCTATAATGGCTCATACCATTGTGAATGTCACACTCACCAGCGATCTAATCCTTGCAGATCACTGGTAAAAACACAGATTGCTAAAGAACTACAAATCTGCCGGTACATGGACCACAGATCCAGTCATGCACCACACACTCACACCTGTTCCGGTTGTCTGCTGATTGCTAACACACACAGCTGAAGCTGTTCAGAACTGATTACATGGACTTAAATGCTGCGTTCACACCAGACGCGGAACGCGCGGATAAATCGCGCTATTCGCGTGTAAATAGACGCGTAAACATTTGAGTTTACTCGCTTCATTCGCGCGTCAAACTCCGCTTCATTCGCGCGTCAAATTCAATCCAGAACAGACGCGGATTCGCGTCATGGGCCTGGCTTCTGTCTGCCCGGTGACTGTAGCTTCGTTGCTAAATGGCTAACGTAGATTTTATTGAGAACATAACTGTGTTTATGTGCTTTATGAAGGCTGTAAAACAGCGTCGATACGTTTGGAGCAGTATCTGAGTCCACTAGATACTTTCAGAGGTGCACCCAGCTCTGTAAGCTCATAAACTCCTCCAGAAACTTAACCTGGATGACGGAGGCTTTCAGCGGTGCTTCAGACTGAGCCAAGCCCAGTTTGATGAACTGTTGTCGGTGTCGGCTGAAGGATTTTCCCAGGGACACCAACAGCAGGTGCTACGTCACAGTCATGCCCCCACAAGAGCAAGCTCCTGATTGCTTAGCGCGGCGCGAATGTCCGCAGAAGTTCAGATTTTTGAACACAAGCGACTCGTGCGATTTGCGCGTTAAGCGTGTCAAACGTGCAAAACGATCATATCGTGCCCACGCCATTCGCGCATATCGCGCCATCCGCGCTTCGCCATTCACGCAATTCGTGTCATTCGCGCCGCGCCATTCGCGTGTATCGCGCCGCAGGATGCCTATTCGCGCGTTTGCATTGACTTAACATGTAAATCACTCGTGCTTGACGCTTCTTTCGCGTCTGGTGTGAACACAGCATAACAAGGGTTTGTTCTGTAGACAATCCAAAACAAATATTGCTTAATATTAATAATATGAGCTCAAAATGGTTTAAAAAAATAAAATAAAACATGCTTTTAATCTAGCCAAAAGAAAACAAATAAGACTTTCTCCAGAAGAAAATATGTTATGCGTTTTTGCATTGCCTTTTTATTTAAGCCGACTTTGGCTTGGCTTTGCAGTTGACTGCGCACACACTACGCGATAGAGACATGAAATAATTCATTCTTTAATCTAAACAACTCCGAAAAACGTTACTATATACTCGGAGAGGACGAAATGACTGGTCTAAATTGGCTGCAAAATATATCTACACCATTAGTAATGATTAATCAACGCATTTGGCTTATTTAAATAATCTACACGTTTTATTTTGCAATTATAGTAATTTTTAGAGATATTGTCTGTTTTTATTCTCTTTTGATTTATTTTTTATTTTTCCCAGTAACTGCATATTTTATACACATCTAAAATGCTTTGGCATTCAAGCTTGCTTTGAACTAGAAAGAAAGAGAGTAGCAGATTTGACCAGTCAGTGTGTGCACATGGCTCCTGAATAGCATAAATGTAAGAGAAATAGTGCATTTCTATTTATTTCAGCAGTCTTTTTTATTTTATTTACTTTAAACCCATTGAAAAGAAACAGTGTATAACAGTGTCATAATAAATTAAATCATAGTTAACAATTTATTTATGTTTAGTTTGTGTTAACCATATGGTTAACTATTTATGTCATGTGGTTAAATGGTGTGTTTTATTTTGCCTACCACCACAAGTATATTTTAAACATGTGGGAAGCACTGTAAATATATATACTGTATATACTTTAGGCCAGGGCTTAATTTGTGCCGGAACACGCTCTGAAATCTGATTCGACACCTCATTTTACTGATCCCCCGCCTCAACCACCCTCCTCCCCCGTCCGCTGTTCACTTTCACTTTCTTCTGTGACTCCCCAACCCTCTTCACTTTCGTCCGTGACACCCCAACACCTCCCACACCCACCCTCCCACCCCGCTCTTCACTATCGTATGTGACACCTCGATCTGTTCCGGGACCTCGCAATTTACAAATTAAGCACTGCTTTAGGCCCATTAGTACCAATTGAGCATCGTGTCAAGGCCACAGCCTACCTGAGTATTGCTGCTGACCATGTCCATCCCTTTATGACCACAGTGTCTCCATCTTCTGATGGCTGCTTCCAGCAGGATAACGCACCATGTCATAAAGCACGAATCATCTCAGACTGGTTTCTTGAACATGACAATGAGTTCACTGTACTCAAATGGCCTCCACAGTCACCAGAGCTCAATCCAAATGAGCACCTTTGGGATGTGGTGGAACGGAAGATTCATATCATGGATGTGCAGCCGACAAATCTGCAGCAACTGTGTGATGCTATCATGTCAACATGGAGCAAAATCTCTGAGGAATATTTCCAGTAGCTTGTTGAATCTATGACACCAAGGATTAAGGCGGTTCTGAAGGCAAAAGAGGGTCCAACCCGGTACGAGTGAGGCGTACCTAATAAAGTGGCCGTATATGGCCATATAGCCCTAAGCCCTAAAATACAGTAGTACAGGCCTCATCTGATTGGTCAGATTTGGATAAGCAATTGATGCCTGCAGCACACAATTGCTCGGCACTTAAAGTATATTTAATTTATTGCATTTAATGCACTTCTCTGAGATATGGATATTGCACGATACTTTTTCGATATATTGTGCACTTCTAATAGTAGTTAAGCCACTGGTAGGTTTTCATCTATTTTTCTGTGTGTGTGTGTGTGTGTGTGTGTGTGTGCATGTGTGTGTGCGCGTGTGTGCGTGTGTGCGCGTGTGCGTGTGTGTGTGTGTGTGTTGACCAGACAGATGCTTCAGTGTCTCAGGTCACACACTCCTGCCCGACTCTGGCCTGATCTGCATGTGAGCCGTATCTCCGCCAGAGAGGCTTTTGTTCCCACGCCAATCCAGCGCTCAGTTCATTGAGGATTTGCCCTCATAGTGGAAAAAAGAGAAAGATAAGAGGTCTTCTAGCACATTTACATGGCCGTTATTAAAAGCTCATTAGCAGCAGATGAGCGCTCAGAGGATTTGCATGACATGACGGCGTACAGTATGAACTGACCGCTGAGATTATGGGCTGTTTGAATGGTGTCTTACCCAGTCAGACCTTTTATAAGAGATAATAGATTATAATATGATGATAAGCCTTTGGTTAAAATCTATTAAGAGCTGATCAAAAGAATTATAGAAATATACAGTATTTTGTAATGCTCTACGTACTGCATTCAAACTATTTAATGTGCGTTTGTTGAACATTTTTCTTTATCTTTAATTTAATATTGACTTTTTTCACAGCATAGTGTGTAGAAATAAAGCCAATATGTGTGGACTTTACTAATTTATATCAAAAGCACTGATTATGATGTAAAACAAAGATACTTTTACATTAATTTTGTGGCAAAATCATAACATATAATAGTGTTTAGTAAATGTGTGTATAATAAACATTTGTTTGTATTATACAGAATTTTGTATTTTATTTTATTTTTCTCTCTTTTATTTTTCTTTATTTTATTTTATCTTATTTTATTTTTTATTCATTTTTAAATATTTATTTTGTTTATTTATTTATTCATTTTATTTATTTTATTTTATTTTTATTATTATTATTATTTATTTAATTTTATTTGTATATTTATTCATGTATTTTTACTTTTTATATTTTTTCTCTGTATGATTGTATTTTATTTTTTATAAATGTTTTAAATATTTTTGTATTTTATTTTATTTTTTATTTTATTTTACTTTATTTATTTATTACATTTTTATTTATTTTATTTTATTAGTGTTTTATTTTATTTTATATAATTTTATTTTATGTTTGTCTTTTTAATTTAATTAAATTTTTCTCTATTTTATTTGATTTTATTTTTTATTAATTTTTTTTAAATATTTTTTTAATTAATTTAATTTAATTTATTTTTATTTATTTTTATTTTCTCTGTTTTATTTTATTTTTTATTAATTTATTATTTTATTTTATTTATTTAAAAAAAAAATTATGCAATTTTCTTTTTTTCCTTTTTATTTTATTTTATTTTTTATTCATTTTTTATTTTATTTTTTATTTTATTTCAAGTGGCTGTGTTGACTGTGAGTGTGCGTAGAACTTTTTCTTTCTCAATGAGACTCACTTATAGCATTATTATTATATTTTTATATTTTTTAAAATATTGTTTTATTTTTTTTATTTCCATATGTTGCATCTTGGGGCGACGCGGTAGCGCAGTAGGTAGTGCTGTCACCTCACAGCAAGAAGGTCGCTGGTTCGAGCCTCGGCTGGGTCAGTTGGCATTTCTGTGTGGAGTTTGCATGTTCTCCCCACGTTGCGTGAGTTTCCTCTGGGTGCTCCGGTTTCCCCCACAAGTCCAAAGACAAAACATATAAAAACATATACTGGATAAGTTGGCGGTTCATTCCTAATCTGGCGACCCCAGATTAATAAAGGGACTAACCTGAAAAGAGAATGAATGAATGATGCATTTTAATGTAATCTCAGTATCTGTTCAGTAGTTCCAATAACACACAATACAGTTTAGTAAATTTAGCATTATCTATTAAGTAATAGCAATTGTACATGATTTACAAAAAATATACAGTATAGTTCTATTTGCATAAAAAAAATCATAACACACACCAAATTGTATGTAATATCTGACAGCCTTAACCATTTTTTTATTATTATTATTTTAATATAATACACACACCTTTTGCAAAGCTGCTTTAAAACAATAAATATATTAAAAATGCTACAAATGAGCCTGAACTGAATTGAAAAGGACTCAAACTGTGTGTGTTTTTCATTTTGTGTTTTGTGCACAGTGTCTAAAGTAATTTATGCTCAACGTAAGCTCATGCACCAGTGAAAAAAAGAGCATTCAAATAAATAAGTGTAAACAGTACGTCTCTTTGTGTGGAGTTATATAAGACGAGCAGCATGTCTCGCTGGAGATCTGATGCATGTTTGCTGTAGAGTTTAGACAGCAGGTCTGTTTGGAAAAGGCGAGTGCAGTGAAGCTCATCACACACACACTTGCCTACACTCGGGTTGCCAGATTGGACATATTTGGACCAGTGTTTCAGTTTTTATCATAACGGAAAGATTGTATACGAATCAATTTCTTGATGTCATGCTTGAGATGCATGTGTGTGTGTGCTTGTGTGTGTGTGTGTGTGTCACTTCTCAGCTCAGTAGCTGCATCTGATGACAGTTTTGGGCGTTTTCTTACATGTGACTCATTTGCAATCTGCAGGCCTAATGATGGGAACGAAAACCAAGGGTGTTTGAAGGAAACATGACAGTATTTGTTCAAACAACCGGAAACGAGTGTAGATATGATATATGATATATAAATTTGTATAATTCTGTTAGACTTGGATCTGATTTTTGTCTTCCCTAACAGTGATACACACACCTTACGAACAGAAATTGCATATATAAGTTGTGTCCCAAATGACACACTATACACTTATGTGCTCATACACTCAACCGTGTAGTGTAGAGTTTAGTGTCATCCCAAATGAAACACTAACATATATTTTTTACTAAATCTAAATTTAAGCTAGGGGAAGCACTGTTGCACAGTGGTTAGCACTGTGGCCTCACAGCAAGAAGCTCGCTGGTTCGAGTCCCGGCTGGGTCAGTTGGCATTTCTGTGTGGAGTTTGCATGTTCTCCCCGTGTTGGCGTGGGTTTCCTCCGGGTGCTCCAGTTTCCCCAACAGTCCAAACACACGTTATAGGGGAATTGATGAACTAAATTGATTGTAGTGTATGAGTGGGTGTGTGTGTGTATGGGTGTTTACCTGTACTGAGTTGCAGCTGGAATGATATTCGCTGTGTAAAACATATGCTGGAATAGTTGGCGGTTCATTCCGCTGTGGCGCGACCCCTGATAAACAAGGGACTAAGCCGAAGGAAAATGAATGAATGAATGAAATTCAAGCTGTTTCCCAGGCAATGTTTAATGGTTGCCAAATTAGGGGAATAAATGCCCAACTACTAAACAGTACCTATAAAGAGCAAAACCATATTCACCATCAGGAGGAGGCATAATCACTCAATCACTTACATGGGAGAATTTTACTTTCACAATCCATAATAAGTAAAGAAATCCAACCTCAGTCCCTGATAGCTCCTCCCCTTAATCAATAGCCCCTCCCATTCAACAGTAGCTCTGCCCCTTCAGCTACATAAAGAAAATTATGAGGAATGAGTGCAAGCAATTTTCAAAATTACACACTTATTAGCGATTGATTAAGTGCATCGTTCAGTTATTTAAAGTGCACTCATTTTCAGTTTGCATGTATGCTATTGGCGGCACTAAAGTTGCTGGTTCGGGTCCCGGCTGGGTCATTTGCCATCCTGTATGGAGTTTGCATGTTCTCCCCGTGTTGGTGTGGGTTTCCTCTGGGTGCTCCGGTTTCCCCCACAGTCCAAACACATGCGCTATAGGGGAATTGATGAGCTAAATTGGGCATAGAGTATGAGTGTGTGTATGTGAATGAGTGTGTATGGGTGTTTCCCAGCACTGGGTTGCAGCTGGAAAAGCATCCGCTGTGTAAAGCATATGCTGGATAAGGCTCATTCTGCTGTGGCGACCTCTGAAATAGAGACTAAGCTAAAGAAAAATGAATGAATGTTATATATATTATATTAATTATATTACTTATATACGTATTAACCAAGCGGCAACCTCCCGCTCTCCCTCGGGAAGCCAATACGGAAGTAACTAAAACTGCAATTCATCGACTCGCCTAGGGGGGCTGGCTCCAGGAAGTCCAAGTGCTTTCTTTCTGCATTGGTAAATTGGCCATTTTTACAGCTGATAAAAACATGTTTACAGCCTGGTACAAACGATGGCTTTGGTGCATATAGCTATGATTACCCTTCATGACAACTCTGAGGGGGGTGAATTTTTTTATAACTCATCCGTTTCGTTTTTATTAGGTTATATTAAGTTTGCATAATTAAGGGCGTGGCCACTTGAGTGACAGCTAGCCCTCGCTGCTCGCTGTCTCGTCACCTCAGCTGATTCTGGCTAATTAGCCGCTGAGCTCGGCATATACATCATGTTTTTGTTTTGTTTAATGTTTCTTTACATCGTCATTTGCCTTTTGGAATAATTTCCTGCAATTATCAGATGAAATGGCAAGCTGTGTGGACTTAATTGTGCTTACAAACCGTTCAAGTTGCCTCCATTTCACAGGTGAGGGAAATGATGTACTTGTATACCATCTCTATAAATGTATTTGTTTTATTTAAGATCATTTAAATGTTCTTTAGACCAGTATTGCACTCCAGAATCTGACAGATTGATTAGCTGTAGGCTATAAAACAGTCATCTGAAGCGTTGTCATACAGTGTTAGTGCTGGATTTTATAAACAGCCTTGCATTTACTAACACAGACTATATCTGAAGTGTTTGATAGTAATTCGCGTTTTCCTCCTGTCGAAAAACATCATAAGAACAATGTTTAGTGGCTCAATGTGTTACAGCAGAGTTTTTAAAAGTCTAAACACTTTATTGATAGTGTACAACCAAGCACATGTGGTCAGAACACAAACGAGTCACAGGTAATGAAGTATTAAACGTTCTCCCAAAGTAATAAGTCTGTTTTAATCCAGGTCCAAGCAAAATGCTGAGAATCCAGCATGCGTCTGTAGCTCCGCTCACTCTCCGCCTCTTTGCCCTTATTTGGTATGCCGCGTTTGGTGCGATGACGCGGTAACAAAATGGCGACGGTTGGCCGCGCCTACTTGTGGCTTCTTTTGCAGTGTTCAGAAATCTATGGGTGACGTCATGGATACTACGTCCATATCTTTTACATATCTTCCATATCTAGGGTCCATACATAGGGTCCATATCTTTTACAGTCTATGGTATTAACTCTTTCACTGCCCCGCCAAGAAAGAAGCCATAGAAAAATGTTTGGATTGCATTTTTTAACTCCTAATATCGCTAGTTAACACAATCAATGCATTTTTTTTCAACACATTCCATAATTTCTAAAATATCAACCTCTACCAAATGGTTGATATGTCGGTTTATGGTAAAATTACAGGAATTAATACATATACTATGCAAATCTGAAAAAAACATGGTGTAATTTATTTAAAAACATATTCAATATAAATCATCTTTAGTTTACATTACTTTATAATGTATTTATATTGCTTATACTATTGATACTACAAAATAGCATAGAATAGTGGATGATGCGCACATATAGACACTATATATAGTATATATATTTATATATACAGTTGAAGTCAGAATTATTCGCCCCCCTGTTTATTTTTTCCCCAATTTCTGTTTAACGGAGAGCAGATTTTTTTCTTCAGCACATTTCTAATCATAATAGTTTAATAACTCATCTCTAATAACTGATTTATTTTATCTTTGCCATGATGACAGTAAATAATATTAGACTAGATATTCTTCAAGACACTTCTATTCAGCGTAAGTGACATTTAAAGGCTTAACTAGGTTAATTAGGGTAACTAGGCAGGTTAGGGGAATTAGGCAAGTTATTTTATGCACTGTGAAAAATAAATCCGTAAAATTTACGGTAAAAAAAACGGGCAGCTGTGGTTGGCAGTATTTAACCGTAAAAAATACGGTACAAACCGTAAAAGTAAATTCTCATTTTTACAGTAAACTAACGTATTTTATTAATTTATAGAGGTAATATGTCTGTATTTTAAATTAGCAACATCCACACATCTTTTGTTACACAGAGAGACTTGATAACACGGCCATATGCAGGCAGTGATGAGAAAGTTCATACATAATGAACCAATGCTCATCACAAACAACTTTTCCCACAATCAGAAAAGTGTATCAGTGTATAGAAGGTGTTCAGTGTCATTCACACAGCTACTAAACACCAGTATGGTAACAAAATTAAAGTCATGAAATAAACATTGTTTATCAACATTAGATGTAACGTAACTCTCTAATGTACATCACTGATGGGGAAACAACTAAAAAGATCCATAGTAATGTCAAACAAAAAGCATACAAGTGATGTGCCATGCAGGGACTTCTGGGAAAGTAAATTTACAGTTATTCTCCGTATATATTAAGGAATCATACTGTTAACCAGGTTACGAATTTGTACTGTAGCATTTTTACAGTTTTTTACCGTTGAAATCGCAACCATTTTTTACAGTGTAATGATGGTTTGTTCTGTCGGGAAAAACAATTAGCTTAAAGGGGCTAATAATTTTGACCTTAAATGTTTTAAAAAAAAAATTAAAACTGCTTTTATTCTAGCTGAAATAAAACAAGTAAGACTTACTCTAGAAGAAAAAATATTATCAGACATACTGTGAAAATTTCCTTGCTCTGTTAAACATCATTTGGGAAATATTTAAAAAAGAAAAAAATAATGCCATGATGACGGCACATAATATCTGACTAGATATTCTTCAAGATACTAGTATTCGGCTTAAAGTGACATTTAAAGGCTTAACTAGGTTAATTGGGGTAAAGTTAGGGTAATTAGGCAATTATATAACAGTGATTTGTTCTGCAGACAATCCAAAACTAATATTGCTTAAGGGGCCGATCACACCCAAACGTGCTTTTCGGTCCAAAAACGCGAGGTGCAAACAACTCCTGCCTTTTTTTTGTTTTGACCAAAGAAAAAAAGAAGCGCGGTTCGCTTTTTTTATGGCGCTGAGGCACCGACTGAATCAGCTGCCTGATGTGCACGTGTGTTTGCTGTTATATTGGTATATTTTTAATATTTAGATAATATTTGTGGAAATTCACGATTTGTGAAGTCATACAAGCTTTGGATAACTCAAACAGCATCAAAACACTGCAGGCACCGCAGCAGAAACCCCCGCCTCTGCTGTCATTTGATTGGAGAATTGAAACAGATGCGACTGACGTAGCGTGCTTTTCTGCTGGAAAAGGGTGACTTTTTTTCAACTGCGAGTGCACAGTGCACAACGGCAAAAATGCGAGGTGCAGCAGGTGGTTAAAACGCAAGGCGTGCTGGGTGCATAAGAAGCACGCAAAACGC